>JAGXJF010003622.1:0-207233 GCA_019208055.1 Stipa capillata
GCATGTTTCGTAGTAGTGAGTCTAGCCGTTACTCGCAAAGAAACCTGATCCGGAGGTTCCGGACAACCTCGCCTGAGGTACCGGGGTTTGGACAATGTAGCTAGTTTGAGAGAAAAGCACTGCTTGGAGGAAGCATTTAGATAGTTCAAAATCACAGGAAAATCCAAGACCTGATGGTTTCGGGCCGAAGACACTCCGAGGTTGTGAACCATATCAACCCTTATACCTTGAAAAACAAATTGACTCAGAAGTTTTGGGCGATCCTTACATATGGTAGATGTTCTTAGACACAAAGGTCAGTATTAGAAGCTCACAAGCCCAATATATATACATCATCATGATCCGGTACCATACTCACACATTGAGGTTCAATTCCTATACATGATTTATCTATAACCTAAGTTGGCTAATAGAAAAGGAAGGGACCATACACCAGCATCACGCAGGACAGCCATGTGCATGGGTCTCTAGCACACTACTGAATCTACAAGATGCTTCGGTACTCTCCAAAGACAAGCAGAAGAGTCACACAAGGAGTGTCAAACTGGTCAGCTCCGTTTGGCTGCGGCGGTTCGGGCAGGGCAAGGTCAATCATTCACAAATTAGGTATATGGCTACCAAGAGATTCCATAGACGGCGGGGGTAGCGAACAGCTCATGGCGTAGCATGCAAAACTCCTGATCCAAGGCCTTGATTAACTGGGCCTATCAGAGGATCTAGGATTGTCCTCGCCATCCATGTCCAGGTAAATGGCATAATTGAAATGATAGTCACCCGAAGGGATAGAAGGAAAGGTGTGTATGCAGACAAGGACATAAGAGGTAACTCATACCTCAAACGAGTCAGAGCATAATTTGCTGCTCTTGTACAGCCATGTCCACAGTGGTACCATTACCGTAGTAGATGTGCATTGGGCAAATGTCTCGCTGATGGTATGGCTGAATGCATACCATGGCCAAATGCTGCGTCATATTGAAATCCTCAAAGGTCTTATAGATAGTGTACTCTGGCATCCATCGGTAGCAGTTGCTTGCAAGAGCATGAGCAAGGATTTCAGGAAAGCCTGGTGTGTCCATACACCATGTCAAGCAAACAATCTGGTCTTTAGGCATCTATAAAATGAAGGAACATGAGTTAGCAACTCTGAACAACATGATCTGAGACAAAAGAGAAGAAGGAAGCAACCATCCATGAGATATCAATGTTTTGAATAAACAGGGAAGAGGCAAACTTTTTCAAACCAAAGATTAGGGAAGAGATTGAATCTAAGATCGAAGAAAGTAAAGAACAAAATAGAGACCTCACTTACATTTTTCTCAACTCCATTTTATCTTTAAAATAGTTTTCACAACTCTAGACCGAAAAATGACCAAGGACAAGGTTATCCTGTAGACAGTCCTGCTCTGATACCAATGCTGTCAGTACATAGAATTTACATTATAAAATCTCGAATAGAATCATCACACAAGTTGAGACATCATCCTCAGCCTCAACCATAGAGATATAATTACTTCGATGGAAGGAGTGATATGGCCTCGAATAGCCCGAGACATCAACCCCAACCTCAAAGCCGGCAATTGAATGCATCATTTTGAGTAGAGTGATATAGTCTCCTCACTATTTCTAAATGAGTCGGAACATCAACAAGAACTCATCCCGGCAACTTAATGCACGCTTGGAGTAGGGTGATATAGCTCTCAAGCTCTCAGTGAAAGGTCGCTTCACAATGACGATCACACTTGACAATTCCACATTACGAATTTCAAAACCCTACATACTCCATGTGCTTTATAATGATACAACTATAGCAGATGAGGTATATTGGAACAAATATGTATCACAACAATAACTGTTAAGCGAGCAAGTTTAACAACTTATTCACACAAATGGTCTCATGACCAAGTATCGAACACATAGTGGAAGCTTATAGGCAGCTTAGGAAGCTACATTGTAGTTGAGCCAAAAGATGATAGTAGACAAAGCAAATTCTACCATAACATTGGTCCACATCACTACTTGGGATCCTAGAGACTATTCATTGTCGACGTAGATCTGTATGTAGAAATAGTTACCAACTTCACCCATGAGGAAACAGTTCACCAACTTAACTAAACCAAGGTTTGCATTTTTAGTTAACATTGAAGTTGTCTAATTCAATGTGGTTAATCACCAAGATGTCCATAATTGAGGTACATCTTTACCTACAAGTATCGATCAACTCCTAATGCCATGCAATTAGTAAACTTCACAAGGTGTACTGGCAAAGGGTGATCAGACACGAATTTTACAATCCTTTACCCATATGATCCAATCTGTGTACATCAATCTGACCTTTAACTCCGACACGGTCCCATAAGTTGTAGTAGGTGGTACATCCCCAACCTTCTCAAAACTATGTGTCCCCTTACTCCTATATTGAGACCACCACACCACTTCATTTTACACACACAGGGAAAATGAAAATGACAAACTATGCAGCGCAACATAGGCAAATTAGTATGTCATGAGTAGTTTCATTATACCACCTGTGTAGAAGTACGCAAATCTTGGGTTTCTTGCATGTTTCAAAGGCATTGTTCATTTTTACATTCTCGGATGACTCTTGACTTTGCTCATCTCATCACTCGAATTACATATCTTGATTGCCTGATAGTTCCATTCTCAGATAAAGAAATTGAAGACTATATTTTGCATATGCCCAACGACAAGGCCCTAGGCCCAGATGGTTTCAATGGCCTCTTTTTGAAAAAATGCTGGCATATCCTCCGGCCGGATTTTGTGAGATTCTGTCATGATTTCTATTAAGAGAAAGTCCATTTACAAAGCATCAACAGCTCTTATATCACCCTCATTCCAAAAAAAATTCAACTCTAGAGACTATCAATGATTTTAGGACAATTTCTCTTATAAACATATGCCTCAAGTTCATTTCTAAGCTTCTAGCTGACACATTACAGTCGGTGATTCTCAAATGCCTCCATGCCAATCAACATGGATTTATCAAGTCTAGAACCATCATGATTATCTTGCTTGGGCTTTCGAATATCTACACCAATGTCATCACTCGCACCAAGAAATTGTCATTTTGAAGCCTTTGATACTATTGAACATTTAGCCATTCTCTAGACTCTTCATCTGAAAGGCTTTCCCTCAAAATGGATATCCTAGATAACCGAGATTCTCACTTCAGGATCTTTTGCTGTTCTCCTGAATGGTATCCCTGGACAACAATTTGCTACCGAAGATGGGGTTAGGCAAGGAGAGCCCCTATCTCCTCTTCTTTTTGTTCTAGCAGCTGACCTGCTTCAATCCCTGGTTACATTACGTGCATCGGCAAGGCCACATTACATTACCTCTCCCCTAGCACACTACTCAGGACTACCCTATTGTTCAGTATGCAGATGACACCCTTATCATCCTTCCAGCTTGACTGAAGCAACTTAGCTACCTCAAAGCTCTGCCACAACAATTTGCTCTCTCTACAGGTCTACACGTCAACTTCGCCAAGTCCATGCTTGTGCCTATTCATGCGCCGGAGGATAACATTCTTGGTCTTCTTCAAGCTTTCGGATGTCATTTGGTTCCTTGCCATTCACTTGGACTTCCCTTAGGCGCTGCAAAACCACGGATTAAAGACTTTACCCCTCTGCTTACAAGGATTGAAAAGCGCCTCAATGCAGTTTCTACCTTCTTATCTTATGGGGGGAAGATCCAACTTGTGAACTCTGTGATGTCTTTGCTCCCTACTTATTACATGTGCATGCTTGAGTTGCCAAAAGCAGGTATCACCAGCATTGACCGACCACGTAGACATTGTCTCTAGAGTGGCAGGAAATATAATGCCGACAAGCAATCTCTAGCGGCATGGACAATGGTTTGTAAGCCCAAAAGGAATGGGGGCTTGGTGTCATTAATCTCTTTGTGCAAAACCAAGCCCAAATGCTAAAGCATATTCAAAATTTCTACAACAAAGCTCCAGTTCCATGGGTCGATCTCATATGACAGACCTGTTATTGCAATCACACTCCACATGGATACAAACCTATAGGTTCATTTTGGTGGAAGGATGTTCTGAAGCTTACTAACAGTTTTCGAGTCGTTCTTCTTGTTCGGTTGGTTAAGGAGACTCACTTTTGTTTTGGGAAAACTTCTGGAACAAGCACCATCCTCGCCGCCTATATCCTCATCTCTACTCCTTTTCTAGAGATCACCTTCTGACATTCAAAGAAGTATATCATGCTCTCAATCTTCTAGACCTATTCTTCCTACCCTTGTCAGACATAGCTCACCAAGAATTGATAGCTTGTCAACAGTTGATTGCTATAGAACCCTTCCAGATCAATGTACAAGACAAGTGGAGTTACATTTGGGACTCTGATGTTTACACTTCTCGCAAACTTTATCGATCAGTCTACCAACATTCCCCAGCTTCACCCCTTTTCTCTTGTCTCTGGTGCAGCAAATGTATGATGAAGCACAATGTTTTTGCTTGGCTCATCCTCGTGGATCGTCTCAACACCCATTCAATGCTCAGAAGACAATGGATGCATCTTGATTTAGGCTATCTGTGCTCTCTATGTGTAGCAAATGAAGAAGAAAGCATTAATCATCTTTTCCTCGGCTGTCAATTCAGTTCACACATTTGGACCTATTTACAAGTCGATTGGGGTCAGCCTTCAGATTGGTTAGACATGATGTGACATGCAAAGCTAATCTTCAAAAAACCTTTCTTCATGGAGGTTATTATCTTAGCTGCCTGGAACATTTGGAAACAAAGAAACAACCTTATCTTTAACATGATCCCTCCCTCATTCAGAGATTGGAAAAAGCAATTCAAGTCAAACATTTTTCAGCTTTAGTTCCAGTTGAAGGAATAGCTCAAAACACCACTTTGTAATTGGCTCGAGTCGCTTCCGAGATTTTTTGGCCCTTGGTTTTTCGTAGTCTTTTGTTTTCTTTTCCTTTTGCGTATATATATATATACTCTATACAATTGGTTTGTTTATTAACTAACTGTAGGTGCCTCCCCTACTATTTTTTATCAAAAAAATGTACATCAGAAACCGGTCTTGTGGGTAGACAACCCACCTTGTTTCAAACAAATCACCTCTCATCTAAGCCCAATGATTATTAGTCAAGTTCTTTAGTTACTTCACAATAGTATACCACTATCATTCAATGTGATTCAATTGCATTACCCTGATTCATCGGACCATCTGAAGATCATGACTCAACAAATCTAAACATGGCTAAGACAGAACCACGGGTTTGTACAAACTAGACCAACACTTAATCATGCTAGGTTGGAAGTGATTGACATGGTATTTAGGTTACAAGGCAGGATCATGCATAGAAAAGGATTATAGCTAACTACCAGTAAAGTAGTAGTTGATCGCATGCAATAACCAAGTTTGGAAATATTAGGATTGTCAACATGGTCAAAGGAAGTGTTGCTTGCCTTGCTACTCAGGAGCAGGGCAGTGCTCGTAGTCTTTGTCACTTACTTCGTGACCTTCCGGTTCTACCGTGAAGAAGCAAAAACACTAGAAACCAGTAATGATAATTACTACTACCGAAACTCATCAGAATGGTCATGATATGAGACTCAATGCATGACATAGTAATACTAGAATGAAGACTAATTAAAGTAGAACCAAGTTAAGATATAGAATTCCAAAGGATCTCCAGCAAGAGGGGAATAATTAGATACAACTTTTTAGTAATTTGATTTTTCCTATCATGAAGACATTCATGAACATAGCATAACTAGGTAGTATTCAATTTTTTTAAATTTTGGTATTTTATTCATATTTTTTGACTTAATATGAATTAGTGATGAATTATCTAAAATTAAACCATTTAAAAAGGTTTCTGTAAATACAGTAATTCAATTTTCCATTTAAAAATAATAGAGCATACTTTTAGTACTCAAAGTGACTTAGCGACAGTCAATGAAATGTGGGGCCTGTGGTCAAAGGAGACCAGGTCACCTCTAACCGGTCAAAATGGTCACTGCGCCCATATGTCAGCGACTCATCTTTGTTTAAGTTACCAATTTAAAAGATTTAAAAGGGAGGGCCCGTGTTTAGGTGACCAATTAGTGGTTTAACCTGTCCGCTTAACGGTTTAACCATTTCGGCAGGCTAGTCCCACTAGTCAGTCACTCCACTGGTGGTTAAACACCGCCGAGCATGTGCAAGAGCTCTAGCAAGAGCTGATCTCATGCTATAGCGCGTGTGAGGACGGTGTGTGTTTAGTTCCCCAGACGATACTATGTCTGAGGGTATGGTGCAGAGGTGCTCGACGCGAAGGCTGGCAGAGGATGCGCGTGGGCAAAATAACGCACGCAATTGGGTCCGGAGCTCACCATGTATTCAATGGAGGCCTTGGTGAAGGTGGAGGAGGTCGAAGCAACACACTCAACAATGACAACGGACGATGGCCGGAGTTGAGGAAGAAGAGAAGGGATCAGGTGATTCCAGGTGCATAGGCTTGATTCCTTCGACTAGAAGGTTCCTTTGGATGTCATGAAGCTTCTTGGCAAGGTGGTGCACTAGAATTATCCATCCGTGTGGTTAAATCATGGAATGGATAACCAAGTCAGGCGGTGAAAGGGACGGACGGCGGTGATTCGATCCAAGTTACGATTCATCATGCTCGGTGCCTGAATCACGGTAGTGATGGTCCAGTAGGGCTCAACACCTTGCTGTGCACTTGTTGGCACACTGGCCCAAGCTGAGGTGGCCCATTGCACTAGCAAGAAGGAGGTGGTGAGCACGGCGTCAGCGTGCCCACATATATAGCTGCCGCTAAGGACAAAGGACTTGATAGGCGGGTCCGACCTCTCAGCATCTCTTTGCTGGCGGGCGTGTATAGGCGCGTGGGCGCGCCTCCGCTAGGCTGGACTGGTTTTGGCCTAGCCCAAGGTTGGCTTACCTTTTGCTTTTCTTTTCTTTTTTTTTCTACTGTTCCTTTTGAACTTTTATTTGATTTATGAATCCAAAACAAACATTCTATAAATTTTTATAGAGGCTCTTGGGAATATTTAGAACCAAGTAAAAACATTTCCAGAGCCATTTTATTAATTATTTTCTTCTGTTAATATTTCATTTAAGTTTTGACCCTTTCTTGGGTTTGAACTACAAGTATGCTATAAATTTTGGTGCTTAGAAATATTATATTGAGCTTATATATATATATATATATATATTCTAAAGAGATTCCAATATTGGAAAATCCCTCTGTTCTTAGATCTTTGATCTGCGCTTTTTATTAATATAGGGTTTTGCATATTCTTTGATATCTTAAATGCCAACATTATTCTTATGAATGTTCATGATCCATCCTTAAATATAGAAGGATGGTCTAGAGCCATTCAAGAAATTTGAAGGATATCTATTAATGTCTAAGGCTTTATGTGACATGTTCATCACTTCTTGAGGTTTTAAATTCTCCTCAATTTCATTTTGATAGAAATTATGTCATGAGATGCTTATGGTGCACAACGACAAGTATGATATTTATAGCCAAAATGGGGATATTACACGAAACCAGACATTGATCGGATTTGTGTTCAGCACATCAGCAGCACTAGCATGCCGCTTCCTCAAAATGTTAAGATGCCGAGGGTATTTGAGTGGATAAAGGAGCATCGCCATGCCATACATCTTCCCAAAAGAGAGTTTTAGATCCATCATGCAACCGAAGGGACCCTAACCAAAAAAGATGATGTTTAACTTTCATAAGACTAGCCCAGAAATGGGAATTGCCTGGTTTCCCAATGGCTTGGCATAAGGTTGTATTATTTAAATATTTGCGTCTTAGCAGCATCTGCCATGCTACCTCCTTATTAAGAAGCTTAAAACGCCATTTACATAGGAGGCCAAATTTTTTGACATGACGTTCCTAGACGCCTAGGCCCCCTTGATCCTGACGTTGGCAAGGAATACTCCCTTTGGCTAGCCTGTATTTGTTCTTTTGCCATCACTCTACCAGTAAAATCTAGACCTAACGTAGTCAAGCCTTTTTAATACCCCCGTGGAATCTCAAAGAAGGAGAGCATGAACATGGGGAGGCTAGTAAGCATACAATTAATTAGGATGAGTCTACTACCTGTTGGTAGGTGTTTAGCTTCTGCTTAGACGCTTTTCAAAGTGCTCCTCAATCCCTTTCCACTCATTATATCATAATTTTAGTGAATTGGGATACCAAGGTCGCAAAAAGGGAAATGTCCAACCCATCATCCAAAAAGCTGTGTGCATTCAGCTCATGGTCCTTTGCTTCACCGATACAAAAGAGTTTACTTTTTTGGAAATTAATTTTAAATACTGACAAAAGAAGTTTAAGGTTTTTGGCTTCCTCTAAGTCATGTTCCCATGAATAAGACATCATCATCCGCATATTGTAGGATGAATAAAGCATCGTCAAAAAGATGGGGAACTACCCCCACAGATCTGTCCATCCTCCTTGGCTCTCTGAATAAAGATAGCCAACATATCCACCACGATAGTAAACATTATGGGAGATAGTGGATCATCCTGCCATAAACCTTTTCTAGGCTGGAAGAATGGCCCAATTTATATTACTAGCCACACATAGGTGACAAAGTTTTTGACCCAGGAACACAGAAGTTCCAATTTACGTTATTGTATGCTTTTTGTGCATTTCGTGAATTTTCTCATAGAGTACGACGATTCCATCCAAAATATTTCCACTCGACATGAAAGCCAATTAAGTAGATTGCACAACATTTTCAACTCTGGTGGATAATATATTCATACCTACTTTGGTGAAAATCTTAAAGGTGACACTCGAAAGGAATATGGGTCTATAATGTTGTATACAATACACATTTTTTTATCTTTGGTTATAAAGAGGAAGCCTCCTAGCATGAAGGTTGTGAAACATAGCTAGGAGGTAGGTTTTAGTAACATCCTAAAACACTTGACAGAATTATACTGGGAATCCATCTGGACCTGGTGCTTTATTATGTTCCATTTGAAAGACCGCATTGTTCACCTATTTTTCTGAAAAAGGAGCCGTGAGGGAGGCGTTTTTGGTCTAGGATATCTGAGTGATGTCATCTCGGTGAGATTCAATGATAGAAAGATCATTTCCCTTCGAAGTAGCAGACAAGCCTTTGTAATTGTTGGATCGGTGGCTTCCGACAGAGGGGGGGTGAATGTTGGTTTCTTGAAAATTCTTCTCCAAATTCAAATACAAATAGCAACTAAGGTGCTACTGTAAGTGACAGAAGAGACGCAGCGAAAATAGCTCGACAAAACACCGTAAAACTGGAACAGCAATGTCTCACACTGGTGACACAGCTGTGTCACACAGCTGGGTGACACAGCTGGCTCGGCGGAAAAATTCTCAAATGTCCTTGATGACGTGGAGCTCGTCGATAACTTCGAAACGAGTCCAAGTTCACTGAATTCTGACTTCGGATGCAAAAGTTATGGTCAAAACATTGCAGCAGCAGTAACTCACACCTGTGGCACAGCTGTGTGACACAGCTGTGCGTCACACCTGTGTCACAGCTGTGTGACACCTGTGACACAGCTGTGTGACACAGCTGAGTGTCACAGCTGAATGACACAGCTAGGTCACAGCTGTGTGATAGGCAGATTAGTCCAGAACTGTGATTTCGATCTAATTTTTGAACCAATTCAAAATCTACCCAACCAAATCAAACCAAATTTGACAGAGAGGTATAGGAAGGTCTTGTGAGTCTAAATCAAGTGTTGATCTCCATAAAAAACTTCTCAAGTCAAGACCTTTACCCTCTTTTCTCCAATCAGCCCTAGAAGTGAGAAAAAGAGAAATTTTGGGAGAAAAGGAAGCTCGTGAGGAATCTTGATCTGAAATCAATATAGTGTCATCTCACATATCCCAGCAACCTATTCCAAGCCCCAAACCATAGGATTAACCCCTCTACAAAGATCAATCACGAAAATCACTTTTCTTGCCCTTTTCTCGAGAAAAACTCGAAATAGAGGAGGGAAAGGCTGAATCCTTGGGTATGCTTGGATGGGATCAGTATAGAGATGATCTTCCCATCACTTACTTACCATACCACGGATCAATCTATAAGAAAAGCAAGAAAATAAAAATCCAAAAGCTTCAAAGAGAGAGTGACTCAAGAACACATAGGGATTGAGGAAATCTTTTTGTATTGAATTTTCGTGGGTTTTTCTTGGGTTTACAAGCCTCTCATCTAGGCAAAACACTTCATCAAGTGCAGCTCTCAAAAGCTAATCAAAAGGGTTTTGGGTTAAGAAAACCCTCATCATCTATTTATAGTGGGGAGGGACAACCCCCTCTTCCACTCTTGGGCCTCATGCCCTAATGGGCCTAACTACCTAGCACGCATCCCAAAGCGTCTAAATAGCTTAGCCACCTCTCGATTTTCCTTCCACCCTAAGCTACCAACCCTAAACCGCTTCCGGCCGCCGCCGCAGTTTCTTAGTTGAGCTTTGGTGGTTTCCGCGTTTTTACCAAAACGCCCTCGCACTGACTTGGTCCTCACGTCTCGTCTCCACCCGCTTTCTTGTCATCCGCGTACATGCTTTTAAGCCGCACGATGTCGTCGCCACCTCCTTGACCGCATCTCAGCCCTCCAAGCTATCACGCCGGTCCATATGGCCGAACCATCGCCGCACCCAACTCGCACCTGCACACAATAGACCAAGCAAAGCGTCGCGAGCACAAGTTTTCTACTTGACCCAAGTTAGTCGAGAAAAATCTTTCACCCACTCAATTTTTCCTTGAGACAAATTGAGAAACTCAAACTTATCAATCACACAACAAGTAATTCAAAGCTCGAATTCATGCAACCAAAAGATTCAACTCCACATATGGTGGCAAAATATTCATCACAAATATTGTCAAGTCCTCACATGACTCACAATCTCCCCCTTGATGAATATATTGCCAACACTTCTCAATCAATCAAATTGGAGTTGGTTTAAAGATTTAAAAGCAATCAAGTTGCAAGAATTCACACTTGACCAAAAGGAAAGAGAAAGCAAGCACCGGCCAAGTGAATGTTAACAAGAGTAAGATCTAGAACATGAGTGAAGGCAAAACATAATCACTGAAACTCCCCCTCACTCCTATAATCCATATATCTATGATCTACTCCAGAGAATGCAAAATCCAACCAAAGGTATGATTGATACTACTATTTCTCCCCCTTTGGCATTATAATCATCAAGGATAAGCATGTATGCATGGAAATTCTGATTTTTCAGTTTTAGTGAGCTTTGAAGATTATCCAGAATGAGACACGAAAAGTGCTAATATGCCATATAGGTGCTCACCAAACCATAAGAAGACATGTAGATCAAGAAGAGCAACTAGCATATCAAGTTCTTAGCATATTAAAGAGTTCATTAGTAATGAGCGCTAGACTAGGTAGTCACAATTGCAATGACTCTAAACATGAGTGAAGTATGACAACCTAGCGCTAAGCCATGACTAGGAGGACAACCGATCAAGATTAGGACCAAAATACTCTACCACATGCTGAATTAAGCAATCACATGATTAAATGGATTAGACACAACCAAAATACAACCCCCTGCACGAGGAAGTATCTTGAGTGATTCATCCTGACTTTTTCACATTGAGTCACATGATTATTTGGACTAGCCACAACCAAAGTACTACCTCCTGCACGAGCAAGTACCTTGAGTGATTCATCCCTATTTGAGCATTTTTCACATTAGCATATGATAGATTTCAAGCATGTAGAGCAAAAACTAGTGACTTTTGATGACACTAAGCATTCTCCGACCCGAGCCACAAAAGCCTAGACATGTTAAGCCACTAGCAGTCCTAATCAAGATTACCATGAAGTCCTATCTTTGACCAGTCATACACAAGGATCATAGTTGCAATACTAGAGTCATGAGCAGATTCAAAAGCAAAGAATTCCCTAGTAGGCAACTCATCAGTAGATCAAAGATTTAAATTCAAGTTGTTGTCCAATTAAGCTAGCATCACAGATTCTTGAGAACACATATCAAAATATGGTGAAATGAGCTAGACAATCAGAGTATGGCATATAGCGAACTCGTAGAACTCATTGTTTCATCAAGGATAATAGACAAAGCTCGTGAACATGTAAAGTGCACATGATATATCACAAATGATGCAAAATGCACTATATTACACTATGATACACAGTGAGAAGACTCCCCCTCAAACCAACCCATGGGGACGAACAATCCCCAACTCCCCTCTAAGTGCACAGAATCGTGTGGGATCTAATGGCTTGGTAAAGATATCCGCGAGCTGATTTTCAGAATCAACAAACTTAAGCACTACATCACCCTTCTCAACATGGTCTCTCAGGAAATGAAACCGCACATCTATATGCTTAGTCCTAGAGTGCTGCACTGGGTTCTTAGCAATATTAATAGCACTAGTGTTATCACAGAAAAGTGGAACACTATCAAAAGACAACCCAAAATCCCGCAAAGTCGAAATCATCCAAAGAATCTGACTACAACAACTAGCGGCTGCAACATACTCAGCTTCAGTAGTAGATTGTGCAACAGAAGATTATTTTCTAGAAGACCATGAAACAAGAGAAGTGCCAAGAAAGTGACAAGTGCCAGAAGTACTCTTGCGGTCTATCTTACACCCGGCAAAGTCTGAATCAGAAAAACCCCGAATCCCAAGAACAGAAGAGCATAAATACCAAAGTCCAAACTCAAGGGATGATCGAAGGTACCTCATGATGCGCTTCACAGCTTGCCGGTGGGAGTCCCTCGGCGAGGCTTGAAACCTCGCACATAGGCAAACAGCGAACTGGATGTCCGGCCTTGTCGCTGTCAGGTAGAGGAGGGAGCCGATCATGCTCCTGAACTCCTTCTGGCCCACCGCCTCTTCTTCTTCATCAGGACCAAGTGATGTTGCAGTAGACATCGGGGTATTGATTGGCTTGGCATCACTCATCCCGAATTTCTTCAATAGATCCTTGGTGTACTTGGCCTGATGCACAAAAGTGAACTCCTTTGTCTGCTTGATTTGTAGCCCCAAGAAGTATTGGAGCTCAACCATCATGGACATCTCAAATTTCCTGCTCATCATCTCAGAAAACTTGGACACAAGAGCATTAGAGGAGCCACCAAAGATTATGTCATCCACATAGATTTGCACTATCAGAAGATCATTGCCACGCCTAAAAAGAAACAAGGTTTTGTCTACCCTTCCCATTTCAAAACCATTTTGAAGCAAAAAACTCTTAAGTCTATCATACCAAGCTCTAGGAGCTTGCTTAAGACCATAGAGAGCCTTGGACAGTTTGAACACATGGTTAGGGTATTTAGGGTTCTCAAATCCTGGAGGTTGTTTGACATAGACTTCTTCTTCAATGAAACCGTTAAGAAATGCACTTTTCACATCCATTTGATAAAGCTTGAACTTCTTTGAAGCTGTAAATGCAAGCAAAATGCGTATAGCCTCCAAGCGAGCTACTGGTGCAAATGTCTCATCAAAATCAAAGCCCTCTATTTGACTAAACCCTTGGGCTACAAGTCTAGCCTTGTTGTGAACAACAATCCCTTCCTCACTTTGCTTATTCTTGAACACCCACTTGGTTCCAATGATATTGTGACCAAGTGGAGGCTCTACAAGCACCCAAACCTTATTTCTTTCAAAATTTTCTAACTCCTCATGCATGGCATTGACCCAACTATCATCAGAAAGTGCATGACATATATCTTTGGGCTCAAAAGATGCAACAAAACCTGAATACGCAAGTTCTGAGGAAGAAATGAACCTGGAGCGAGTTACACGCTCTGAGATGTCGCCGATGATCTGCGTTGGAGGGTGATCCTTCTGGAGACGTTGTGGACCACCGAGCTCATCTGGAACTCGAGTGGAAGTAGCCTCGGCAGCCTCTACCTCAGCTGTAGAAGAGGTAGCAAGCTAAGCTGCCGGTGAAGAAGGTGCCACCGCCGATGATGAAGTCGTCGGTGCTGGACCCTCAGCTACTGTTGAAGAGACCACTGGAGGACCAACAGTTGCCGCCTGAGAAGTGGGGCAAGGCCCACGCCACTCTCAAGGTCATCTTCATCCTGGAAGATCGACTCGGACTCCTGTGAAACAGCTGAAAGCTCGGGTCTAGCAGAGCTAGCCTCATCAAAAGTCACATCACAGGACTCCACAATGGTGTTAGTCTCAAGATTAAGCACTCGATATCCTTTCGAATGTCCAGGGTATCCAAGCATGATACCATCAGAAGTACGCGACTCAAACTTGTCGAGAAGGCCCTTCTTCAGGATAAAACATTTGCAACCAAAAACCCTAAGATGGGACACATTTGGCTTCTTCCCAAACATAAGCTCATAAGATGTCACGTGCAGAGAAGAACGCAGAAAAACTCGATTTGACACATAGCAAGCGGTGTTGACGGCCTCGGCCCAATACCGTCGCGATGTGCCATACTCATCAAGCATCGTTCTTGCCATCTCAACTAAAGTTCTATTCTTCCTCTCCACAACACCATTCTGCTGTGGGGTGCGTGGAGTGGAGAATTGGTGCTCAACACCACGATCAGCAAGAAAATCTGCGAAAGAAGCATTCTTGAACTCTAACCCATTATCACTGCGAATTCCCTTCAAAGAGCCAGGAAAGAGATTCAAAAGCCTCAAAGCCAAATCTCGAAAGAACTCAAATGCCTCAGATTTGTGCTCCATGAAAAACACCCAAGAGAACCGAAAATAGTCATCAACAATGACAAGAACATACCACTTCCCACCCGCCGATTGAACCCGAGCTGGACCTACAGTGTCCATGTGTAAAAACTGAGCGGGTCCATCGGTCTTCACCTGATTGACAGGTGGATGAGAAGCGGCAACTTGTTTGCCATGACGACATGGGGCGCATACCAAATCGTTGACTGGTTTGAGTTTGGGCAAACCTCTCAGAAGATCAAGGCTGCCAACTCTAGTCAAGTGGTCAAAACCAACATGCCCCAAACGTCGGTGCCAAAGTTGAAACACTGAAGAACTAGTTGCAAGAAAGCACCTAGACTCAGAAGAACTAAACTCAGCAGCAAAAACTCTTCCGGGACGAGAAATACCAAAAGCAAGTGCACCCGAAGAGTCAAGAATACGACATCCATTCTTCTTAAAACACACCTCATAATCATCATCAATGAGCTGTGAAACAGAAATGAGGTTGTATTTCAGTTTACTCACAAGGGCAACATCTTTGAGAATGTTGTTGTCGTTGACTCGCACTGCGCCCTTGTGTGTCACACGTCCACGGGAGTCATCTCCAAAAGTGATGTACTCATCACCGGACGTCTTGCTGAGGGAGGTGAACCATTTTGAGCTTCCGGTCATGTGACGTCAACACCCGGAATCAACGAGCCACATGTTCACCAACCCTCGCCGACCAACCTACACAAAAGACCGAAGACGAGTGGGCTCAGTACTGGGGTTAGTAAGCAAGGATTTTCGAATCCAATACTGAGTCACTCGCTGAAAAGGAACAAAAGATCGTGAGTGATTAGTATGCAATGCAACACCTTGAGCAACTCTACGACCCTGACCTAGACCCCGCCGCGGAGGAATGTCACGTACCGGAGCACGTGAACCACCTCCAAGAGGACGGCGAGAAAACTCTAAGCGACCTAAACTCTGTCGCCTGCTAGATCCACCAGAAACCTCTACATGTTGAGGCCTCGTGTGTGTCTTAGGAGCACTCAACGCATTGTTGCATCGTTGAATACCCCTAAGAGCACGAACACGGTCACGACGCTCCTCCTTGAGACGTCGAAAGCAGAGCTCAACTAGGTGACCATCCTTATGACAATGAGTGCATTGGTATTTTACCCTATGCGAGGTAGCACCAACTGAAGCTGAAGCACTCTTGTCCTTAAGCGGTGAATCTAGATAACCACCTGACTTAAACACTGTTCCCCTCTCCCCCTGAGCTATTACAATCAAGCCTCTACCAAGAGAACCAATGGGATGAGGAGGATGATTCTTATTTTCTTCCACATGATTAAAACCTAGACCTTTGCCTGAGCTAACTCTAGACTTGTCTAAGATCATGTCCAGTTCTTTTTTACCTCCAAAAAATCTCTCCAAAGTTTTCTTGAGGTAGTTAACTTTCCTAAGCAAAGGAGCACATGTAAGACAAGCTCCTGAAGCTGACACTCTAACAGCTTTCTCATATTTTTCTTTGTATGCTCCTAGTTCAAGTTTTAGAGACTCACAAGACACACAAGCGATGCTACATATTTCAGCTACTGTTTTCTTAAACCTCTCTCTAAATGCAGCATGCATAGCAGAAACATCATTCTCAAGCTCATGGCAAAATGTGCAAGTAGAAGAAACAGCATGAGAAACATCAACAGGTAGCTTAGAAGTAGTAGCATTAGCCAAAGTGAGTTTTCTGTAAAGCTCAGAGATGTGTCTACCTAGGTCCTGATTTTCTTCAACTAGTTCAGAGCATTTATCACACACTGGTCTTCTCATTTCAAGCACAGATTGATTCAATTCTTTATTTCTACCTTCCAAATACTTGCATCTTAAACATGGGGAAGATTCTTAAGTGCTCTTAGAACTAATGCTAGCAAGTTGATTCTTAGCATTCTTGAGTTCATTAGCATGAAATGAGTGAGCAATGCAACCAGCAAGATAAACAGTTTTAAGCTTGGCTAGATTATCCTTATAGACCATAAGCTCCTGGATGACAAATATATGCAACATGAAACCTAG
Source organism: Stipa capillata (assembly GCA_019208055.1). Lineage (NCBI taxonomy): Eukaryota > Viridiplantae > Streptophyta > Magnoliopsida > Poales > Poaceae > Stipa > Stipa capillata. The sequence continues at coordinate 16,743 of JAGXJF010003622.1, forward strand.
AGTGAAGCACAATTTCATCTCATTCAACTCATTCAGAGGTGCTAAGCTACAAGAACATCCTAGAGATCCACAAGGAGGCAAACTAGCATATGAAGCCTTAAGCATGTCAATTTCTTTCTTCAGAGAGTCTAAGTCATCATCCTTAGAAGTGCAAAAGGAGCAAGGGCTCGACTTAAGTTTATCAATTTTAATCATGGATGACTTAAGTAATTCACTTACACTAGCATGAGCATCTTTAGCTTCAAGGAATTCTTTGTGTAAAACATCACAACTAGCACACTCATCCTCATTACTTTTCAGTTTAGCAATTTCTAGTGTAAGAGAATTAACTTTCTTAGTCAGATCTTTAGATTTCTTAATTAAAGCAAATAAGGCATCATTTTGCACATCAAACATATCAAGCAGTTTATCATGCCTAACACTGAGCTCATCGAAGGTGCAACTTACATCGCTTTCAAGATCTTCGTCGTCGCTCTCTTCTTCGGATCTCGCCATAAAGCACATGCCGGTGAAGCCATGTTCTACCTTCTTCTTCCCTTTCTTCTTGTGCCTGGGCGGCTCTGGTTCATCCTCGCTTGTGGAAGAGGAAGATGAAGAAGAGTTGGAGCTGTTGTCGCTATCTCCGAAAGCGGCGAGAGCTCGACGAAGATTCTTCTCCGCCTCACGCATCTTGGGCCTTGATCCAAAGTTGTTCCTTCTCTTGTCCTGAAATTTAGAAGCAAACTTGTTTCTCTCTTTAGGATTGGGCCACTCGGATCGAATGTGGCCTTTCTCACCACATCCATAGCAGGTGATGTCCGAGGATTTCCTTCTCCTATTTCTCACATTCTTATATGCCCTAGAGAAGCGTTTTGCAAATAACGCGAGCTCATCCTTGGGAAGAGATTCAAGCTGATCATCAGACAGAGAAGACAAGGCTGCAAGAGACAGTCCAGAAGAAGAAGAAATCATGCAAGTGTCAGAGTTGACATTAGGAGACACTATCCCCGATGGATCCGAGAAAGTGTTCCCAACAAGAGTCAAAGTCTTGTTCTTTGAACCATTTCTGTTCTCCGAAGTGATCTCATGAGTAGAGAGCTTGGAGAACAGGTGATCGAGTGTGAGAGTGGCAAGATTGGCGGACTCTTGGATGGCAATCTTCCGTACTTCAAAAGCGGGCTCTAATGTGTTCAACACATGCCTAGCCATCTCTGAGTCAAAATACCTCACTCCCACACTCCTGAGCTTATTCACAATTCTTTCAAATCTCTCAAAAAGCTCAGAAATTGATTCCCCAGAGCGTTGCTCAAAACGATTGTATTTAACTTTGTATTGATCCGCTCGAGTAATCTTGACTTGGTCGGACCCCTCATGGTAGGTGATCAGGGTCGACCAAATCTTGTGAGCGGTATCAAGATGAGCAACCCACTCATGCTCCTTCCTATCCAAACCAGAGAGCAAATAGTTGATAGCCTTGCAATTGTTTTCAACATCAACCTGATTTTCAGCCGTCACTTGTGCAGGAAGAGCAAAGTCCGTTTCGATGATTTTCCAAATAGCAAGCCCCTCTGACTGGATAAAGATTCTCATTCGATTTTTCCAGAACTCCCAGTCCATCCCATTGAAGACAGGAGGACGAGTCGAGTATCCGTGGGAAGCCATGGCTCGCAAAGCCGGTCAAAACTTATAAAGAAGCGAGACCGGGCTCTGATACCACCTGTTGGATCGGTGGCTTCCGACAGAGGGGGGTGAATGTCGGTTTCTTGAAAATTATTCTCTAAATTCAAATACAAATAGCAACTAAGGTGCTACTGTAAGTGACAGAAGAGACGCAGCGAAAATAGCTCGACAAAACACCGCAAAATTGGAACAGCAATGTCTCACACCGGTGACACAGCTGTATCACACAGCTGGGTGACACAGCTGGCTCGGTGAAAAAATTCTCAAATGTCCTTGGTGACGTGGAGCTCGTCGATAACTTCGAAACGAGTCCAAGTTCACTGAATTCCGACTTCGGATGCAAAAGCTATGGTCAAAACATTGCAGCAGCAGTAATTCACACCTGTGTCACAGCTGTGTGACACAGCTGTGTGTCACACCTGTGTCACAGCTGTGTGACACCTGTGACACAGCTGAGTGACACAGCTGTGTGTCACACCTGTGTCACAGCTGTGTGACACCTGTGACACAGCTGTGTGACACAGCTGACTGTCACAGCTGAATGACACAGCTAGGTCACAGCTGTGTGACAGGCAGATTAGTCCAGAACTGTGATTTCGATTCAATTTTTGAACCAATTCAAAATCTACCCAACCAAATCAAACCAAATTTGACAGAGAGGTGTAGGAAGGTCTTGTGAGTCTAAATCAAGTGTTGATCTCCATAAAAAACTTCTCAAGTCAAGACCTTTACCCTCTTTTCTCCAATCAGTGCTAGAAGTGAGAAAAAGAGAAATTTTGGGAGAAAAGGAAGCTCGTGAGGAATCTTGATCAGAAATCAATATAGTGTCATCTCACATGTCCCAGGAACCTATTCCAAGCCCCAAACCATAGGATTAACCCCTCTACAAAGATCAATCACGAAAATCACTTTTCTTGCCCTTTTCTCGAGGAAAACTCGAAATAGAGGAGGGAAAGGCTGAATCCTTGGGTATGCTTGGATGGGATCAGTATAGAGATGATCTTCCCATCACTTACTTACCATACCACGGATCAATCCATAAGAAAAGCAAGAAAAAAAATCCAAAAGCTTCAAAGAGATAGTGACTCAAGAACACATAGGGATTGAGGAAATATTTTTGTATTGAATTTTCGTGGGTTTTTCTTGGGTTTACAAGCCTCTCATCTAGGCAAAACACTTCATCAAGTGCAGCTCTCAAAAACTAATCAAAAGGGTTTTGGGTTAAGAAAACCCTCATCATCTATTTATAGTGGGGAGGGACAACCTCCTCTTCCACTCTTGGGCCTCATGCCCTAATGGGCCTAACTAGCTAGCACGCATCCCAAAGCGTCTAAATAGCTTAGCCACCTCTTGATTTTCCTTCCACCCTAAGCTACCAACCCTAAACCGCTTCCGGCCGCCGCCGCAGTTTCTTAGTTGAGCTTTGGTGGTTTCCGCGTTTTTACCAAAACGCCCTCGCACTGACTTGGTCCTCACGTCTCGTCTCCACCCGCTTTCTTGTCATCCGCGTACATGCTTTTAAGCCGCACGATATCGTCGCCACCTCCTTGACCGCATCTCAGCCCTCCAAGCTATCATGCCGGTCCATATGGTCGAACCATCGCCACACCCAACTCGCACCTGCACACAATAGACCAAGCAAAGCGTCGCGAGCACAAGTTTTCCATTTGACCCAAGTCAGTCGAGAAAAATCTTTCACCCACTCAATTTTTCCTTGAGACAAATTGAGAAACTCAAACTTATCAATCACACAACAAGTAATTCAAAGCTCGAATTCATGCAACCAAAAGATTCAACTCCACATATGGTGGCAAAATATTCATCACAAATATTGTCAAGTCCTCACATGACTCACAGTAATATAAAGTGACATACTCTTTGAGTTGTTCCTCACCCATAATAATCCCTTCCGCTTGTTCTAGCTTGAAAGTACGTTGTTTCCGGTGCTTTCCATTGGCCATCGGATGGAAGTACTTAGTATTATAATCACCCTCAAGTAGGTGTTTCACCTTAGCTCTTTGATACCATTTTAATTTTTCCTCCCGCAAAACATGGGCCAGGCAATCATTAGCCTGTTGTGTTAAAGCTATATCCACATTAAATATTTCAATATCTTTGAACTTTTATCTAATTTATTAATGATGGCCAGTAGAGATTGTTTCTCTTTTTGATATGCCCGAGTTGTGTTTTTCACCCATCCCTGTAGAAGTTGTTCTAGGCATCTTACTTTAGCTTTCCATTTTTCCAACAACGTATGCAACATTGCTCAACCATATAAAAAAATCATCTCTCATTACTGGGCCTAATTCAGATTTGAAAGGAGGTTGTTTTTTGCTATAAAGGGCCTCCCCTGGTATCAAGAAGTAACAAGGTGTGGTCAGAGAGGAAACATTCTGAAGCTGTAACTGACACAAGAGGATATTTTTGTTCCCACTAAGTGCATGAAAGCACCCTATCAAGTTTTGCAAAGGTTGGATTATCGGCTGAATTAGCCCAAGTCAACTTTTGACCCAATAGGTTTATTTCTCATAGGTCCAGACCTTTAATGAGAATATAAAATAAGAAGGGCCATTAAACATCAAAATTATTATTATTTTTCTCCTTACTTCGTCGGATAATATTAAAATCACCCCCCACACAAAAACAGGGTTTGATTCCATGCGATAAGCATTCATGAGTTCTGTTAAAAACACCTATTTAAGTTGTGATTGGGTTGCACCATAAATAGCAAATTACACCCCTTGGAACCCGTCAAGTTTATTTCAGAGATGAACCTTAACAAAGATATCCCTTTTGGTAATTCAGGAAATATCAAAGATGGTGAGGCCGAGGAGAATTCCACCGGACCGTTCTCATGGCACAAACAATGCCAAAGGAAATCCCTTCCGTTGAAAAATTGATAAAGACTGGATGCACTAAAAGCATTTTTCCTAATCTCGAGCAGAGAGATAAAATCTAAATTATGTTCTTGAACTAAATTGGTAATATGTTGAAATTTAGCCAAGTCATGAAGACCTTTGGTATTCCAAAATATGCCTCGCATTTGGAATATTTATGTTTTTAGAACCCGTTTTACGTGCTTTTCTCAAGCAGATTTGGATTTGTATTTTTCCAGGGAATAATATATAGATCGTCAAAAACATGATCTATCCCCTCATCCATAACCTCATACGTCATTTTAGCACAAACTGTTTTACCAGTTTCAGGGTCCGAACACTCCTGCTCCTCAATATTTGACTCATCAGAATCATCGAGGACCAGTGAATGCTTTTTTGGTGTCATGAAAGACAGCATTTGTGGAGCACGCCATCTGTAGCTGATGGTTTTCGAGCAGTTCTCGAGCTTGCATAGCCCCAAGCATCACCAGAGACGAGGATGATGCGCTCAAGTGCGCCTGCTGTGGCTACCACCGCAAGGACGACGTGCAGGAGCGCTACCTCGTGCTCCCCACCCTGTCGTAGCCAATGACGCTACTGCTCCTGCCACCGCCCCACACCTACGCTGCCATGAGCCACCTGCACAAGCCGCTATTCCTGTTCATGCCTCCTCTTCCTCCACCTCCTCCTGCGCATCCTCCACGATGAGCTGCACGAGATCTGAGAGGTGTGGAGGGGATCACGGACGAGGAGCTAGTGGATCTAGGAGAGGAGAGATTAGTGGCGATGGGGATCGACTGTGTTGCGAAAATCATGAGGCGACAAATGGAAGCGTAGATCTAATCCGAGGACACCGTAGAATTAGCAATGAGAGACACGACGTTTTTAACATGGTTCGGTCATGAGACCTACATCCACGGGGCTTGATTATAGGCACTACTCCTCATCTATTAACTGTCTTTCAAGTTGGCTTTTGTTGGCTTGGTTACAATGTGTGGTGTCCTCCTCCTTATATAAGAGGCCTAGGATACCTGAGTCCGATTCTAACTCTACCTGTATCCTACTAGGACTCCCTGTAGTACCTTATTACAATACTACGCCTTCTCTAGACTAACTCGTAACCTGCTCGAACACATATTCGACACAAACTCAACAAACTCCACATCGGCGAATATGTCCTTCGCCACCTTGAAGCCATCTTGTGCGAACCTCCTTGCACCTTGGACTTTGAAATTCATCTTTGCAGCTCAATGACCTGAATCGCCGATGAGACTCCATTACTACTACCTGATTCCACCATGACTCCACCCGCAACTGTACTTCTTTTTTCATGCTGAAGAAACTTTACAGCCATATCCTGAGTCATCTCACTGAGTTAAATTCGTAGTTGTCTTATCCTTTCCTTAAACAGTCTTTCTAGACCATCTATGTCCACTATGCGCCTTCAGCCGCACGCCTCGCCACAATACCCATGTCGAGCCACTGTAGCCCTGGTTGAAGATCTCCTGGGTAGCCAGTCCACATTTCTTCCAATCCTGCTACCATTTCCTCTATTAATTTGACCACAATTGATGCCGAGTCCCACGCCTCACCTCCAAACCACCGAGTACTCTTCTCCTCTGGATCACGTGTTCTCCATATTGGCTGCAGGCTTCAATTCCTTAGATCTCGTCTCTTGAAGCCTCCCAATCCCTACTTATATATCAGTCCTTGGACCCTCAAATCCAAGTCGGACTCCTACTCTAAGTCCCTTTCCTCCCAAAATTCAGAATCCAATTCGAATTTAAGCAAAAAAGAATTTCTTCCCGAAATCTGGCTAAAAAAAACCTTCAAAAACGTGTCTTCGGCCTCCCCTAAGCCTCCTGGGCTGCCTTGGTCCCTCTTAGGCCCTCCCTGGTCCCTCCTAGGCCCCTCCCAGGCCCTCCTGAGCCTCCCCGGGCCTCCGTCTCTCCCCAGGCCCGTCCCGGCTTCGCCTGGGCCGGCCGCCCCGCGCCTAGGCTGCCTTGACGTCCACCTGGGCCATGCCTGGGCCAGCCGAGCCCCACCTGGGCCTGCTGCCTGTGCCCCGTGGCCTGGGCTACCCGCCCCGCGCCTGGGACGGTGTGGCCACTAGGCCGGCACCCCGCCCTGCGGCCTAAGCTGACGCACGCCTGGGCCTGCCCCGCTTGGGCTGCCGCTGGCGTCTTGGGCCGTCACGCGCGCCTGGCTGCCCGTGCGGCCTGTACGCCATGGCCGGCGTTGCCGTGGCCGTCGTGGCATACATGAGTCTAATTCCAACTCTACCCATATCCTACTAGCACTCCCCGTAGTACCCTATTACAATACTACGCCGGATTCCTCTGCACCGCCTCAAGATGTATCATCAACCCCGTGCTTTGATACAAGTGTTTTCCTTAGACAGTGTTTCCAGCCCCCACTGCGTCCTAGGCCCAACCACAGAACAACATAGGCTTATAAGAGGTCTTGGGTCCTCTCCCCCTAAAAGACTAGCCTGATAGGAGGGGCTACCCTCACCCTTATAAGTCGTGTTCCGCCTCTGTCCATAACTGATGTGGGACTAAACCCAATAGACTGGGATGATCAGATCTGAGAGGAGACAGGTTAGGGGCGATTGGGACTAGGGCGGCTCGAATATAGAATTCTTTGGGTGGCTCTTGGCTGGGAATTATGGTTAGGCAAGGGCGGCTGGAGAAATATATAGCATTGCTTGCTGGGACTAATGGGTCAGACTAACCCACATGAGGTTCTTGCTAAAAACTATCAGGGATGACATTGCTGACGAGCAAAAACTATCTGTGATGGTCTATTTATTATAGATGCTTTTCAGAAATTATTTATGATGTGAATTTCGTAAAAAAAATCAAATGTGATAATCATAGAAGGTTTTTGGTGATCCGTTTGTAACGAGACGTCTCAGACGAAGGTCTAGAAGACAACTTGCTGAGCTGTTAACAGAAAGCTAAACATGTTTGGAAGATTCTTCGATTATACCAAGCCGTGAAACATTTTTCGTTTCCACCTTCGAAATTCCACCACGGAAATGCATCCATTCGTGAGCTGCATCAATAAGGTCTGCTCCCTGCTGGAAAAGAATTAGTGGCAGATCGCTACAAGAAGGCACCTTTCTCCGAACCTGTTTAGCGAAAATGTAATATAGAAAGAGGTGATCGGCAGTCTCTGGTTCTTGTGAACACAGCGTGCAAAGGGGAGCATGAGGCCATCCTCGAGTGGCAAAGTTGTCAGCTGCAAGATTTTTTTTCCGTCACAGCAGCCAAGCACACTGTACCTGTGTGCGTGAAAGAATATATCGACTGGAAATGAGCTCGTGCGGCTGTAACTACAGGCTATATCAGGTACGTTTCAGGGCATATATATTCATATGCCCCTTATGCTCGCCACAAGTTAAAATAAGAGTACGAATATTGTCAAAGTACATGGAAACAGTCCGAGAAAAGTACAGCTGTGCAATCACCGTCACTAAAAGTTACCATGTTCTTTCGCGCAAAAAAGAAAAAGTTACCATGTTCATACAGGCTCGACAACAGTTGAGTGTTGTTTTATTCCTTCCGAGATCTTCTGCGACGCTGCAGTTACAACTTACAAAATGGACAGCTCTTAGTGGTGGAAGCGTGAAAGGCAGAAAATACTCTCTTTTTTGACGGTATATATTATGGAGCGAATTGGATGTACTCATATTAGTTGGAATCCGTGAAATCAGGCCAGGGCTACGTTAAGCGTATTTGTCTTTTTGGGTTTTTAATGTGTAGATCGAATTTAAATTTATGATATGGTAGATGTATCTTGTGTAAATGCTAGATTTGTTTGAGATTTTTCAAGAGCCAAGACATAAAACCATAGGGATGGTTGTGCAATATAGAATAGTGCCAAATCTTTAAGAAAGGATACACCTTACTCCCCTGAAATATAGCCAAATTCTATATTGTTCCCTCAACTTCAAATACTGGGTCACTTCACTTGGTATTACCATGTTAGCAGTAATTACTTACTCAGAATATTGAAACTAAATGTTAATGGTAGGCCTCCAAGTAACTGCTAATATATTTTGTCATATCAAAAATATCGTAATAAGAGTATAAGATATCTATTATTATATTATCAAAGAGGTAAAAAAGAAGACACAACTTTGTCCATATAGACTAAATTATCTACATTGTTAGATCATGACGGGTCAAGATTATAAAGTTATGGATGAATCAAATTTTTTATAGAAATTATTAGTCTAAACAACACTTATTATTTGGATAAATAATACAACTCTATTTTTATAAATTAAATTTTGAAATTAGGTTTAAAAAAATTAAAAGTTGGAGGATACAAAATACAACTCTATTTCCCTAATTCAATTTCAAAATTAATTTAATTAAAAAACTAGCAGTTGGGTTTATATATTTGGTATATAAAGAATAAAACTCTATTTCACTAGATTAATTTTAGGAACTAAATGAAAATTTATAGTTAGATTATATATTAGGTGGATAAAAAGTACAACTCTATTTCCATATATTAAATTTAGAAATTAATTTAAATAAAAATTAGTAGTTGAATTTTATTTCATTCAATAGTGTATAATAATGGATGACAAATGTAAGCCTAACATGTATTAGATATATTTACATATACCAACTACTTCTACCAATGGGCTAAGAGGAAGCATGTATTAGCTATATCAATATGCATGGATTTAGCATCATAGAAGAAGAGGTCAACACGATAGAACAGAGGTGAGCATGGCATGGTAGCCGCTGACATAGTTCACAGCGAAGAGGTAGATTGATACAGTTGAACATTATATGCACATATAAGGACTAACACTGTATATGCAAATGTGATATGTGTACAAGAAAGCGTATTGTACGAACAAAGTGTAAAAGTGGTGTCGCTACAAGAGTAAAGCTTAGAACCAAAAATTACATCAACTATGTAATAAATTGTTCCAATTGTGCTAAAAGGTTTAACTTGATGCAAAACAATATAGGCATGGTGAGAAGGCCATGATAAGAGTGGGGGTGTTTTAGCAATTTTTGATGAGTATACACCGATTAATGCGTCGTCGTCACGGTCATAATGTGAGTCATAACATGATAGCAAGGTAGCAGAGGATGATGATTCAAATGAGATTTTCCAAGCAAGTTGGTGAGGAGGGTGAGATGTAGTAAGGCAAGGCTGGCGGTTTCTAGAGTGACATATCAATCTGATCAAGAGGTGATAAAAGAACTACTAGGATTTAGGTTCTCGCTATGCTACCGGTCACTCTAATGCACGTGGGTCTAAGAGAAAAAGTAGGAGTGCAGTGTTGAATGTTAGGACATGACATGAGGTAGCTGAAAGGACCGAAGGAGCCTACTAGAGGGGAGTGAATAGAAGGCTAACTAAATTCACTTCTTTTAGCTTAGGTTATCAAAATTAAGTCTTAGTCAATCACAACGCACAACGGTAACCGGCTCAGGCAGATCGACACCTGTGTCACCGGAGGCACACATAGGTGAACCCTTAACTGACGTAGCCTAACTACTCAGCCCGATCTTGGCACATTACATGCTCTCAGCGCACAACTAACTCTGATCCCTAATAAGGAGAGAACCTCCAACAGTCTTCTGACTCGGCAGACAAACTATTGCACTGCAGGTCCCTTAGCATTTACAAGCTCTCTCCTGGTACAGAGATGTACCTGAGTCATAGACCGGTAGACCACCTGTGACACAGCTGTGTCACACAGGTAACTCTAGGCTCTAGGGTTTTTCTACCGCTAGCACTGCAGAGTGCTAGCACAAACCAGTTTCTCACTTGTGCAAAACTGTTGATACAGGGCCATTGACCTCAAAGCATCAGTGCCACTGTCTAACACTCTGAGCATTGAGCAAAAGAATCTCCATAGATCATTACTGCTTCATCTCTCTTGATAGTACGGGTGTTTCCTCTGGACTCAAGGAAACTAGCAAATCTAGACTTTACCTGCCACCAGCTGCAGTCACGGCCCTTGACGCATCAAGCCACTATCACCTTGCTTGCAACTCCTTGCATAGCACCGGCTTCTTCACAGCTGTGGCACAGCTGCCTAGCACAGCCATCCCCTTGTCCTGGAAACCACCTTTGTACTTTTGGGTGGTCATCCTTTCCTTGATGACACTTCTTCCTGGAATCTATTAATCCTGCTTACACTCATTGTAAATATTAGATTCTAGTTTGAGTTGCCATTAACCATCAAAACCAACTAGGGGCCTAGATGATCTTTCAGTAGCAAAGGCAAGTAGAGTAAGAATGAGCATGTGCTGAAGCATTTGTAGACATGATATTGCATTACTCGAATAATGCATCTGTAATACAACTAACCATGACATGGATGGATGAAGAGAAATACAAGGTTTGGGTACAAACTATCAATGTTTACGTTAACTTTTTGGTGGGAAATTTCTCAAAATAAATTATTGCTGGAAGAATAGACACTGAGAGATGAGGAAAAGACGTAGAAGGAAAGTCTATAGTTTTGCATGACAAGTAGCACACCTCAATGCCATCAGTTTTCAGTGTCGCAAGCCAAAATCCTCGCTTTGCTGCTAATTGTTCTTGACATTAAACAATGGAAGGAGAACATAAAAAAGAGAGAACATCACATATAAATAATAAAATTTGCTATTAATAGTGTACTGTCAACTAGATGTTAACTACGTAATGGACTTAATAAAAATATTTCTACCAAATCCCAGTAATATTTTCTTAAGACATAGTTTGGCTATAAATTTTTTCTATATTTTAAATGATATATCAAAACTAATGTAGCGATGAACGAAATCAAACAGAGTTGATATCATTGGACAAATACTGAAAGAGAAAATACACGAGATCACCCTGCTAGCAGTTGTCTTAATGATGGGAATGCACTGTTTGCACCACTAATCCTATCACAATCATTTTTGTAACAGCTTGTGATAAGCAAAGAACCATCAACCAACATGCGTTGCCAAAAAACCATCAAATTCCAGAACATATCATGACACTGCAACCTCAAACTCAAATCCATCGCGGTAAAATTTGGTAATCACCAGCAAACTGTAAAATGCACTCGATCGTCTCTCTAAAAACAATCATGTAAGTTGCACTCCATACAACACTTGATGTTCATAAGCAAATTTATCCTGCTTACTGCAACGGTCTCTTTGAAAACTTATCCGTTAACGTTGCACTAGGTAGCATTCTTCCCAGGTCGTTGTACACTCCACGCGAACAATGAAAATTTAGAGTTCAGGAGCGAGATAAGTCTAGAGAGATGTGGAGAGAGATCCGAAGAGAGAGAGAGAGAGAGAGAGAGAGGGGGGGGGGAGGGAGGAGCGTTGCTGACGACACGGCCGCGACAAGGACGTCCTGAGAGAGTACAGTGGCGTTCGTTGAGCCATCAGCGTCATGGCGCTCCCAGCAACCACTACAAAAGAACGCCTTAAGCTTCCCCGCTAGCTTCAAACATCCATCCACATACGTCTCCGCGACTCGTTCTCGCACGATTAGCTGCTAGCTCCGCTGCATCTGCGTGGCACCGTTGGGCGCGCGCAGTTGGCATTGCCATTGGCAATGCCGGACTCCGAGGCCACCAGCCCGGCGTCGTCGTCCACCTCGCCGCCGCCCTCGCCGACCGAGGCGAGACGCGGAGGCGGGGAGAAGCGGGGGAGGGGCGGCGTTGGCAATGGCGCGGGTGGCAGGCACCCCCAGTACCGCGGCGTGCGGATGCGGGCGTGGGGGAAGTGGGTGTCCGAGATCAGGGAGCCGCGCAAGAAGTCGCGCATCTGGCTCGGCACCTTCCCGACGCCGGAGATGGCGGCGCGCGCGCACGACGCCGCGGCGCTCGTCGTCAAGGGCCCCGCGGCGGTGCTCAACTTCCCCGAGTTGGCCGCGTCCCTGCCGCGCCCGGCCTCCGCCACGCCCCGCGACGTGCAGGCTGCTGCCGTGCGCGCCGCGGCCATGGACCCCGTGGGCGCGTGCGCGGGCGTTACGCCAATGCCGGCGGCGTCGACGGCGAACTCATGCCGTCCGGGACAGAACTTCGGCCAGGTCGACGACGAGCTGGAGGAGATCATCGAACTACCATCCATCGATGAGGACATGGCGGCAGAGGTCGTGTTCGGGGGCACGTTCTGCGACCCCGTCGCCGAGCCGTGGTACGAGCCAGCGTGGCTAGACCACGCCGGCATTGCCGTGCCCGACGAGCTGGGCACGGCCGAGCTGGAATTCGAGCCGTATCAGGTGTGGGGGCAGCCGGATGGCATCGCCGCGTCCGGCTTCGGTGCGCTCTTGTGGAGCCTGTAATAATTACTAATCTCGTCATTCTCTCTCCTTTTGACTTGTGAATAAGTTTATTTCTCTATTGTCTTTATCTCCTCGTGAGCCCTGCACTCGAGCTTCTGAGTTTTTCCCTTCCTAGCTTTAAAACACGCACACAATGCAGTTTTAGTGCACGTGAGATGTACTCATAAAATCTCTAGCTATCTCGTTGTCGTATTAGATATGTATATCTGATCGACGACGCTGGCATTCAGAAAACCATGTAACAACAGTAAACGGCGGAACACTCCATTAGTGAAACGATTGGAAGATGTAACTATCTTGACGCCGCTCTAATTCTGTTGGTTTTTGACTTCTTGCCTTCTTGGCTTTCTTCTTCCGACAAATATCTCAGCAATCACCGCGACAAGCAAGCGGCTGAGCGACGAGCACTACAGAACCGCACATCCCATACCATTCAAAACTATCGTTCTCGACAGTTCTGACCATTATCGAGCATTGTACGTGGAAGGTAAGAGTCTGTCATTTCACACGGTTTTAAAGCCGTTTAGCATATGTAGTATCATTTATGTGAGATGTGTAGTGTCATTCGTGACAGTTTTATGGATAAAGTCGGGTGGCATATGCGATGTCGTGGACGATGATTCTTATAGTGAGCCATATAAGATGAGGATATCATCCACGGTTCACACTACTCATACACGATGGTTTTTTGTGACGAGTCATGTGTGATGACCTTGTCATCTCAAACGGCTCTTTTGTTGCAACCGTTTGAAATTGCTTCCAAAAAATAAGATCAAATATTTCATTTTTAGATTAGCAAATTGCAAATTCATATATAAACAGCAAAGACAACATAATTTATTCACATAATAGAAAAGGCACAATATATTCACATGATATATATCATCCATCCACACATGAATGAAGTCCAAATAACATAATTTCATCAAAACACATTTACATAAATCTAGTAGCTAATAAAGTAGCATTTGCATGCCTACTAATACATCCATCTATGGTTTGTTAAACTCGTTGGTAGCAGATAAGACATTTGTAACAAAAAAGTACAAGAATTGCCCTCTAGTCTCGATGAGGTCGATTTCCTTCGACGCCTTCTCATCCATTGATGTCAAAACCTGTATGACGTAAGTTTAATGTTGTGCATATATGTAAAATATAAAGTATTAGTAAAAAGTTAAGATTGACTAACCGTACCATAAGTAGACCATGTAGGTCTTTGATCCTAGAACGTGGGACGAGTTTCATAATATTGTGAAAAAAATAATAGGCACAAAGGTTGGTTTCCACCGATTGCTGGCTACATTGGAAAAAGTATAGCACAGAGGTTAGTAATGGATAACATTTTTTTATGAAGTAAGATGATATAGGCGAATTTTTCTGTTAATTAGGGAACACCTTAAAGCTGAAATCGTGATGCAAAATCTTGATTTTTCCTATCTTGGTTCTCCCTCCGGCGAATGCCCTACGTGATTCCAAAATTTAAGCCAATTTCGATATGAAGAAAGAATACAAAAAAGTACTAAGAAAATGAAATATAATCTATCGATGAACTGGGTGATAGCCGCGAAGTCGTGAGGCTTATAGGAATCAAGGTATACTACCTTATTTGATTTAGGCATGATGACAACTAAGGTCCAGTGATAGCCACAAAAGTTTACAACTCATGTAGTTCATATTATAAAGAGTATAAATAATCATATAAGTATAGTGTATAACTTACTCCTGGTTGTATGGAAGAAGTGTGAATTCCTTGCTCTTTTGAATCTACAATGCTTTTACCGGGTAATAGTAGACAACTTCTGAGTTATTGGTGATGCTTTGCTTCGACATGAAATGTGGATCGAGGAAACCCACCGGTTCTTTCCTTACTTTGCATTCACTTATCATGTGTCTACGTATAGCGAACAAGAGAATAGTTAATTAATATGTATGCATTTAGTGGCAAGTTACATGAATGTAGAAAATGATTGTGAAACACTTACAATTTAAAGCATCTCATAAGAAAAACGCTCCAACTTGAAATACGCAGGTATACTAGCTTGTCTTTCTACGCCCTTCCTGTTGGAGATGGTCATGTAGTGGGTATGCAATTTCTGGCATAACAAACCTACATGTGCCAGTTCATTTGGCAGGAGAAATGGCTCTCCACACATGTACTCGCGGGCTACCTCCATCTTGAGGAACAACCTGTCAATCTCCTCATCGGTTAGAGCATTTGCTTTGCCCATAGCTTTGTTGTATGTAGTCTTCATCGGTGCCGAAAGATCAAGCTCAACAAGGAACTTAGAACATAGCACTGGCCGTGATGGCAGCTGTAGCTGATTTTGAGCTTGGAAGGTGGCTTGGCATGCGGACTAGAGGGAACAATAGACCCCAACGAGATAACCGGAGAAAATGATGGGGAAACCGATGGTCCCGATAGTGCGTTCTCCAAGGCTATGTCCTTCTTGGGCCACTAGATGAATGACCCAATTACATCTTCTAAAGTCTAGTGTTCATCGTCCTCGCATATGTGATATAGGGGGACTAGCACGAATTTTGGATCAACACAATCCAAAGTCGCCTAGCAAAACCTTGCACTATCGGAACATTGTGCACTATAGCCCCTTCAACGAGCGGATACACCAAGCCGGAAGTAGCCTCTAACGGAAAACCCAAATGTGCTACAATTAGTTGGAGCTTACACCACTTGGGCCCACTAATGGTATCTATATGTGAGAGTCTAGTTTCAACTACTAGATCCCCCTGTGTATATCCTCGTCAGTTCAGGATCACGCTGATGATACACAGGCGAAATGAATAACATTGCATGCATTCAAAGTTTAAAAACTTAATTGAGTACGATATGCCACATGGCTTACATAGTTCCATGTCTTAACGATATTATTACATCAAAAGAAATAGCGGAAATAAAAGCGAAGCGGCTACATCCGTGCCACAGGCAATTGACGGAAGCCACGCGACCTATTCTTCGGGATCATCATAATAGCAGTCTTCATCAACTCCTTCTTCAGCATACTCCTCTGCACACCACCACAAAAACATGCACGATGAGTACTTCACGTACTCAGCAAGCCACCTGGCGGCAGATGGTCGTACCATACTATATGCAAGGCTTCAAAGGAAGGCTTTATGGCTTAATTGCGTAAAGCAACCTTTTAGTTAAATATTAGGGTAGATTCAAAGGCATTGTTTTGATGTAAAACAGTTTTATTATTAGGGGTGTTTTTCAACAGGTGTGATCCACGACCAACACATTCGAGCAAGGAACTCCCGGCTTGGCTCGACCATAGGTTCCATCAGCATAGGAGTAGAGGGAAGTAGCAAGGGGGAGAGGGACAGGTCCTTTTCATCAAGAAAGAGTCATGTGCTGTCCATAACCGTGGACACAACTAATCGATTAGTTTATTACTCGGCAGAGTTTGTATACTTTACCCACGTGACACAATCTTGTCTTGTTGCCACTGACCGTCACCAGCATAGTACACACCCATCGGTGTACCGGCAGGGAGATTGCGACGAAGCCTTTTAGCTAGATCCTCCTAAGGTGTGACATGCCCACCGGGTCTGGCCCGGAGTCGAGAGTACATCTCCGCAGTTCGTTCCCTCCATCTGTGCCGAGGGTCCTCGTAGCTACGTCCACCCCTTCTGCGGTACGGCAACATCGGCACCAAAGGCTGACTAACCTACTTGACCAAGCCAGTGCCCATATAGCACGTGGTTGTACTGTTTTCACAATTCTCAGGTTCATGACTTCGGCCTTATTCGATACGGACGACTGGCTTCTTCATCTCACGAAGAATGACCATTGCTCCTTCATCACATGATCCAGCTGTCGCCCGCACCTTTTAGATGGTAAGTTTCACCCAGAGTAGAATAGGAAGAATAGAGAGAGAGGGAATCATCGGGCATCCGTCCCTAGCTCCGCGAGCTCAGCAAGTTTCAATTCAAGGATCATTGATCTGATATTCATTCCTCCGTAGAGGCAAATCAAAATAACTTAAAGATGTATTTAAGCATGGCTAAGCATATCTCTACTCTATTCAGAATAAAACATATTCATCTACTCAGGGTATCAAGTAAAAAGGGCGACAAGCGGACAGGGTAAAAGTATGTCAATCGACACGCTAGCTACTGGATTAAAACAGCATGCATGTTTGTAAAAGATAAAATATAATGACTTCAAAAATATAGGATCAAATATGAGCAAGAAAAGGGGGCATGCCTTCGTGGTAGTACTCTCCTTCTTCAGCTGCTTCAGTCACTGAGTCGGTTTCTTCATTCCCTATTGTCGCAACGCAACGAGCAAAGCAAATAAATAACCAACTCTAAAGAAGCATTTCGAAAAGCAACACGAGAGAGAAGCACGACGAAGGTAAGATGAGGTGGGATGGAACGATGGCGCGATAGCGTCATCGCGAAGAAGAATGGGTCTTTTAGGATTGGCCATAACCATACATACATATAATATACATAGAAATAACATAGATATATCCCTTACAGGGTATTTTAATATATATATTCATATATATATACACAACATACACCTTAACATGCTAGTAATCATGATAAAAAGACAAAACAATTCACAATTAACCACAAATAAATATTTAGATAAATTCTAAATATTTATAATGGTTAATAACAGTAAATAATAAATTAACAACATCTAACCATATTTACACATGCTTTTCTATTATATTAAAGACTAGAAATTAAGCTAAAAGCTATTCTCTACCATTATCATGAGCTAACTAAGCATGGAACATCTTGTAATATGTTAACAGTACTAGAACAGTACCAAAAATGATTTAATAATAATTTTTAATCTGAACATTAATTAATTAAGGCAATTACTAGCATTTTCTAGTGTAACAATTAAGTAGAAAATACTAATTAACATCAATAAATCATACAATTGTATTAACATGATTTAATAGCAATTCTAGAGACATTTCATGTTTGGAAAATTTCTGGAAATGTATTTTAAGTAATTAGAACCATTATTCTAGACATGAAATCTACCCTAAAAACATTGTAAAACATTATTTCATTATGCTAATTGGATTCTCATGAATTGACAACATTAACATAACATAACATGATTTATTGGGTACTGGACATGAATTTTTAAATGCTAAAACAGATTTATAAAGGCACTATTGCTAATTCAGCATTTTAAATATACATTTTAAATCAACCTAGAGCACATCCTGATTTTTATAGCCCTAACCATTGTAGGAAAGATGTTTCGGTTCACATGGTAAATGAGTTCTAGGGTTCTCTGATCTTAGGCAAAAATTGAATATAAATAACAGAGAACATTTCTATTTTTAATAATTAAAATAAAGATTATTTTAATTCTAGAAAATCCTACATAGGTCCAAAAATTATGAAAATTTACAGAAGTACTCCCTAGCACACTAGTAATCTACAGAAAAAAATCATTTTAAAATAATCATCCAGTACAAAGATATCTCAAAATTTGATCAAATTTCATCCAAATTCGAGTATAATTCAAAATCCAGCGGTCGGATTAAAAATCCGATCGCACCATTGGAGTCATGGGGTTCTAATGATTCTATTTTACTACTGAGATCAAAGATCGGACCTAGATTGGATGGATTCAAAAAGTTGGACACGAGATGACATAGAGTTTACTGTAGCAAGTACTGTTCATGCGTGCTACTATTCATGTTACCGTATAGAGGGCAAAATAGATGATTCAAAGATTAATGGCTGCACAAAGGAGTGGATTAATGGACGAAATTAGTTGAGGGGTTTTGATCTAGGGGTTGATGGGAGTCTACCTCGGAGAGGGATTGGAGAGGGACTCACCGTGGATGGAGAAACCGATGAGAGAAGGAGATCGCCGGAGTTGAGGAAGAAGCTCACGGTTCGGTTGATGAAGTGGAAGCAGCTCGCGATTTGTTGCGGTAAAAGATGCACGTCGGTGTGGGGAAGCTCCTAGTAGCAGCTCCTTGGTGTGGGGTGCGTCGTGGTCGCCGGAATTGCTCGCCAGAGTTGTCGCCGGAGTTGAGAAAGTAGAAGATGGTGAAGAAGAAAAATTTGGAGAGGAGGCAAAGGGGAGAAACACAGGAAAGAGAGGCCTTTTATAGGGAAAAAGGGGAGGGGAAGAGGCGCGGATTAAATGGCAGGAAAGGCCGGAATAATGGAGAGAAATTTTCGGGATTAACTGGCTAATCGTCGGATTAAAAACGCGGAGGAAACGGCCGGCGGCGCGGCGTCCTTGCATGCTCGCGTGCCTGCCTGGCCGCTCGGGCATGCTGCGCACGGCAAGCAGCAGCCGGCCGGCCTGCCTTGTGTTGGTCCGCTGGGCAGCCCAAGGGAGAGGGAGGCGCGGCCCAAGGGAGAGGCGGCCTGGCAGCCTACCAGGCCTAGGCGGAGGGGAGGGCGGCCAGGCCTGGCAGCCGGCCCAGCTGGGCGGCCTGCTAGCCTAGGCGGGGCAGTAGCCAGGCCGGCTTGGCCAAGTGGGCCGGCCCGAGCGGGGAGGAGGGGGCAGCCGGGCTGGGCTGGGGCGGCTGGCCCAAGAGAGGAAGGAGGCGGAGGCCCAGGCGGCGGGGAAAGGGAGCAGGCCGGGGCGGGTTGGCGGGCCAAGGCCCAGGTGGGGCCCAGGGGAAGGAAAGATGGGCTGCCAGCCCAGAACTTCAGAAAAAAAGAAAAAACGCATTTTCGAATAAAATAAATTCAGAAAATCCAAAAGGGCCTTTAAAAATACCAAATGCTTCCCGAAAATTCTAGGAAAATTCTCATAAATCAAATTGAGCATGGGGAACTCAATAAAAATATTTTTGGAGCAAATTTTTAAAAGATGATCAAACTAAAAATCAAAGACACTCTTATTGCTCTCAAATTAATTAACAAAATCTAATAAAAATACATATTAGCATAATACATAGTTGCACATCCTCTTTCCTTTAAAAAAAATTTTTAAGCCCTCAAAAATCGAGGATGTTACACTATAGGATAATGGCAGTGTATCATTTATACATTCAAGGTTAGCTGAGATGCAGCTTCTCCGACGAGCATTGGGTTGGGGTGTCCAATACCTTCTTGCTGTGCTCTGTACTTTTCCTTTATGGTGGCTCTTTCCCTTGCCAATCAAGCCTCAATTGTCCCTGCAAAATTGGGCATTAGCTCATCGCATAGCTCAACTTTCAAGCATGAGTTGAATCATCGAGTGAGAATGTCTTTGTATGTGTGAGTAGGATCACTTTCCTCCGAGTACAACCTGGTGTACCTTGGTTCCTAGACCGGCTATGAGTGTCATTAGCCCTATTGGACTAAAAAGAGCCTTGGGAAGCTTGAACACTTAGCTCTTTCTACAAACTGCCAGAGTTGGTTATGTTAGTAATCATTATGTTTTTATGGACTGATAACTAAATCTGGTCGTTGATTATTATCTTACTAGCTATTTGTACAATTCTTCTCTCTTAAGGTTTTGAAGATCCTTTGACCTATAGCAGAGGTAGTTGACCTCCCTCTCAACCAGGATTTTGCACGATCCGTCTTGACATCACCTAGTGGCATATCAATGCCTGTTCATCCTCCTTTTTTCACGATCATTTCTTACCCTAGTATCCTTTGATGCCCATTCTATTGGGTGTAAGTTTTTCGTGACTAGAGCCTTGTGTTCTTCACTTCTACGATGAAATTGAGGCGTTGTCTTCATCTCCAAAATATTTTTCCTTTTCCTCTAGGGTAATCATTGGGTAGCCCAAAGGGCTCCTCTTTATGCGCACAAAATTTTTGTTCAAGGAATATTTCTAATTCTTCGAAGCATCTTGGCTCTTCATTAACGCAGCTCATCGCACTTCCTACACCCAATGTTCAGGCACTTGGAACGATCCTATTATCTCATCCACTAAATTGGTGCACTCGTCTTCTATAACTTTCTTCTAGTCCTCTAAGAGGATACTGATCCGTTCCCTTCTGACTGTCCCGCATATGGTCCTAAATTTCTTCTCAGTTTTTTCTGGTTCTGTAGAAGTTGCAGATTCCTCATTGATTGCCTCCATTTGAAATATTCCTTTTTTCTTCATTGAGGATTTTCTAGGATGGCGTTGTTCTACTGTTGAGGAGTCAAACGTCCCTCTCGACAAAGTCCGTTCATCAGACCTTCTTGCCAACGTCTTTTCATCAGATCCTCTTGGATAGGCATTACTAGACGACATCTATTAAAATGATATAGAAATAATTAAAATGGATGAATATGCATCATACAATGGGTCAAATACGTAGAGGACTACAATTATTGTCAACATGACATGATAAACCGCTCTAAGCTAATAACCAGTGAAACAAATATTATCAACTCCACACTACCCGTGTCGTGCATGCTAGCGTGCATAGACGCATGCGGCTGGGTCAGACGGCGACAGTGTAGCCCAGGAGGAAAGGGCAAGCAGGCCGTGCGGGAGCAAGGCCAGCTCGACAACCCGGCTGGGCCGTGTGGGGAGAGGAGGACGGCCCGAGAGGTGGGCTGTGCAGGAGGACGTTGGGCTAGGTGACCCTGGCGGGAAGGGGTGGAGGAGATGGGCTGGTAGGGTGTTCGGCCCATCATTAGACTATCTCTAAAGTAAAATAAAAGCAGAAATTGAATGGGGTTAATGAAAAGTACTAAAAGTGTTTACAAAAATTCTGGAACAATCTTATAAATCAAATGAGATGTGTAGAACCTGAATAAAATATTTTTTGGGGGGGGGGACGGAATCCAGAATATAGAATATTGATAATTAAATATCTCTCTCTTTATAATATTTGGATTAATCCAAACAAAATACATTAAGATTGTTGCATGTTTAGGTAACATTCTTTACAACAAAAAGTTTTAAAAATTCAAAAAAGAAGTGAGGATGTGATAGCAACTCATTCCTCTCTGGAACCATGTTGAGAAGCTACCTAACATTGTCATAAAGCTTTTGTGAGACCATCTGTTGATTGCCTTCAACTTCAAAAGTTTAAGTATGGATGACAAGTCAATGAATGGATTACACCCTCCAGCATCATGGTTCCTCTCACGCAGCATCTGACCCAAATCAAGCATACTGTCGGCCTCATCATCGAACATCTCATCATCAGAATCACAGTCGACACCGTTTGACTAATCATCATTGATGGTATTCGGCATATTGTTGATTTTCTCTTTTCTGATATAATTACTATCTTCAGGTATGACCGGCTCTTCGTCGTGCTTGGTCTAACATATAGATCCTTTCATAAAACCCCTTTGAAACAAGTGGTCTTTAATCTACCGTGCGTTCTCCCAGTGCCTACTATTCTCACAATCAATGCATGGACAGAAAATCCACTCTTCCCCCTCATTCAACATACCCGCCATGACAGCTCTTTTAAAACCAATAACGCCATTGATGTACGCTTCACTAATACGGCTCTCGTTGTACATCCACCATCAGTCCATCCACATTTACATATCAAAAATTAATCTTAGTTTCTCACTTTACTTAATTTGCGCAATGTTAAATTAATTTTGAATATATGCATACAAATTAGAAAAATACAAACCTAGCTAGAGTACATGTAAAACCTATCAATAATTAAACAATCTAAATTTACATACAAAACCTAATCTAACCATCTAATGCAATATATTTACATACTAACCCTTAATTGGATTTTCCACTTCTTTTTCAACAATTTGCAAGCAAGATAAGTAATATGATGCAATTATTAACTTTTAAGAACCAACAATCGCCCTAAAATCGCCCCGAATTCACCAAAAAGAACCGTCGCGGATAAGAGCCACATCTGCTACAGCTCCTCAAATTCAACCATCATGAAATATTGTATACAGTTAACATGAAAAGAGCTGTCACAAATAAATTTCTCATTCGTGATGGCTCCCTTCTGCCAATCGTCACATATATGTTCCTTGACGGTTTCTTCGGTGAACCGCCGTGGATGTGACCCTTATTCGTGATGGTTGCTTTTGAGAAATCTAGTCCCATATGATTTTCACCAGCGAACTATTTAGGATATGTTTTATTCTTGAAGGATTTCTTGGACCGTTACAGATAAGGGGTCTTGTATGAGTGGTTCTGTCTTAGTGAAGTATGCATCAGATGAGAGCGTGCATGGATGTGTCCCTTGAAAGATCCAAGCTGATCAAGGTTACTCCAACCTAATCATGCGGTCTCGAGTCTTGACTTCTAACGGAACCTGTCCGATCAACCCTCGTCGCCTTGGACATCATCCAGAACCTGTGTAGCACGACATGGCTTGTTCCTAGCCGCGAACGTGTAATCACAACATGATAAAGAATCACTTATTAATTGCTCTAGGTAGGTACGTAGCTCCTGTTAATTGTTGCTACAGATTATACGATCGACGCTACAGGTGGTTGGCCTTGCCTAGCTTGCCTTGTACTCCGACGTAGAGTGCATGCGATCACCTCTACATCAGCTGCAGTACTTGGGGGATATCCGGAGATCGGAGTATAACCCATGCGTGCAACTGTTGTATGTATATGCCGGTCGTGTCACTTAACTGGCATTTTGCAAGTGACATGACCCGCCAACGTTAATTTGATAACAAGTTTCTAGAAGGCCAGATCCTCGAGAAATTATTGGCGACATATTGCTTGTCCAAAGTTCTGTGTACTTCAAAATTTCCATTTTGCCCGTGAGCTTTGGGAAGTGGACAAGCGTAAAACCCAGCAAATAAACGAAATCAACAGTAAATCACTCCCAAATTTCTTTCTTCGAGCTGCACAAGCTTTGGCAAAAAGTTTCTGACAAACGAACCCTTTGTGGGTGAACTGGCTCTGAAATCATATGATTATATGAACAAATGGACGGACGACGATGGATGGGTTAACTTGATATGAACAAATGTTTATCAGCTAGCTAGGCATGCACACTCTGCTGCACTGAACCTGAATGTTTGGCCTGCTCCCATCCGTGCATACAACTTCGATTCCTGTGTTATGCCACATCGGTCGATCATACACTAGTGTGTTAGTTACGAACAGAAGCTAGCTAGATGGAGAGCGCAAGTGCAGTAGACACGACATGAGTAGGGGAGCGGGCGCTGCGTCGACGCTGCGGTTCTGCAATAGCGATGAAAGGGACGCCAAGAGGAACAAGGGGAGGAAGTGACGAGGCGCATGGCAATCTGGTCAACGCATCCACGTAAAACATCACATCGTAGCCACGGCCAGGCACACCTATCTTTTCCATAGGGGACCCCGGCCGGATGGCCGGGTGGTGCGAGCATACGGTCGGCGAGCGTGTTTTTGTTTGCTTTGCAAGTATATTTGGGGTAGTAATTAAAGCACCGGAGTACACGATAAACAGCCTTTATTTCTTGACGACGCTCACACACACTCTACACCATTGGAATCCAACTGTCTAAACGTTCACTACTATAAAACAGGATTTTCTGGACCCCAGATCTCAGCCGGTGTAAGCAAAATCGATAGTAAGAACTCAATTCTCAGTCAGTTGGTGTGAAAAAACCGAGTGAAAAGAATGAACCGGCTGAGATAATATCTAACCTCAGCTGGTTCAGAGTGGAAAACCGACTGTGATAGTATTACAGTCGGTTTGTTCAGTAAAACCGGCTGAGACAAGTGAACTTTTACAACCAGTTCCTTTTTTCCCAACCAGCTGAGATAACTTTGAGACGGTTGTTTCGCTGGAATTGACTCAGATGATGCTGTTCGACATCCATAAATGCTGTCCGAAGTTGCCAGCTGAGCCTTGAATGCAGGTGTCCATTGTTTGGTACACTTGGTATAGGTTGGTTGGGGTGGTGTTGCCAAATTTTATGATAATTTTTATACAATTTTATGGCACATAATATTTTGATAGTTCTTGCTCAATTCAATAAAATTTGCATGTTGTTATAGATGGATCGACGATGGATGTACACTGAGAATCGTGCTAGCAATGAGTACATCGAAGGCATTTTGGCATTCTTACGAGTAGCCGAACAGTATAGTTTGAACACAAGGAGACGTGGATCAACTGTCCATACTGTCATTGTGAAAATTTAAAGAGCTTCACAAACCTTGCACAGATCCAAGCACATTTGATCAAGACAGGATTCATGAAGGGGTATGCATGTTGGACCAACCACGGTGAAGATCAGATTGTAGAGGAAGGTCCAGCAAATATGGATGAAGGCAACGACGTGGCTAATACTGTTAATAGCACACCTCTTGAGCAGACGCGTGATGACGTATGTGCGTTACAAGAGGACGCGTCGCAAGACGACAAGTCGTCGCATGAGGACAACGAGTTAGATCAGATGATCCGAGATGTCGAAGAAAACTATGAGAATGATCGGGAGTACAGGAAATTTGTCTGCTTATTGGAAGACTTGGAAAAACCAATGTACCCTGGCTGCAAGTTAACAAAGTTGTCGGGCGTTTTGGAATTGCTAAAATTGAAGGCTAGCAGCGGATAGACCGATAAGAGCTTCTCATCACTCCTAACATTGTTAGGGGACATGCTTCCAAAGGAAAACCAGATGCCAAAAACTACATACAGAGCTAAGAAGATTCTTTGCCCTTTGGGAATGGAGGTAGAGAAAATACATGCCTGTAGGAATGACTGTATCCTGTACCATAAAGAGTACGTGAATTTGCGGGCATGTCCAGTATGCAAAGCTTCACGATATAAGCATAATATCGACAGTGATGATGTCAGGAAAAGCATAGAGGTGAGGAAGGGGACTCCTGTTAAGGTTGCCTAGTACTTGCCCATAATTTCCCGTTTGAAGTGCTTATTTGCAAACCCGAAGGAGGCCAAACTGATGTGTTGGCACGCAGATGAGCATACAGATGATGGAATGTTGAGACACCTAGCAGATTCTTTACAGTGGAGAAATATTGATAGGAAGTATGCTATGTTCGGCGAAAAGGTGAGGAATGTAAGGTTCGGACTGAGCACTGATGGAATGAACCCATTCGGCAACATGAGTAGCCGACACAGCACTTGACCCGTGAACCTATGCATGTATAACCTTCCACCTTGGTTGTGTATGAAGAGGAAGTACATCATGATGGCAATACTTATCCAAAGTCCGAAACAACCCGGTAACGACATTGATGTGTACTTTTCTCAATTAGTGGATGATTTCAAACTTCTTTGGGATGAAGGCGTAAGGGTATGGGACGCACACCTCAAGGAAAACTTCACGTTACGCTGCATGTTGTTCATTATCGTCAACGATTATCCAGCCAACGGTAATTGTTCGGGGCAAACTATTAAAGGGAGCAATGCATGTGTTCAATGCCTTGTTGATACAGCAAGCAGGTGGCTAAAACACTCTAAGAAAACGGTGTACATGCGTCATCGTAGGTTCCTTACAAGCGATCACCGTTACCACAAGATGAGACACAAATTCGATGGAACCGTCGAGAAAGGCTCAGCTCCACATATTTTTAGCAACACCGAGATCCATGATCAGGCTAAAGACTTGAAAGTCGCGCTTGGAAAGGGGATGTCTAAAAGGCAAGGTACAACGAAGAAAATGAAACCCATTGAGAAGCTCATCTGGAAGAAGAGGTCAATATTTTGGGACCTCCCTTACTGGAAGCATCTAGAAGTCCGTCACAGCATCAATGAGATGCACGTAGAGAAGAATGTGTGCGATAGCATAATGGGTCTCTTATTGAACATGCCTGACAAAATAAAAGATGGTCTGAATGCACGCCCAGACTTGGAAGATATTGGAATTCGACCAGAGTTAAGACCGCAGAAAATAGCAAACGGAAAGACGTTCCTTCCGCCTGCTTGTTATACCATTTCCAAGCTAGAGAAGACTGAGTTATGTGATTGCTTGCATGGTATCAAGGTTTCATCCGGCTACTCCGCCAACATCAAGAGATTTGTTTCCATGGAAGATCTAAAATTAATTGGTATGAAGTCACATGATTGCCATGTGCTTATGACACAGATGCTCCCAGTTGCAATTAGGAATATTCTTCCACCAAATGTACGGCGGACTCTCATGAAGCTGTGTAGTTTCTTTAACACACTTTGGAAGAAGGTCATTAGCCTTGATGAACTAGATGGTCTGCAAGATGGGGTGGTGAAGACTATGCGAGCTTGAGATGTTTTTCCCACCGTCGTTCTTTGATGTCATGGTTCATCTCATAGTCCACCTAGTGCACGAAGTAAGGATGTGCGGCCCTGTGTTTCTTTGCAGCATGTACCCATTCGAATGCTACATGGGAATTCTGAAGCACTACGTTCAGAATCGATCTCACCCTGAGGGCAGTATCATCGAAGACTACGCAACAGAAGAGGTCATTGAGTTATGTGTTAATTACATGTCCCATCTTTAACCAGTAGGTGTGCCTCAATCTCGCCATGAGGGTAGGCTGCTCGGTGTAGGGACCATTGAGTTCAATGAATGGTTCAAAGAGCGATTACGTGTACTCCCATCAAGTGGTGCATTGTCACATTTAGCTAGAGGCCCAGCATGGTTGGTCATCACATGGAAAGGGTACGAAATCAATCGATACACCTTTTACACAAAAGAACAAGATATGAAAAGCACGGTATAGAATAGCGTTATTTGTATAGAAGCTCTCGAAATAGATGGCAAGAAACAACTGTACTACAGGTACATAGATGAGATTTGGGAGCTTGACTACGGTGAAAATTTTAAAATCTCGTTATTTCGTTGCCGCTGGGTCAATAAGAAACAAGTGATACCTGATGACAAAGGCCATACCACTGTGAACTTTGAACGTGTCGCGTACAAAAATGAACCTTTCAACCTCGCTCAACTAGTTCATCAAGTCTTCTACATTACCGATCCATCCAACAAGAAGCAGCACGTAGTAATGTCCTCAAAAAGGAGTATTATCGGAGTTGAACATGTGGTGGATGAGGAAGATTACAACAAAATCGATGAGTTCCCAGCCCCCGATGATGGAACAAGGGTCGAAGATGAATTGCAGCATGATACTGCTCCCTATAAACGAAGTGATCATCAAGAAGGAATTATTTTGTAACATAACTTCCGATATTAATGATATATGGTACTATTTCCTATGACGTTAATACAAAGAAAATAACTTTTGTACACAGAAAACAACTTGAATACGACGAAAGTACCTTAAATACAAAGAAAATAACTTAAATACAAATAAAATAACTTAAATACAACTAAAATACCTTAAATACAAAAAAAATAACTTATGTACAAATAAAATAATTTAACTCCAAATAAAAGAACTTAACTCTAAATAAAATAACTTAAATACAAATAAAATAACTTAACTACAAATAAAATAACTTAAATACAACAAAAATAACTTATCTACAAATAAAATAACTTAACTAAAAAGCCAGCAACTAGAATTCTAAAAAAATAACTTTAGGGTTTAGTGCAGGCAGCATGTATTGTTATCTAAGTCGGTTCCTCTGGAGAGCCGACTGCGTAAACATATTACAGTCGGTTTCAGGTGACCAAACCGACTGAGATAGTATATTATCTCAGTCGGTTGCCTTTCTCGAACCGACTGAGATAGTCTGTTATCTCAGTCGGTTGCCATTGCCGAATCGACTGAGATAATATATTATCTTAGTCGGTTTCCTTGCCTGAATCGACTGAGATAGTATATTATCCCAGTCAATCCGACTGAGATAGTATATTGTCCCAGTCGGTTCTATCCCCAGAACTGACTGAGATAGAATATTATCTCAGTCGGTTTTGTTGCCCGAATCGACTGTAGTATATTATCTCAGTCGGTTTCTCTGCTCCAGCCGCCTCAACCACCGCCCCTCCTCCGAGATGGCCTCCTCGACGTGCCGGACGAAGTTCCCAAGCAGCTGAGCCACCGCCACCTCCGTCGCCCGGGCCGCTGCCAATGTGGCCCTAGCCGGTGCCTCCGTCGCCCGAGCTAGCGCCTCTGTCGCTTGAGCCGCCGCCACCTCCTTCCTGGTCCAGCACAGAAGGTACAAGGCTCAATCCATTACATCGATGCATGTTTCACGTGCCGTCTCGCCAATCCTATGTCAAAATATAAAAATTGAAATCACTGCCGTGTAATGACTGCTTCTGTTTACTGTTGAATTAACCTGAGACTTGGGATTGGGTGCCAAGCTGTTGGTATGAATAATTTACCACCTCCACTCAGGAATCGATTTAGACAAGCAATCAGAGCGAACTACTAATTAACAATGGTTAGGAGTCATGGCATCATAATCTCTTGAAGATTGGTGCTCACGTGGACCTTGTTCGTTTCTCTCTTTGTTATTTCCTATCGCAACAACCGAAGCATACTTTAGCAAATCAACATCTGACCATCACATATAGCGATAATAAAAGTGACTTCTTGGTTTGGCCAGATTCTAGCATATATATCCTGCTGCTAGCAGTAGTTAACAAGGACTAGCCTGGCTAGGCGATGTTTCACAAGCTCCTATTTCTTTGGAGTTTATATAGCTCGATCACATGCATGTAGATCAAACTTATGGATCGAAATTAGCAAAACAACATTTTATATTTTCCTGCTATGCGGTTGTCATAGAGATGTATTTATAGGGTTGCGTTTATTCTAGGAGTAAATTTCACCATTCACCTGTATTAAGAAACCATATTTTGGAACCATACTCAAGAAACTCTATCACTTTAAACCATGTACTTTGTATGCAACTTTGAGGGACAAGTCATTAGTGAATAACCATTTCAATGTGAGCTATCTAATTACATCGGTGAAGAGATTTCCTTATGAGGGTTTTTTCTGATATGTCAGTCAGTGATGTTAACAAAATATCACTTATGTTAAGGGAAGGAAACCTTCATTCCAGTGGATCAAGGTTATGATATATTGTAGCCCTCGACAATTTTTTACATCTTTTAGGAACCATAATATGCATATGTAAATCTTCAGTTTATATATGTTATAAATGAAACAGATTGTTGATAGAGAAAAAAGTATCACCTCTAAATATTCTCGCCATGTATTTTGATCACAATTTACAAAAGGAAGAGCTAATTCATATTCACTAAAGCTTCAATTTTATGCTATTCTCAGTTCTGTTGGTTATTTGTGATGTGGATTCCATGTAGCCACTGAACTCTTGATGTTTGATATTTTGGTATATGAATCTAGCAGGGAATAGCTTAACATTGAAACTATGATTCCTTACAGTTAATTATTCACTTTATTAAAACACTGTCATTTTAAGTTGTAAATTAGCAGCACATTGCACTACAACACAAATTGCTTAGATGATTACTTGATTTAGAATGATTTAGATGATTTAGATGCTTACAATGATTTGCATGTATTGATATATCATTTAGTATAAGAGTAAATAAAGTTTATACTTTTCCTCTATTATCCCAAGAACGCCGGACAATGGCGATTCTCGGTCGCCGTCGCCACCTAGGCCGTCCGGCCACACAACCAGCACATCTGGGCCTAAGAAAAAGGCCCGTCGAGGAGAAGAAAGGAAACGGTCGAAGAGACCGGATGCGAAGTACACCGTCACGCACTTGCACGACTCAGGGGCACCGGACGAGCCTGAAAACACAAGGAGGAAGTTCAGCACGGTCTGCAGGATTGTAGCAAGAGAGCGGGTTCCAATCACTTTAGAAAGTTGGAAGAGAGTAGGAACAGACTAGCTCGCTGCGATTTCGGGGGAAATCTTGGGATATTTCATATTCCCTGAAGAATGGAAAGCTCGTATCGAGCGAGCTGCTAAGATGACAGCGTGCAAGGCTTGGAAGAACTGGAAGACTGTCCTCGTCAACGAGTACGTGTATGCCGAGGTGGAGCCTTTTGGAAAGTAGCTGATGATTACTCCCAAGGTTTGGAATGAGTTCGTCAGGATGAAGACGACGGAAGAATTCAAGCTAAAGAGTGAACAAAACCGGTAGCTCTCTAAGAGAAACAAGCACCCGCACCGTCTAGGGACTGCCGGCTACGTGGGAATGAAGAAGAGATGGGAAAGAGAGGATGAGCAGGCATCGCAATCGGATGCCCCGGGCCTCCCAGACTTGCGAACATCGCGGATGCGAGGACCAAAGCCTGGGTTAGAGCCAGGGCATCTGCATCGACATCAGCTTCAGGCGACCTAGCATTTGAGAACCCAGCTGATGCACAAGTGTACAGACGTTTGGTGAGATATAAATCCCGCCTTAGTCGTACTAACAGCCTATCAATCATACCAATTGTAGTAACAAATAATTCTAGCTTTTGCAGCTAGAGTTCGATGCGTCATCCCAGGCTGGCACTTTCGTAGGAGATGTACTCGAAGAGGGCTTGGGAAACCCCGAGCACCCAGGTCGCACGAGGGGTGTAGGTTCTCTCGTTCCCCACAGGTATGGACTCTCCCAGGCTTTGGAGGTAAAGCGCGAATGCAAAAGGGCGAGGAAAGCCGCTGAAGAACAATGCAAGCGTGAAGAGTTCAAGTAAGAAATACTTCGGGACTTAAGAGCAGAGTGGATTCTAACTCTGCGAAGAGAATAGCCAGTTGCTGCCAGCCCTGGGGCTCGACGCAGTAGCTGCACGTCGATCGACCTCCCGACTCGCCAGGAAGATACAACTTCTACCTTCCCCTGTGACAAGATCGAGGTATGCTTGATATACCTTGAAAAATTATTCCACATAAGATTGTTTGTGGCCTGTTGGCTGAAACGCGTTCTTTGATGTAGGCTCCCACGAGATGCACGATTCAAGTTAGGTTGGTGGGCATGGATGATCTCGTGGATGCCGCTTGGAGGCTAGTGTTCCTAGCAACGGGAGAGCAGAGGATACATAACGTCCCCCTAGACCCTATGAATGCAAAGGTGACCATCGATAGGGTTAACAACACTTTCAGCAAGCTGAAGCTCCCGATTCCACCGAACAACAAGATCTTAACTCTAAGTCAAGCCAAGGGGACATTCATCCAGTGGCCCAAGAGGGACATCTCTCTCGATGCGTTGTGGCCGACTAAGAAGGTTTCGTCATGACCGGCAGATGAACCAGTGGAGCCTTTGACGTTCTCGCCTCTTGTGGTAGCCGAAGCATGGCAAGGGAAAGGACTTCATGAAGGTAGCTGCTAGCCGAGAAATGACCATCGAAGAAATACAGGCGATATATGAAGCTGGAGGGAGTCTCCCTAGTGCTCCGACTATCCCGACATAGAAGCCGGGAAGCTGATGGTCAAGGATCACAAAAAGATGATGTCTGAACTTGGCTAGGCTGCCAATTTTAAGAAACCCAAGCATCAGCGGAGTGATAGCATCATTGGCAGGTTCGGACGTGAGCAGTTCCTCCATGATAAGGGTCGACTGTTCGTTGTGACTTGGGAGGACTTGTTCCTTATGTACAACCTAAGCACCTTGGACGCGGGCCTCGTAAGATGCTTCACACTGTAAGTGCTTACAATCATGCTCCATTTAATTTACTATAATACCTACACGTGTCACAAATATGAAACTCTTCCCTCTGTGTATATATAGGTTCGCTTATATCAAGGTGAGAGAAGCAAATGAACTGATAGGATTTGTCGACCCGCATCTTGCCTTCGAGCAATCCATGGAGTATGCTGAAAGGGTTGTCGAGGATTATCTCATCGATATCATGGAGGCCAGCCAGCATAAGAAATTCATCCTCTATCCCTTCAACAAAAGGTAAGGACTATAAACTTGTTAATGTCTCCAACTTGTTCATTTCGCACATTCGACGCATCATCAACTAACTTGGGATTAATGATCATTTAGCTCCCATTGGATCCTTATTGTTATCATACTCCCTATCAGGAAGGTGTATTATATGGATTCATACCTCGAAAACATGACCGACTTCGAGAGGGTCAGCAAAGTGATCGATAGGTAAACAAATTACCTCATGAAATTCGATGGTAATAGGTCATTGGTATAATTACGGCTTTTCTTCCACGATTCAGAGCATACCAAATATTTTGTAATTGCGTGGGGAAAAAGGATGATGCGGGGGCCCCTCATAAGTTGTACCACCACTTCTCCTTTCCGGTATGTATCCTGTCGCACACTTTTAGACTCATTGGTATCAATTCTATAGAACTACATACCGAGGGAATGCATATCTTTGCAGTGCCACTAGCACCCAATTTTAGCAATTTGTGTGGCTGCTATGTTGGCCATCACATGAACCTTCTCATGTCTTAAGCTTCCGCTCACAAATTCTCAGTTACCGAGGTATGCTAATTATCATTTTGATTTTGTTTTATTCATCTTCTATCTAGCATCAGTATGATCTTCATATCGACAGGTTAGTACTATTGCACAGACGGAATTGCCGAAGACAGATCTAGCAGGATTCAAGAAGACTTGGTGCGTTTCCTTCTTGATAGCGTCATTGATCGGAAAGGCGAGTTCTACTACGATGGATCCGACGACTAAGACAATTGTTTTGAATCAAATGATCAATGTTTAGTTGTCACTTGCATTTCAATCTGTTGCAAATTCCTCAAGACATGTGATGGATGTTGTGGTGTAAATATTGAATTTCTATATACTTTCATTTGTGTTTAGTTGTCAATTGAAATATGATGTCAATATGAATCTCTATTATGAATTCAAGTTGGATGTGAAATGTGTTCTGGGGATTATGAGAATCTGGGAATATAAATTGCTTTTTTTGTTTCAGGGCAGGCAGAGACTCAGATTCTGCCTGCCCTGTACCAATGAATATCCTAGCCGATTGTTTCCTTGGAACTGGCTGAGATGAGCCTTCATCGTTGTCTGTTGACCGGGGAAACCGACTGAGATATGCTATTATCTCAGTCAGTTCCCGTGTAAAAACTTACTACACAAGTTTACTCTTCTGTCGGTTCGGCTGGGAAACTGATTGAGATATTATATTATCTCAGTCGGTTTTTTGTTCGGAACCGACTGGGATAGTATAATAGCTCAGTCGGTTTTTTGTTCTAACCGGCTGAGAAGTTGTTATCCTAGTTGGTTTTATAACCGGCTGAGATAATTCATATTATTAGCACTCTTTCTCTATAGCCGGAAGGTAAACCGGCTAGATAGCAATTTTGGGCCGACTGTAATTGTGTGTTCTATAGTAGTGGTTGTAGCACGTTTCAACCAGATTACAACAGGTTTAGTCCATGTTTCAAAAAGCTTTATCTTGTTTCAGCGATTTTTAAATATGAAGCTGACAACATCAATGGTGTTTGAAAATCGAAGTATCAATTGAAAACCTCCGCCCTTAAATACGGTTCTTGTCACCCAGGTCGCCACGAATACCCTTACTCTTATCACTGCGGAGTACGCCACAAGCTTATAGTTATTCTTTCCTTCTAGTTGGTTATCAATAGTTATGTCTAAGGCTCGTTATGCAAGACATCAACAAAGACGTCACGAGATCAAATAAAAGAAATAATAAATACACTGATAGTCCCTAAACTTGGGTTGTGGGAGCACTTTAGTACAACATCTCTCAAAACATTAAGTCGGCACCTTAAACTCAGTTTGCGGGTGTGAATACGGTCCAATCCAGGCCACATCGTCGTATTTTACCACCGTGGCATGCTAGTATGGAAAGAACGGGGAAATGGGCCAAGCCCGAAAGAGGGGAAGAGGGACGGTAGAATGGGCCAAAACTTTCAAGCCCAATGCCTAAGTTAGTTCTTGATTTATTCAAAAACCAACAACAACAACAACAACTAAGCCTTTTGTCCCAAGTAAGTTTGGGGTAGGCTAGAGATGAAATCCAATAAAAAATTCATAAGCCAAAAGATCAAAGAAAAAGACTTAGAAATAAAATTATGGTTCGGGCATGTGGATCGCTAATTTCCACGCATTCCTATTTAGAGACAAATCCTTAGATACATTCCAATCTTTTAAGTCTCTTTTTACTGCCTCCTCCCATGTCAACTTTGGTCGTCCCCTGCCCCTCCTAATATTGTCGATACACTATTGCAGATTGACCCTTTCCTGAACGTAATTACTGATGGGCACAATACAAACCGTCAGTGGTAAAGACATCACTGATAGGCGGATTAATATGACCGTCGGTGGAGACTTCAGCTGTACTAATTTTGGGAGGGGAAAATACCACTGACGGGCCTGGAACTCCGCCCGTTAGTGGTTCTGTTCTACCACTGACGGGCGAGCAAGTGGGCCCGTCAGCGGATCTTTTGGACCGCTAAAACCCACCCGAGCCCGTAATCCCTCCCGTGTATAAATCCTATCTCCCCCAGCCCCGCTCCCTAACCGCACCAACCCCAGCCCCCGATCCCCTTCCCCCTTTCTCTTCTCTCCCACGCCAACCGCCGGCCTCTCCACTCCCTCCCCCAGCCCCGCAGGCCCCGCCGCTCCCTCTCTCCCCCTCGCCGGCGCCGGCCTCTTCGCTCCCCCAGCCCCGCCGCTCCCTCTCTCCCCCTCGCCTCCGGCCTCCCCTCCCTAGATCCAGTGGCCTCCCCTCCGGTGGCCCCTCCCCCTCTCCCTCTCTCCCCTCGCCGGCACCGGTCTCTCCGCTCCCCTCCCGCTCGCCCCGCCGCTCCCTCTCTCCCCCAGCCCTGCCGCTTCCTCTCTCCCCCTCGCCTCCGGCCTCCCCTCCCCAGATCCAGTGGCCTCCCCTCCGGTGGCCCCTCCCCCGCTCCCTCTCTCCCCTCGCCGGCGCCGGCCTCTCCGCTCCCCTCCTGCTCGCCCCGCCGCTCCCTCTCTCCCCCTCGCCTCCGGCCTCTCCTCCGACGGCGGGAGAAGCTGCGGCGGCGGCTGCGCGCGGAGCACACATGCAGTGCTCGTGCATCGGTGGCTCCGGTGCGGCTCGCGGCGCGGGGTCAGCAGGGCCAGGGCGGAATGGTGTGACGGGGGGTAGGAGGCCGGCGGCGCGGGGCGGAATGGTGCGGCGGTGGTGCGGGCCTGGCGGGCTAGGGTTGGGTCCACTAGGGCCCGTGGTTTTTTTTGCTCGTTCTGGGTATCGCTACTAATGGGCAACACAATCGTCAGTGGTGGCTACCCCTCCACTGACAGGAGGTTACTGACGGGTGGCCCGCCCGTCAGCAGAGGGGGTTAAGCGCCCGTCAGTGGAGGGCTATTCCGAGGTAGTGATAGATCTTAGAATACCGCTATGCACCGGTGCTTCTGGGGGCCTCCGTTGGATATGTCCAAACCATCTTAGTCGATGTTGAACAAGCTTCTCTTCAATTGGTGCCACCCCTACCCTATCATGTATATCCTCATTCCGAATTCGATCCCTTCTTGTATGCCCACAGATCCACAGTAGCATACGCATCTCTGTGACAATTATTTGCTGGATGTGTTGTCTTTTAGTGGGCCAACATTCTGCTCCATACAACATCGTAGGTCTAATCGCCGTCCTATAAAACTTACCTTTTAGCTTCTGTGGGACCCTTTTGTCACAAAGGATGCCAGATGCTTGTCACCATTTCATCCACCCTGCTTTGATTTTGTGGCTAACATCCTCATCGATACCACCATTGCTCTGTAGCATTGATCCCAAGTATCGAAAAGTGTCTTTCTTAGGCACTATTTAAAAAAACAAAACAAATGCATTCCAATATTTATGAGAAAATTTACAGAGGGAAGAACCAAATGCAGTGCAGTCCAATATTTATTAGAAAATTCACATAGGGCAAAACCAAATGCAGTCCATTGGGTTACCTTTTATTTGGTTTTTCCATATGTGAATTTTCTCATAAATATTGGACTACATTTGTTTTTTAAAATTTTCTTTTTAAATCGGTTTTTGAATAAATCAAAAACCAACTCAGGCATTGGGCTGAAAGCTTTGGCCCATTCTACCCTCCCTCTTCCCCTATCTCGAGCCTGGCCCATTTCCCCCTTTCCCTCCATGCCAGCAATGCCATAGTGGCAGAATAGGGCGACGTGGCTTGGATTGGACCGTATTTGCACCCACAAACCGATTTTAAGGTACCGAGTTAATGTTTTGAGAGATGTTGTACTAAAGTGCTCCCACCTCCAAAAGCGGTTTGACCATTTTTGCAGCTAGAGTTGTTACGTACCATTCAAATATTTGGCATTGTTATTTTGTATATGTCAGTTGTTTTCTTTTTCTGCGTTGACTGCTCTTTTCCTCAGCCATTTTAAAAGAATAAAGCTTCCTCTTAAAATTAAGATATTCTTGTGGCTGATTGTGTATAAGAGTATCCTGACCAAAGATCACTCAGAGAGAGACCCCTTCTTTTTCAAATAAATAGTTGGTTGATTTTTTTCCTCAAATCCAAAGGATGCATGATAGACATTAAAGTTATATAGGCCCCCTTTGTTAGAGTTGGTGCTTGTGCATAAGCTAGCTGTGGAGATAAACTTCAGGTAAACCATAGTGGCAATAAGCTGTCTGTTTGTAAGAGCTTATGCAGTAGAAGCTTATGGTATGAGAGAAAGAAGAAATGTCTGAAGTACCATTGGTTCAGTCCAGTTGCTAAATGGAGTATTGTGTACACTAACTCCGCCGACCACGTCATCTTTGTAGTGTTCTCAATATCAGCCTTCACACTTTTCCTCCCTGTTGCCACCAGCGTAAGATCACAGCTTGCTACTTTTCATTTGTATACTCATTCTAAGATCGCTGATGTCATTTTTCTAATGTTCAACAATTTGTAGTGCCACCTTTCTTCGGTGAAAGGAAGTGGCATCTCATTTGGAGGCTCTCTTTCTTTTCCATGTATTCACTGTGACCTGAATGCATTGTGCATGGCAGACGCAAAAGTAAAATGTTTTCATGAATTCAAGTTATTCCACATAGCAATACAACATTCTAGTGTGAATAACATAGGAAGATAGAGAAAGACCTAATTAACCTACCATTCTATGATGAACTAACTATTTCACCACCAGAGAAGCAAGCACCACAATAGTCTAGCCAAACTACAATACAACGGACATTACATTTCACAAGCTCTCCAGCATAATGTAAACACATGATTATTGTGTCGATACCAGCTAACTATCTACTAAAGATGTTACATTGCAACGCATGTCAAAAATTTGCTGAGTCAGTCCGATCGTTTACATATAACATAACACCAAATATTACAATGTTGAGAAGAGGACCCTTCTCAAATAATTAACCATGAGAAAACACACAATTAATACGAAATTTGAACTCCATCCTTAAAGATACAAAAAAATAGATAAAACACAGGAAAACATAACAGCAAGTACACACTTAAATGAAGGTTTAGTTCATCTGAGTTGTTCATGTCTTTATCAACAATAGTATAAGAACTTGAACATGCAGAGATCCTAAGCTGTTGAGCACCACTACATTCCACGCAATCATGCTTTTCAAACAACGATTCATGAAGGCTCTTATTCTTGAAAATTCGAGCAATGGTGAGCAATTCACAACAAGGAATCATTATAGAAAGATCATAAATAATGATGCTAAAATATCTTTGGAGAGCAGAGCAAACTTCTATAACAAACTCCACTCAATCAATCATCTGATTTTATCATAGCAGTGGAGAGAATACCATACGAATTCATCAGATTCTTGGCCTACTTCCCTGTCATGGTGGCACCCGCGAGTACCCCTCCGCAACGGCGGACCTCAGCTGCTGTGTTGTGCTCTGTGGACTGCGGTTGCAGGGTAGGGCGGCAAGCTTGGGGGTGCGACGGAGGGGCATAGGGAAGGAGCTTGGGGTGTGGTGGAGGGCCACGGTGGAGGAGCATGGAGGGGGAGCTTGGGGGCGCGGCGAAGGACCATGGGGGCGGCTAGACGGGTCCAATGCAACAATACATCCTTTGTCGCTGTGGACAAGCTAAAACTTCGTAGACACCCTATGAAGCAAAAATACCACAATTCATATAGTAGAATATAGACTTAGCAAGATTAGGTGGTGATGAGTTGTGCAACCGTACCCCATGCCTAGAGCAAGCAACAACTCCATAACCACGCTGGGGATAGTACAAATATAAACATATGCAGAGGAAACTCTGCCGAAGTTTCCAAGGAAGTACAAACTGATAAAACGGGCAAGCAAAAGCCACGTCTATTGCCCGCCACTAGGTCGCCAAGAGGTAAGTGTTTTTCGTCGTGGTAATAGCAAACGTGCTTGCTGCCATGCTGCCGAGCGCTAATCATTTTTTTGTCGTGGTAAGAGCTGACGAACTCACCGCTGTGCTGCCAAGCGCTAAGTGTTTCTTCAGTGCGGTAACAGCTGACCTGCTTGCCGTTGCGCCATCGAGCGCTAAATGTTTCTTTTGGCGTTGTGAAAGCCAATGTGCTCGCTGCTACACCGCCAAGCGCTAAGTTTTTTTGTCGTGGTGAGAGCCTCACCTCACTGAAATGTTTCTCTCCACACGACAAATGCCCACAATCAATGATCCTATATGGGGTCAAATATATCTTTTCAATGGGATACAAGGTACCTTATGCCCCTGCACAACATTTGTTGCAAACGAAGCAATGTTACATTGGACGGTACAGAAAGCCCGTAACGCACCAGCATCCAAGAGCATCTGCGAACCACTCAATCCCATCTGAAGAATTACTCTGACCTTCATTGCCATGAGATACACTTTAACCCAAACGAAAAAGTCTATCTTTAAATAACTCCTCTCAAGGGTGTTCATCGATTTGGTATCAAATGAAAGTTGGCACCTCATTACATTGGTCCTTTTCACATTCTTGCTAAATGACGCGAAGTTGCTTATCAGTTGGAATTACCAATATCTCCTTCAAACATCCATGATGTCTTTCAAATTTCTCAAGTAAGATGATGTTTCTAAGATTCAATTTCAGAAACATCTATTGATGCTCTTAATCTCAAGGAGAATCTCTCTTATCGAGATTATCCTATCTATATCCTTGATGAAGTTGAGCGTACAATCGTGAAGTCCAGTGGTCAAACCACTCCGAGCAAGAAGCAACCTTGGAACATGAAGATCGCCTTTAATCTACATACCCCTTTCTCTTCCATAGCTAATAAGAATCTCGGGATAGAGATTCTTGGAAGGGGACTCGATATGTAACATCCCCATTTTGGCTATAAGCATAATAGTTGTTGTTGTGCATCATAAGCATCTCATGACATCATTTCCGTCAAAATGAAATTGAGGGAAATTAAAAAATTGAAAAGTGATCAAACTTTTAATTCAAAACTAAAAAGGGTTCAAAACTTAAATTAAATATTAACTTAAGAAAACATTTAATAAAGTGGCCCTGAAAATATTTTTACATGGTTCCAAATATTCCTTGGAACCTCTGTAAAACTATACAAAATATGTGAATTCAAAAATCATCCCAAAGTTCAAAAGGAAAAATAGAAAAGAAAACGAAAAGGAAAAACAAAATGAATACTCGGCCTGAGCCGAAACCAGCCCAACCAAGGTGCGCCTACACGTGCCTGCAAACAGGTGGGACCCGTCTGTCAGGTCCGTCATCCTCAATGGCAGTTGTGTGCTGCGTGTTGACGCAGCGTGCCACCGCTTCCTTGCCAACGCAATGGGCCACCTAAGCTCAAGCTAGTGTACCAGTAGGTGCGTGGCGACATGCTGAGCCATCCTGTACCATCGTCACCGTGATTTGTGTGTTGACAGATATGAATCGCTGCTTGGACTGAATCGCCACTGTCTCCCGTTTCAACGTCATTGTCGCCATAGTTATCCATTCCACGATTTAATCGCATTGATGGATAATTCTCTGCTCCCTCTACCTTCTCGTACAAGTCTCTCCCTCTCTTGTTCCTTCTATTGACCGGAACATGAGTGATGCCAGAAGCCTCGCTGACCACCGTCGAACTGCGCCACCATGGCCACTTACTACCCCATCGTGCACCACCTTGCCAAGGCTGGAGATGTACCACCTGCTACAACTTATGGGACTGGGTCAGAGTTAATGGTCAAGCTAGTGTATATGGACTAGCTCATATAGATGGCTCATAGCTAAGTCAAAAGCATTGTAACAATTGCGTTCGATCACCCTCCGCTTGTACACCTCATGAAGTGTACTAATTGCATGGCATTAGGATTCGACCGATACGTGTAGGTAAATATGTACACCCTGCAGACATAAAACTATTTAAATAACCGCGTCCATGGTTATGGACAACTTGTTGATTAACTGCATTAAATTAGACAACTTCAATGTTAATCTAAAACTACCAACCTTGGTTTAGTAAAGTTGGTGACTGTTTGCTCGTGGGTGAAACGAGGAAAGGTTGAGTTATAGTCGTGTATGGTGATAATAGAAGTAATAGTTCCAGTTGAAGAACGCTTGCTTATCCTCTTCATTGATCTAGCTTTGACATCGAGTTAATGTAATGTAAGGTAAAACCTTGGCTTTATGCAACTCCTTGACACCTGAAGCATCTATTACTAGTTTGATGTAAGTCTTGTAGAGTACTTCTGTACTCACCTTATATAGTTGATATTTTTGTAGACGAGATCAACCCTCCTGAGGATGGTTTTTACATGGAGATTGATATCGACGACGAGTCGTCTCTAGGGATCCCAGGATGCGACTTGGACCAGGGTTATGGTAGCATTTGCTTTGTTCTACTTCCATATTTTGGTTCAACTACCTTGTGGCTTCCTAAGCCGCCTGTAAACCTCCATTTTGTGTTTGATAAGAGATCTAACAACACCATGAAAGTCTTGTCCGACTACTAGTTGCTTGCCTTGATGACAACTTTGTGTATTTTTCCTTGCATCCCTCATACAAAGGTTTCACCAAGTCTCCAATCAAGATTTTGAATTTCTCATACTCCTCACTATTATGCTCTCCTTCTGCATGGCATATCATCTCATCTAGATAGTGATGATCATCCAGCGCATATTCATCTAATGAATAACCCTCGTCATCATCCAACATACCATTGAATTTGTCGCCAATGTCGGTGTTTCCATCTTCGTGTGTAATCTCCTCTTCACCATGATGGCTCCAACATGTGTACCATTCTGTGAAACCACTTCAAATCAAGTGATCTTGGATCCGATGTGTATTGTGAAACGTATGCACATTTTTGAAGTCTTTACATGGACAATGCATATATTTCTTCTGAAGCTCTTATAAAATCAGATACGCCATTTAGGTACTCTTCACTCAATCGGTTACCAACATACATCCAGCTTCGAACCATACTAAGCATATAAAAATAATTCATAAATTATACCATGCTAGCAATAATAGTTTCATATAAAAAATTTATTCACACTTTATATTCCTTGTTTACCTATATTTTATATAAATTAATAACTTAATAATATCAACTTAATTAAATAAATTATATCAAATTTAATAATCAATGCACATTAACTAAATTATAGCTAAATTAATAACTAATACGTAATAAATAAATTAGAGCTTAAGAAATATATTATAAAAAATAAATACATCTGATCATATTTAATAATTGATAGCATAGTAAATAAATTTAACAAATAGTCCAATAAGAGCAAATTTCTCTCTACCAATCTAGATCACCATCTCATCAAATTTCTAGCTATTTTTTCTCTTAAATTGGCAAGTGAATTAGTACTTACATGTTGACTATAAAGCTATTACGACCAATTAATTGTCATCAAATCAACAAATTAACGAAGCTATTGATCAACATTCTCTCTCTTCAACTAGCTAGATCTACAAATTTAATCCATTTTTTGAACCAATAGATCACTTTGGACCAGTAAGAGCTTCTCTATAATGAATATCTCCTCTGAATCTAAGCTTTAATCGGACCAACTTTCCCCAAGTTGCCACCGAGCTAGACCTGTCGCCAATGCTAAGCATGAGCTGGACTTTTAAGACAAGTCCCTCAGGTTTGGGAAAGTGGGTCGGCTGGTTATAAATGAAGAGAACATCACAGACGGCTCCCGCAAAAAAACCATCGGTGATGAGCCCTCTATCTTAGACAAATCTCCGTGAGAGCCATATGCAATATATCATAGAAGGTTCCGTCTAAGAACTGCATGAGATAATTGTACATCAGAGAGGGTTCGTGTCCTCCCAACTGAACCATGATGGTGTCAGTTACAAACTGTCTGTGATGTTGGTTACCCTAGACGGGTTTTGTTGATCCTTTTTTGATGAGAAGTTGATAATAAGAGTTTCTGTAGCAGTGAACCCTATTGTCTTATTAAAACATAATAGAAAGTGAGTATCATTCTAGGTTTTATTAATTGACACCGATATAATCTAGACCTGTGGAAATAAACTATTGAGATATGTCACTTTGTTCTCCCCATTAACATCGAAGTTTTTTACCCTCACGAGCGAATATAGTGCCTTCCTTTAACCTTGTTTAAATAATATTGAAGTAGACATGGACAATGTGATCAACAACTAATGCCATAACTGCATGCACTATTCGTTTGATACATACATGTAGTGGTGAAAGAACTTCTTCATTTGCACTTTTAAGCTA
Organism: Stipa capillata; assembly: GCA_019208055.1. Taxonomy (NCBI): domain Eukaryota; kingdom Viridiplantae; phylum Streptophyta; class Magnoliopsida; order Poales; family Poaceae; genus Stipa; species Stipa capillata. Next base: position 59,932 of record JAGXJF010003622.1, read on the forward strand.
TTATATATTGAAAGCACAATACGACTAGAAAAAGAGAAATAGGCTGAATAATCTACCAGCTATTAGTCTGATAGACCTTATTTTTATTAGTGGATAATAACCAATAGATTCTCGTAACTGAACCTAACAGACGAGAGATCAACATAATTGCATCTAAACAAATCATGAGCAATAGATATATCTTTATAACTATACATAAATAGATCACAATGAAAGGTCATCATAATTGTACCTAAATAGATCACACTCAACAGATTTTCATAATTATATTTAAACATATCACAACCAATAGATCTTCATAATTGTACCTAAATAGATCACAACCGATAAATTTTCAGAACTGCACCTAAACATCATCTGCTATTGATATAAAGAACCCTTATTATTAATGGACCATGACAGATAGATCTCCATAACAGTACCTAAACATTATCCATGTGAGAGCCGAGGAATAACTCCCAGACCCCCCTATACTTCATCAGTCCCAGAACATGCTAACGTACATAGTCAAAATGGATAACATAGAATACATCACATAGTTTATTACAAAAGTTCTTATAACTGTGAGCCACAGGCTAATATGATATCTAGGACTTATGTCCTTTAGAATTCAGAAACAAGGCAGAAAATAAAAAAGCAGCGCAATGGTTTTCATCTCAGCCCTAAGCAGTCGACGAAGTCAGCTGTGACTCTATTCCTAAGCATCGTCATAGTAATAATCACCATAGTCTTCAATTCGTGGATTTTAACAGAGGAAGGCTTATGGCTCTTTTGCATAATGACATTTCAATTAGTTGAATTACTATAATAGATTCGAAGGCAATTTTAAGATCAAAACAGTTTTATCACTATGTTGTAACTTAGTGAAGGTTCTAACCACCAACACTGATTAAGAACATCTAAGTCCTTAACTCGACAATGTGTTCTCACCACCTATACTTATCCAAAACTTAGAGGGAATAGCAGTGGAGAAGAAAAGAAGACAAGTTTCCTCAACATGAATGGATCTTTGTACCGTCAATGACCATGGACACGACTAACCTATTAGTTTTACACTCTGCAGAGGTTTACACTTTACCCACATGACACAGTCATCCCCTTGCGCCAAACTGATCAGGCTTTGAACACACACTCATCGGTGTGTCGTAGAGAGACCATGATGATGTCTTTCAATAGTCCTTACCCAAACGCGATATGCACACTAGGTTTTAGTAATGATGAAGTACACCCTCACAATCTGGACTCTCGTTTTGTGCTGAGGGTGATGTCTAACCCATACCTCATCTGCGATACGGTGATGCCAACACTAAGCATACACTATCTATTCAACTAAGCCAGTGCCCATTTAGCATGTGGTTGCACTTTATTCACAAGGATGCATTCAAACATGTTTATTGGCCCTTAAAAGATGGGGAATTGTACATATTTGACATCAGCTCCAAATTTTTATTATGCATTTGCTGTTACGAAGTTGATTACAAGCACTAGAAATATGAACATTAACTGGGGGCACAGTTTAGGGGGTACTTCACAATGGCAAATGCATAATAAATTTTGGAGCTAATAGCATTTGTATAAATTTTCCTAAAAGATGGGACAACAATACCACACCTTAGAGTAGAATTTAGATAGAGTTTTAGGTAATGGGATGCTCAACAATTCCAAGATATCAACATAGTAATAATGATTCAATTATAAGAATATTCCTGGCGTGAGAAATATTAATAGGTACTAGTTTGCATAGCTAAGCATTATTAACTATATCAAATAGAAATCTACTCTAAGAAGCAAAATTAGGTAATAGGGTAAGGTCTAGTTTTGGAATGACCAATAAAAATTTAATAAGCAGCATGCATGTTTGTAAAATAAAAACATAATAATGATTTTAAGAAACATAGGATCAACATGATCAAGAATAAGGGGGCATGCCTTCATTGACATAGCCTCCTTCTTCTTCCCGAGCTTGTCCTGAACCTGCCTCATCACTCCTTACTCGTTGTAACAATCGCAAAGATGCATAAACAATATATAACCATACTAGAGATAACTCCAAATAACTATAGAAAAATGCAAAAAAAAGAGTTGCAGAGGGTAGAAGGATTGTGATGACTCAGAGTCCAAGGAAAAAGGTAGCAGGGTGTTAAGACAAGTAAGAATAGGCTCGATAGGTGATAGCTTGCAAGCTAGGGTTAGCTACTATTAGGAGCATATTGGTACCTTCCCGAACATAACATAGGCCACATATATGTATATAGAGCTGCCTAGCTTATACCTTACAAGGGAGCATGAAATAAAGATCTAGTCATACTTGTCATTAATAACAAGCACTCTTAACATGCTAGTTCTCAAGCATCAAGCAATTCCTACATGCTGGGATAAGCATATAGTAAGTCTAAATATACCCTAAACATATTATCTACAACTACAACACACAACCTACACATGCTAGTCCATAAAGAATAAAGAACTAGATAATTGCAACTAAACATGACATATTAACTCTATGACTATGCACCCTAGCCACAAAAGAGATAAAGCATAGCTAATACTAAACTAAACAGAGAAGGCCTATAAAAAAAGAAGTATAACCTAAAAGCAACAATACTACATTATCACATGCAACTAAACTAATAAAAGCCATACTTGCTAGCAACCCTAGATTATATCTAGTATAACCTAACAAGATCAACAAGGTATGAAAGCTCTAACATGATTAGCTACTGAACAGTAAAAAAAAACCAAAAACAGAGAATTTGAAATAATATAAACTAGCTTACTTATATTCAACTAGAACCTAGAAATAATTACATACAATCTAAACAAGTGAGCAGAGGCTAACAATTGCACAAAGCAGTCCGCACACATGCTAGTAGACTAGGAAAAATAAATATGACTAAAAATTATAAGCACAGATAGAACTAAATCAAATTTGATCAAAATTTACCCTAAAAGGGATCTGGTCAAACCTATTTTACAACTAGGCATTAGATTTGGAATCTACCACCACCACTGGGTTCCTATAGACCCTATGATTTTACTGTACCAAGTATAGGGTCAGGAAGTTGTCGAAGCACGGCGGTGCGTGGTAGCAAAATTCACCGGGAATGGGATTGACTGCTCGGTGATCCAGTGTCGATTCTATCCAGTAGAAGATGGTGGCGCCGACCCGAGATTTCCTTCTTTAAATGCATTGAGTTAGAACGGTCTTGATCGTTTAAACTGCAAGTAAGGGATGCGGAAAACTTCTCAAATCCTTTCCTTGCTTGCGTGCGAAGAAAAGAAGGCAAGGCATGGTTTGGATGCGAGATGCGGCACAGCGTTGCAAACCAAGTTCCAGTCGAGCTCGGTCAGAGTTAGGGGAAGCACCTAATAGGTGCGATCCCTTGTCAAAGGTGGCGCAGGGCAGGAAGAGAGAGGAGAGAGGTGGGAGAAAGCGTATGCAATGTGGATCGTCAGATCAGGAATGGGCGACACTAATAGGTCTAAGTGACCAAACCAGTATGCATTCCAATGCGTTGGATGGAGATCGAACAGCTGGCATCGAGTTGGGACATGCACGCAGTGGCCAGATGGGCGCAGCCCAAGTAATGTCCTGGACAGCGGGAGATGGAGAGTGGGCTATGGCCCAAGAGGGAAGGAGAGAGGGGAAAACGGGCTAGGCTCGAGAGAAAGGAGGGGAGAGGGAGTTCAGCTGCGGCTGTTTCGGCCTGATGCCCTAGACTAGTTTTTGATTTATTAATTCACGAAGAGAGAATAAAATGAATTTGAAAGAAAATTTAAAGAGTGGTTTAAAAATATGAGCAAATTCTAGTAAATCAAATTGGACATGAGTAATCCAACAAAAATATGTCTAGGGGAAAATTGTCGGGGCCTGAAATCGTACCTAACTTAATATATGATATTTTCTCAAAGACTGAGAAACCGGGTAATGTAGGTGCATGCTTACCTCATGAGATGGCCTGTTAGGCGGTCTGACACCGAAACAGCATAGCATACGAACTCCACTTGACCACCTAGTTGTATGCCTCACTGTTGGTCTAGCCAGCCAGAAACATATATCATTCAGTAAGTCAAATATAATTCCAAACTCCCTGTAGGGAGTTAACACATATTAGCTGCGATGAGAGTCACAATCAAAAAGGGGAGCCCGATGTCCATGTCCACAACCTAAACCAATCGGCCGAAGCACGACTAGTGGGTCACCCGAAGGCCTGACACTGACGTCCACACCCTACCCAGCCGGCAATCGCATCTCAGCTAGCGGGTCACTAAACTTTATGATTACAAAACTCCCACAGTAGACTAATGCTAACTCTCTGCCATCTCCCCATACACTTCAAACATATACGCATTGTGTATGGAGGGACGTGGTGAATAACTTGATATATCATTATAAAAACTCTAAAGGAGGATTTAAATAGATAAATAGTTCACATCCTTTAAGTTTGGAAAATTACTTAATTTATAGACAATTGAACCAAAGTTCATAAGTACCACAAACTAAACAGCGGAAGCATGCAGGTTTTACCTACAGATATGAGCTAGTATCTCAAAAGACCCAAAACACCCAATAACAAGTCTACAAGTTCGGAAAGCTGACTAAAGTAACCATTCAAGCGTCATCCCAAAAGTATTCACCAAGGGAGGGTTCACTTGTTCCTAAGCATGCAATAACAACTACCAATGAGTATAAACGTACTCGCAAGTCTTAGTAGTGCTTGGACATGGAAAGTAGCATGGCATCAACACGAATTAAGGCAACAACCCTAACATGCTAGTAATCATCCTCACAAAGATATCCACATTACGACAACAAGTCAATAATGAGGTATAAGTATCAATTCCATAATAACATCATGAGACAAGATCCAGCATAACATGATATGACCTAGCAGATCAACATCATAATTAAACGATGAACTCAAGACAAAATCCCGTGGGTTAACATCAATGAGTTCATGATTTGACCCAATAGATCAACATCATCCATTAACAGAAATGAACTCAAGATATGACCCAGCAGATCAGCATCATAATTAAATGATGAACTCAAGATAAAACCCCTTGGGTTAACATCAAATAGTTCATGATTTGACCCAACATATCAACACCATCCATTAACAGAAATGAACTCAAGATATCACCCTGTAGATCAACATCAACCAGTTCAATTTTCAAACAAAGAGACATTGGTCGCTCGGTAGCCCCTTAGATTCTCTGCAAGGTCCCTTAGGTGGGGATAGCTAGTCCCTGTTGAGCAGTTGCCAACCAGACGACATCTGTGGTCTTTTCACAACCAATTCTCATGGCTTATCACGGAGCATCAAGTGAGGATTGTCTCTATAACCTCCAATTATACTCGACGTAGGGCTCAACTTACCCCAACAATTTTATATCCCACCCACAACCATGCTCCCACGTATCTCATTTACTTATTAAGGGTTCAAGTAGATTAAGCATCAGCTTAAACATGGCATGATCATGAACATTGAAACAATCACAAAATGACATAGCAATTCAATAAGCATGGCATACGAGACATGATTAATGTACAAAAATGAAATGACGGCATGGCAATGTCACAAGTTCAGCTTGCCTGAGTTGGAGTATTCCTCCTGTTCCTGCTGAGATTCAAGGTGTTGAGGCTCCACTTCCTTGTTGTCGGTTTCTAATATATTGCAAAAACAACAACAAAGAACGGAAAGGTAATAAGTAAGAACTCATGATGAAATGACATGAATTATGTATGAGGTGCATTTTAGTGGATGACAGTATAAATTTGAAGATATTTGCAATTGGTTTCATGTTAGTTGGACTTACAGATGAAAAGATATGAATTTCTACATGCAACTAGCTATTTAAACCATTGTTGGTCCATTCATGTTGATTCAAAGTATTTTCTGGATAGTGGCATGTATGAGATTATTTTTGGTAGATAGCATATGCTTTGCTGGTCATGTTCACCAAATTTCACAATTTTTGGACAAGAGGTGAATTTGTGATAAATCATACAAGGTTTATGACATTTTAAATAATTCAGAATTTTCTAGCAACAGAACATCATTGCAATTATTTTTGGTAGCTAGTACACATTGCCCTGATCATTTTGATATAAAATTTGCAATTTAGTCAATTTTTGTATTTTCTTAAGTAAAGCAAAGTTTCTTAAATACTTTTTCTCCTCAGCTTAACTCAGCTCTAGTGGCTGACAAGTGGGACCCCTAGATGAGGGGCCACCAGGGAGGCTTAAACGGATGAACCGGTCAAAACAATTGCCAGGCCGGTCTGACCGTTGGCTTCAGTCTGACTGGCTAATCATCTGTGACAACATGCCGGCGAGGCTTCGGCCGTGCATGTCGGAGAGGGTGGCTCGGCTGGACGGCTTGGGTCCCTAGGGTGCCGGAGAGAGGAGTGGAAATAGGGAAAGAAGGGAGCTCACCGTCGGGGATTCGGTGGGTTGAAGTGAAGAGGAAGGCGAGGTTGGTGGCAAGGTGTGCTGTCGGAGCTGGGGAAGATGGGGAGGCCGACGGCATCTCAGGTGAAGCGGGGGAGGCAACGATGGGCGGTGAAGCTCCCTGGGGCACTGGCGAACCTGTCAGCATCCTCAGGTGGGCTTCTAGGGCTCTGGAGCTGCACCTTGATAGCGGCGAAGACGATGGGGAGGAGCTGCTCACAGGCTGGTTAGTGCTGAGCACCAAAAGAGAGAGAGAGGGTTCAGCTGGGTCGATGGGGAGACGGCGGAGCCCGAGGGAGAGAAAAAATGTGCAGGGCCACCGACGGCAGAGACGAAGGGGTCACTAGCGAGGAATCTGATGGGGGATAGTTCGGCGGGCGACCCAAGGGTTTGGGGGTGGAATTTCCTAAAGAGGAAATGTGGCGGAGGGCTAAAGGGGGAAAATGTGGGTCGGGTGGCATTTATGGCAAAGTGGTGACTGGTCGGGGCGAGGTGCCTGGTGGTCGGGAACGCGGTCTCCCGCTCACCGACCGCGAGGTGGAAGGAGCAGGCTGACGAGTGGGGCCCTCTTGTCAGCCACAGAGAATGGAGAGGGGAGGCGGGCTACCCATGGGCACGGGTGGGCTACCGTGCTGGTACTGGGCCGAGAGGCTAGCGGCCAGGCCAGCCCACTTCGGCTGGGGGGTTTGTTTTTATTTTTATTTTTCTCTTTTTATTTTATAGCTGAGGTAGTATTCTAATTAAATGGAGGCTTAACCATTGTATAAATATTTGTAAAAATTCATATAGATTCTATCATGTGTGCCTAGGTTACTAAGAAAGTTTGAAGTCAAAAAATTAGTTTTCCACGGATTTGGTTTGAACTATAGCTAGGGCTTTAGACTTCCAAAAATTATAAAATTCCTACTAGAGGTTAATAATATATAATAAAGTCTAGATATGAAATTTCATAGCATTTCATGGAAATAATCACCATAAAATATCATGTTTACAGTTCTTCCATTTTAGCAATTTGGATGGTTTTCAAAAGATTCAAAAATAGTTCTTACTCAAATCTTTGTAGTTCCTCCTAGACTGAAACTTAAGGGAGGTCAGGGACCTACTAGGGTCTTAGCTTGGGTTTTGTGTAAACCTTCTTTAGGAAAATGGGGTTATCTTAGCTCTAGGTTTAGTTCAATTTGAGGAGAAGTTGGAGGATGATATAATTAGGGTTAATGAAAAGCATGATTGCAAGTGAGGTGAAATGAGTTCATGCTTAGATGCTTACAAGGTTTGCTGTACACATTGGGATGTTACAAAAATCCTAAGAATAAAAGGTGGAAATTTGTATCTCCTTTATTATAATCCAAATTAATCCAAAGAACCTTGAATTAGTTTGAATAAAACAAGATAAGATACATAATTGAATTTAACCTGCTATAACATCCTTTGCTTTAAAAAAATTGAAACCCTCTAAAATTCAAGATGCTAAACCTCTACCCCCCTTACAAAGAATCTCAACCTCAAGATTCTAAGCTAAGAAAACAGGTTTGGAAGCTCCTCCTTCATAGGTCATGTTGCTTCCTATTCTCAGTGATTGCTCCAATGCACCTTGTAGAACTTAATCAAGTTTTTCCTGGTGGTACACACCCTCTCATCAAGAATCTTGATGGGATGCTCTTCATAGGTCAGATCGTCCTAGACCTCTATGTCGCCCTAGCAAAGTTTTCTGAGCTTCTTCCTCTGGCCTTTTTATGCATGTTTGACAATTTCTCTAGCAAAGCCAATTTGATATGCTACTTCCCCCAGACGAGTTATTATAAGGGACCAATTTATCGAGGTGCCAATTTGCCTTTGATTCCAAAGCGATGCATTCCCCTAAGTGGGAACACCATCAGGTACACAACATCTCCTATCCGAAAGGACAAATCCTACCGACATTTGTCCAAGTAACTCTTCTATCTGGAATGGGCTACTTTTAGCCCTTCCGGAATGACCTTCATTTTCTTTTCAGCTTCTTCCAACGAATCAGGTCTAAAAACCTGTTGTTCCCCAATCTCATGCCAACTCAGCAAAGTACCGCACTTGTCCATACAACACCCCAAACGGTGACATCTGTAAACTGTCCTGGTAGCTATTGTCATATGAAAACTTAGCATAGGGACACTCATGTCCCAACTACACTTTACAGTCCTACTAATGCCTATATAGAACAAATCATCTTTACTGGAATGAAGTGAGCAGACTTGATAATTGATCCACGACAAGCCAGATAGAATCATAACCTGAGAATGTCCTTAGAAGTCCGGTAATGAAATCCATTCTGATTTCCTCCCATTTCTACTGAGGTAATTTGAGTAGTTGGAGTATCCCTTCAGGCTTCTGATGTTCTAGCTTGACTCTTCAACATGTATCACATAGTGATACAAACTAGGTGATGTCCCGCTTCATATTAGACCACCAGAAGTTTTCCTGAATATTGTGGTACATCTTCAGACTTCTCAGATGTATGGAATAGGCGGACTAATGTGCGTCCTTCATAATCAACTCATTTGATTTGCTTATCATAAGGAACTAACAAACAGACCTTGAACCAAATGGTTCCTTTTTCATCTTCTGTGTAGTCGGGTGTTTTTCCCATCATTATTAGCTCATGATTTTCCTTGTAGCCTTCATCGCTGATCTATGCTTTTCTGAATTGATCTTCAATAGTGGATAAAACTTTTAGCATGTTCTCATTCTTAGCAATGCTCAATTAAAGTTTAATTTCCTAAGCTCCTCCTATAGTTCAGGTTGGCTTTCTTGAATCATCACATTGTTATTGTATGCTTTACGACTCAGGGATCTGCTACCATGTTGGCTTTATCGGGATGGTAATTGATCCCAACATCATAATTCTTGATTAGTTCAGCCATCTCCATTGTTTGAGGTTCAGATCCGACTATGTGAAAATATACTTCAAGATTTTATGATCTATGTATATCTTGAGTGATTAACTATTAGGTAATGTCGCCATATCTTCAATTTATGTACTATAGCTGTCAATTCCATATCATATGTGGGGTAATCTCCTCATGCGGTCATAGCTGCCTAGAAGCGTACACCACCACTTTTCCCATTTGCATCAAAATAGATCCTAGTCTTACTTTGAAGCATCACAATATATCTAAAAATCCTTCTGTATATCTGGCGAAGCCTACTTCAATTCCTAAAAGCTCTTCTCACAGGCTTCTGACCATACGAACTTATTCTCTTTCTTGATCAACTATGTCATTGATCGGGCAATCCTAGAGAAATCATCAATGAAGCAATGGCAATAACCCGCTAATCCCATGAAACTCTTGATGTCTGTGATTGACTTGGGCTGCTTCCACCTTTGTCGGATCCATAGAAACTCCTTCTACCGATATCACATGTTCAAGGAAGTTGACCTTCTTCAGTCAAAATTCATACTTGCTGAATTTGGCAGAGAGTTGATGCTCCCTCAGCCAATCCAACACTTTACAAAGATGTGCTTCATGTTCTTCATCACTTTTGGAGTAAATAAGTATGGCATTGATGGAAACCACGACGAACTTGTCAAGGTAATCCATGAACACTTTGTTCATCAGATTCATGAAATAGGCAAGGGCATTGGTAAATCCAAAGGACATAACCAAAAACTTGTACAGGCCGTAACGAGTTATAAACATTGTCCTGAGCACGTCGAAGGGTCTGATCTTCAACTGATGGTAACCACACCACAGATCTATCTTCAAGAACACTATTGTTCCCTTTAACTGATCAAACAGTTCTTCAATTTAGGGCAACGGGTACTTGTTCTTGATGGTGACTTCATTAAGTGCATGGTAGTTGACGCACATGCACATGCTACCATCATTCTTATTTACAAAGAGGACCGGTGCTTCCCATGGAGAGGTGCTGGGCCTGACATAACCTTTTTCTTCCAGCTTCTGTATCTGCTTCATTTCAGCAAGCTCATTTGCTAGCATCCAATAGTGTCTCTTTGCTATGGGTGCGGTCCCTGGTACTAGAGCTATGTCAAACTCAATCTCTCGATCTAATGGAAGACTGAGTAGCTTGTTTGGAAAGATATCTGGGTACTCCTTGACTACTGGTACCTCCTCAATCGTAAGCTTCAAATTGTTGACGGTGCAGTCCCTCTTGTTATTGGTGAATGTCTCCGTTCTGTACTCCACCGTGACTCCTTTAGCATTGGTTTTGAATATAAATCTATTAGCACAATCTATCTTACACTTGTATTTGCTCAACCAATCCATTCTAAGGATGATGTCCAGTCCATGCAAATCAAAGTGGATGAGATGCGCTAAAAACTTTACCCCATCAATTTCTATTGTTACCTTATGACACTAGGCTTTAGTCCTTAACAAATAGATATATTTTCGAAGTCCTAGTTGGCAATTGATATTTTTTAGCAAAAACTTCTTCGAAAGAATGCTAAGCTCCAAACTCGAACAAGACTGAACCATAGCTGAGTTGATTGGGAACTTACCCAGAAACGATGTCTGGTGCTTCCTGAGCTTGTGCTGTGGTGACATGGTTGACTCTGCTATGGCCAACTGGTCATAAAGCTCTTGGCACTATTCCTGGTGTCTGTAGTATCCCATAGCCTTGACCTAGTGCTTGTGTCTTGGTGGAAGATCCCTGATTCAAGCGCACAAATGAGGGTTGTGGGTTACTCTGGGGGTAGCGGTTGGTGAAGTGCCTAGTTTGCCATGGTACAAGCAAGGTCTATCCCGGGTGTTGGTGCGAAACCCTCCAACTTCTGCCCTTGGGGTCTAGAGAGTTGCATTGGCTAGTATTGTTGTTCTTCTACGCCGTCTAACTTAGGTTTTTATTGCCCTGGTATCAATTGATCTTCTGGTGGGAGCTGCCTGCTTCGTGGTGACCTTGCTACAGTGCCTTGCATTTCTAGAGTTGATCAAGCTCCTTCCACATGTTCTCCTGGATGATAACCTTGTTCACCAGATGCTAGAAGGTAGGAAATTCATGGGCGACCAACCTATCCTTCAGTCTGGGGTTCAATCTGTTCACAAACCTTAAGATCCTGTCAGCCTCAGTAGCAACATCTGTTTTTCCATAGCAAGCCAGTTGGGTGAAGATATTTGCAACATCTGTTAAGTGCTTCAATTAAAGAAACTCCTTCCTTTTCATCTCCATCACACCAGGAAGGATGTGCGCTGTGCGAAAAGCACTGGCAAAATCATTCCACGAGATGCCCTGAGGGTTGGCATGGGAGACACAGTAATTCTTCCACTAGTACGGAACCACACCCTTGAGTTGGTGCATCTCGAACTTGCCGCAGCGTGGCCTGTTGCGGTTGGCCAAGTTGAATTTGCACCCTTTGTCCTTAAACCAATCATCTACATCCAAGGGGTCTACAGATCCTTCAAAAGTGGGCGTCTTTGTACTCATAAACTCTGTCAGATCAGATTGGGACAGTTGATGTTGCTGAAAACTCTAGTTTTGATTGCCTTGTTGGTGTCCATCTGTTGTAGGATCTGAGTCTGCATGAACAGCAACTCCTCCGGGTTGGGCAGCTATGGTGGGGGTGGAATGCAGTCTTCCCCTCCTGTTTCTTTCAGCCGCTCCTCTAGCTGCTCCTCTAACTGAAACTTAGGTCCTACGTGGGGTTGTCCACATTCATGGCCTTGGTCTCCGCAGCCACCATAACCACGTCCACGACCACGTCCTGGGGCATCCATCCTAATGTGGTCTTCAAGGTTAGGTAAAGAAAAGAGGGAAGCATATCTTGACCCTTATAACCACAACATAAAGAAGCAAAAGAATAAACTACAAATGGAACTTTCATTAACTATAAGATAGGCTAGTAGCTATACCATACAAATCGATATAGGCTACCACTAGACACTTAACTAACACAAATAAACTGTACGTGAAGCTCACCTTGTCGACGGTGGTGAGAAATTGTAGGCGACGGTGGTCCTTGAAGATTGGATGGCAGCGACAACTAGGGGTGGAACCAGGGTATAACATCCTAAAATTCTTACGATGATTTGACGTAATAAAATATGGACGTAAGTAAAAAAATTTATCTGGATAGCCTTACCTCATGCATACATATAACTTACCTTGTTGTTGTTGCGAACCTGCCGTTGTCACGAACTTGTCGTTGATGCGAGCTGGAGGCTCGTTGATTTTCGCCTAGGTCGAGAAAGCATTGGACCTGGGTAGCGCAGGGACCCCTTTCCCAACAATAACATTTTATTTAGGGGCAATTGTTCAGTTATATTCAAATATATGAATAAAATAAATTATTTAGATCCAAAAAAACACAGAGGTTGAATATGTTTAAAGACTACTCTGTGAGCTTTTAAAAGCTTTAAAAAACCTATTTGAATACTCTATACTCCAATTTTAGAGCAAATAGGAATAAAAATAAAAAGAATAGTAAGAATAATTTTTTTAAAATAAACTACAAGGGGGGCGTGGGCATTGGACCTCCCCAGCCCCTTCACACCCGTGCCTCACCCCCATCGCCACGTAGGGCTCACCACGCACCGCCGAGCCGCAGCCGGCCAGTCAACTCCGGCGTCCACTGCCACCTCTAGCCCACGTTGCCCCTACTCTACCTCCTTCACCGCCCAGCCTCCTTGCCATGCACCGCCTCTTCCCACTCCCATGTCCCGTGCAACACGCGGATGGCAGCAGCCGGTGCCGCCGTTGCTGCCGCCACCGCCAGCGGGCCCATGCTGCCGGCATCGACCACCTCCACCTAGTGAGCCACCACGCCTCCCCAGCCCGCCTCGTTCCCCTCCCGCTGTTGGGCCTCAGCGCCACAGCTGCTAGATCCGCTGCAGCAGCAAGCCGTCGGCTGTTCGGACTCAAAATCCATAACATTGAACCTTAACTGATTCATCTGGAAAGACATCCGGACAGTCACAGACTACCAAAACATCTGGAAGATCAGGAAGACCTTTATCTTCCATAGCACAAAGACGAGATTTGACGAACTTTGGGGTGAACTGAAAGGTTTGACCGGAGGAATGGAAAAGTTATACGGTTTTAGTTGCACAATCAATTAAAGCTTGATTTGCGGATAACCAATCCATACCAAGGACAACATTGATGTCCGTGGAGGCCAAGGCAATCAAAGTGGCAAGGAACTCAAGACTTCCGACTTTGATGCAAACTCCACGACATTCTCGGGATGCTCTCATCATCGATCATGGCAAAAGGATAGCCATAGAATTAGGCATAAGCTCATAAGGAATATTATGTTTTTCAGCAAACCCCTTAACTACGAAGGAATAGGAAGCTCCCGAATTGAAAAGAACAGAGGCTGGAGCTGAATTAACAAGAAGCGTACCCAACATGACTTCGGGTGCCTCCTGAGCTTCTTCAGTGACCACGTGATTCACGCAACCGTGACTAGCAGATTGAGGTTTGGGATTCACCATCTTGAGGGAAACATTGCCTCGGTTTTGACTTTGCCCCAGATTAGGGCGAGATATTGGATTCTGGTTTTGGGGGCACTCACGAGAATAGTGGCCAGGTTGGCCACACGTGTAATGGGCTCAACAAGGTGGTCTTCGAGCAGCATTAGCATATTGCCCTCCAAATGGCCTCGGTTGGAAGTTCTGAACAGGAGGATAGGGAAAAAAGCCTGACAGTCTTGGAGAAGGGGCAGCGTGATCGAACGCACTAGAAGGAATCGAGATACATCTCTTCTGGAAGTTGGAGTGTGATCGTCTTGCCGCATCATGGGCATGTTTATGTGACTCATCAAGAGTTTGATTGTCGTGCTCCATCTTGATGGCTTTTTTCATCAGGACTTGGAAGCTTGGAAAGTCAAAGGGGAGCAACTCATAGCGGATCTTCGATTTCAAGCCTTTGCAACACTTCGCTTGTTTATCCCCATCGGTAGCAACATCACCCAGAGCATAATGAGCCAAGTGATTGAACTCGTGGAGGTACTCGGTGATATTATTATGCCCTTGCTTAAGGTTGCGGAATTCTTCCTTCTTCACTTCCATCACACCTTATCGACTGTGAGCTCTGTGGAAAGCAGTGCGAAACTCTTGCCATGTGATTACATGACCTTGCTCCTGCATGGTGAGGAAATTCTCCCACCACGCACCTACAGCACCCTCAAGTTGGTACGCTACGAAGTTCACGCGATCGGCCACGGGAGCATGCACGGTTTTCTAACTTGAGCGAAGCCAATCATCGGCCTTGAGGGGGTTTTTCCGAGCGATTGAACACTGGAGGTTGTGTTCAAAGAAACTTTGATATGCCAACCCAATCATTAGATTGATGATTTGTATTCTGGACAAGATGCTCCAAGATTCGCATTTGATTGATCTGATTGCGCTCGATTTGAAATAGCACTTCCGCTATGGTTGGCAATGGAGGAATATCATCGTTGTCATGACCGGAGTCACGACCATGTTTGCGATCGGTCGACGGGCTGGTGTGAGGATTTCCAGCCATCCTGAAATAAAGAATAGAAGTTACTTCAAGATCCAAGATCGAATCATATGGAAAAAATTATGTGGAATGTACTGAGGAAACTAAACAGTGTGAGAAACAAGATGGAATCTATGTATGTCACAAATGGTAGTACTAAAGTTGGAAAGCTAAAACACATTCCATAATAGACAAAGATAGATATATGGTACATAACAAACACACGAGAGTAATATTACAAGCTTACAAGCCAGAATATATACATCGTCATGTTACAATACCATATTCACACACTAAGGTTTAGTACCTATACATTATTTATCTAAAACCTCAGACAGTTATAGATTAAGAAAGAAAAACCATACACTGCCATCATGTAGGATGGTCGGGTGTATGTACATATACATACTACTGAAGTGGTTAAAAACTTCAGTGCTCTCCAAAATGAGGGAGGAGCACACGAGGTGCGCCGAACTACTCTGCTCCTTCAGGCTGAGGGAGATTGGGACAACAGCGAGGTCCATTGGATATACAAGCTGAACGAAAGGGACCTCAGGCAGGCATGATGCCACCAACATCAGGGAAGGCGATATCATCAGGCATCGACTCGATTTGTGCATTCAGCACTCCCGGGTTCAAATTGTTCATATGAACGCTTGGCTCCAGTACCACCAAGAGGTTCCACAAATGGGCATGAGTGGCAAAGAGCTCATGCCGAATCGCATGATATTGTTGGTCTAGGGCCTTGATTAGTTCAGCCTGTCGACACACTTCGGGATTATCTTCCCCATCCATATCAGTATATGCTGCATAATTCACCTGATATTCTTCAGGTGGTAGAGCAGGATAGGTGTGGTACGCTGATAGACATTAGCTGCAAATCATGTCGCAAACAAGAGGGCACAATAGGTAGCTTCTTGGACTGCCATCTCAATTGTGGTGCCAACACTGTAGAAGATGTTCATTGCATGGGTGTCATACTCATGGTATGGATGAATGCATACCATGGCCAAGTATTGCGTCATAAAGAAGTCATGATAAAACTCATACATCGTGTATTCCGACATCCAACGATAATGATTAATTGCCAAGGCATGGGCAAGCAAATCTGGAAAACCAGGTGTCTCGATGCACCATGTCAAATGAAGGATCTGTCCGCATGGCATCTAGATCAAAGCAATAACTGAATCAAGGCGAGAGGGAAGGTAAGGATACCCAAACATGTGATTTCTAACTTTTGAGTGGAATAGGAAAGCAGTAAGTCCTTTTTCAATGAAACGAGAAGGTAAGGAGAAGAACTAGGATTGAAAAGGATAAGAAGTAAATAGAGTCATTACTTATGCTTTTCACAAATCATTTTTAAGTTCAAATAATTTCATAACACTAGACCAAAAAATGACCAAGGTCAAGATTACCAAGTCTGTCAGGACACAAAATCCATAACATGGAACCTTAAGTGAAATCACCCGCTAAGTCGAAATGTGAACCCTGACCTCAACCCTTGGGCACAAATTCCAAGAGGAGTGCAGTGATATGGTTTCAAATAGCCCGAGACGTCAACCCCGAACTTGCTCCGGCAGTTCAGTGCACAGATTAAATAGGGTGATATGGTCTACTCACTCTTTTCTCACTGATCCGAATATCAATCCCAAACTCATCCCAGCAAATTAATGCTCGGCTGGAATAGGATAATGTAATTCCTAGACTCTCAATGGAAGAGTTACTTCACAAGGGTCATTACACCTAACTCTCAATGGAAGAGTTAGTTCAGAGGGGTGATGACACCTAACAATTCTACATTACAGACTCTGGAACCCTACCTGCATCATATGTTTCATAATCATACACGCAAGGCACATGAGGCAGGTGAAAACAAACAAGTATCACAGTAGTAACTCTATGACTGAAACTGCAATAATACTAGTAGTTCTTAGAAAATTAACAACATATTCACATAGAGATTCGATTACACAGCGAAAGATTTAAAGGTGGCTATGAAGCCAAAAGGTAAGGCCAAAAGTGGCAACTAAAACAAACCAAGCTGCCAAACCCGGGCCAGCACCACTGCCTGGGATTCCCAGCGACTAGTCGTCATTTGTGTCGATCTCAATGTAGAAACCATCCTCTAAGCGGATGATTTTCTCCATAGAAAAAATGTCAATGGCTGCAAGATGAGTACAAAATTCTACTCCGCAAGACTTAAAAAGGAAATAGTAATAGATGCAATCATGTATCACCAAAAGGGTGATTGTGGAGTATTTTGTGTAAACCCAATCATTCATTTGATAATACTCTTAATTAGGAGAAAATCGACTACCAGATTTCTTTTAAAGGGGATGAGTCAGATTCTTCAACGATAAACCCTACTGCAGATCACCATACACTTAACCCATTGAATCTCCCTCAACCACATAAGAGGAAGCAGTCGCTAACTTCTCTACTCTAGGGTTGGCATGTTTTAGAGTAATGTTGTAGTTGTCTAATTCGACATAGGTAATCACCTAGTTGTCCCCAACCGCAAACACGGCTATTTAAATAGTTCAAACTCGGCAGGGGTGTACATCTTTACCTACACGTATTGATCGACTCTTAATGCTAGGCCGTTGACATACTTCACGAGGTGTATTAATAGAGTGTGATTGAACACGACTGTTATAATGTTTTTGACTTAAGTATGAGCCACCCTAATGGGCCAATCCGTGTACATTAGTCCGATCGGTACCTCGACATAGTCCCAAAAGTTGTAGCAGGTGATACATCCCCAGTACTAGACCGTGTGTAACCCGAACACCTATATGAGGATACCATTTTATTTTTCATCATTTTCTCTTGCAAATGGAAACGGCAAACTATGCAGCTCATATCTTAAGTCTAGACAAATTATTTAGTCATGGGTGGCCCATTATACCACCCATGTAGAAGTACGCAAACTTGGGTCAATATACATCGAAACCAGCCGTTTGGGAAAACGAGACAACCCACCATGCTTCCAACCATGGCCTCTCATCTAACGCAATAATGATTAGTCAAGTTCATTAGCTACTTCCTGATGATCACCCACCTACCATATAACACACATGTTCTATGTTGGTTTGTCTATCATCCAAGGAATTACGACTTCACATGTCTAAGCATAAAATAACATCATAAGTAGAATAAAGGTTTCAACTATAGTACTCTAATTAGATTGGAGGGTGTGGTGGTGTTGGTTAGGGTGACAAAGTAGGTTCATACAAAGGATAATGTTAACTACTTATTGGGAACATACGATTTGAACGCATGCGATAACAAAATGGAAAACAAATAATACTTTGCAAGTAGTAGGTATATGCAACATGTTCAAAGGGGTTGCTTTCCTTGTTGCCCAGTAACTAGGTCTTGCTCTTGCTCGCAGTTATACGCTTCCGGATCTTGGGCACTACCAGGAGGAAGAACAAAAAATACTGAAAAAAGGGGTACAATGATGAATACTAAAATGATGATCACCGGCATGACATGAAATGTATTTCATGGCATAGAATACTAAAAGTAAAGACTAAGGCAAGTCGAACAACTTAATCGGATTCCAGACACTCAAAATATCACGATCCGAAGCTCTCCGGCTATTCGGGAAACCCTAATTTAAGTTTTTAGCCATTTTAATTTTTTTCATGATATCAAATCATGCATGCAATGACACAGATGAATAACTTTTATTTTTTAAACATGTTGATATATTATTTGCATTTTTTGGATTAAAATTGGATTTATTATGATTTTTCTAAGCTTTTAATCAATTCAAACCCTTTTTGGTCTTTTCCTCAGTAAATAATAAATATTAAATAAGAATAATTCTATTATTACTCATGTCATAAATATTACAAAGGATGACACGTGGGTCCCCGATCAACTCTGGTCAAAGTTGACCTGACTCGATGATAGTGGGGCCCACTGTGATATATTTATTTTTTTATTTTTTTATTTTTAGTCATTCTGTCATGCGGGTCCCACACGGCATGGACTATTGTAAATTAACAGATCAACCAGTGTCATTAATGAGTATTAATCACAGTCCTTAATTGCTAAACATTAATTAAACACTATTTACTAATCATTAGCTATTAATGGGTCGAAACCGCAATCATTTATACTAATTATGCTTTAATGACCGATTTAACTGGCTCTGGTCAGACTGCATATGCGGCCGATCTGACCGGCCACGACCTTGCCGGCGAGGTGGCTTGGTAGGCTGAGGGAGACAGCGGCCGCGGAGCTCAGCTTACCGGCAGTGAGGCACAAAGGGAAGGAGAAGGCGAGCAGGGCAGTGCTCTGTGCAAGTGGTGGCGAGGTGAGCGTTCGGGTGGGGTAAACAGCTTCGGGTTTGGGGCAGTGTTGGTGTTTTGATCCGGCAATAATGAATATGGAGCAGCGTACGCATAGCAAATCTAGATGGGTGCACACGGGACACAGAGTTTAGATAGGTTCAGGCCCTCGGGAAGAGGTAATACCATACGTCCTGTGTTTGGTGGATTGTATTGCTCGTATAACGTATGCCGCAAGACCTCGAGAGGAGCTCTCTAGGCTACTAGGGTTTGCATGTGTATCGATCTAAGTCTCCCAATCTCTGAGTCTTCTACCGATCGGAGGATCCCTGCCCTTCCTTATATAGGCAGCCGGGGCAGGGTTACACAAGTCCGGATCAATTTATAAGTAGATTTCCTATTCGGTTACAATTAGATCCCGTGATATCGGGTAGGTACAGGTTTATGTCTTGTACTCCAAGTCGATGGAGCGCCCCCGTATAGAAGTCAGACTCCGAGTAGTCGGCCCGACCCACCCTATGACCAGAGGGCCGGCTTTGTCCTCCTTGACGATACTCGGGTGCTATGTCATCGTCAGTAGCCCCCGAGTCCTTCACGATCTTGCTGCAACTTGTCTTGGTAACGCCTTTGCCCAAACCAATTGCTTTTTGCCTTCCCCCCGGGCAAGTTTCCTGAGTGGTATCCACCTGAGCGCGCCTCTTTATTGCTTGCAGGGAGATTGTGAAGGACTCATAGAACTCCTGTGGAATAAAAGTAATAAGCCAAGTAATATTCACCCGTAGGGCAGGAATATCATGGCAGGTGAGCTAATAACAGGTAAGTCCTGGTGGTATCCGGTCATTTCCAGCAGATGGAGACTGGCTATCGACCCAGCGGGGGGCATACCATGATTCCCGACTGAATTCCCGGGTGGTCCCTGGTTACCCGAGTAGCTCAGGTCCAGCTAGTGTCCCTCTGGGGGAGATTCCCTCAGAATTCATGCCAGAACCAGAACACAGGCTGTAGCGCTTCGATCCCGAGTCGTTCGGTGTCCAACTAGTGGCCCACTGGAGGCGCACTACTGCCGCCCTTCACTCGGCTGTATTCAAGTGGCTGTGGGCCCCTGGAGGTCAACCACCAAAACCCTTCAAACTGTAACATTTCGGTCCCGAGTTGTTCGGTAACCGACTAGCAGCCCGTTGGAGACAGTTAAAGTCGCTCTTTATTTGGGGTGTATTCAAACGTCCGTTAACCCCGGAAGGCCAACCATTGAAACCCTGGTCAAGCGGGCGCTGGAAGCGGAAACGTCACGCCGTGGAATTGGAAGAATCGCACCGTGGAAGCAGAAGAGTCGCGCCACCCGGGCTGTCTTGCTTTATAACACAGGGGAATAGCGTGGCCCGCTCATTTTCCATTCAGTTTACGCTTTGTCTCCTCGGCTCCCAACAGCCTCTTCATCTTCCTCGTGTCCCACTAAATCGAGAGCGCCACCACGCAGCAAATCCGAATCACCGCCATTTCTGCATCCATCTCGCCGCCGCATAGTACTCCATGCATTTGCCTCCTGATGATGACATGGCACCCGGGTGTCATCAAGGAGGATGAATCTGGCCCTCTGGCCATAGGGTGGGCCGGGCCGACTACTTGGAGTCCAACCTCTACACGGGGGCGCCTCATCAACTTGGAGTACAAGACAGGGATAAGCACAAGTCCGGTAATCCCAGATTATGTTGTAGCTAATTAGGAAACCAATCTGTAAGCCGATCCGAACTCTTGTAACCTTGCCCTGGTCGCATATATAAGGCCTGGTAGGGATCTTCCTATCGGTATGCTTTTAGTACCTTCTCATACACATAGACCTAGCAACCTTGAGATCTCTTCTTGAGGGCTTGCGGCACTCAAGATCCAAACAATACCAGCCACCAAACACAGGACGTAGGGTATTACCTCTCCGCGAGGGCCTGAACCTATCTAAATCTTGTCTCCCGTGTGCACCCATCTGGATTCACTGTGCTCACGCTGCCTCGTATTCAGTATTGCCTGTATAATACTCTGACAGTTGGCGCGCCAAGTAGGGGCGGTGCGCATAGATCCATCTGCACGAGTCCGGATGGGTTCCATCAACAACAACGGCATTTTCATCTCAAGAAGCGTCATGAGATTCGCCTCCCTGGACGTGGTTCCGGATCCTGGACAGCTGTTCCAATTCAGAAAACTGGATTTCACCGCCGACAAGATCGGCAAGCTTCACCTCTGCTACTCAGCAACCCGTCAATCGGCGGAGGCTTCACCAACTTCTTTGCTCGGATTCATCCCCGAGTCCACGCCTTCAGCTCCTCTCCCCAGGGACGGGGCTACGCCGAAATCGGATCTGCTGTTCGAGCATGGGTTCTCACCTGTCGAACAAAGGTCCCGACTGGTTGGTGCTATCGATTCTCTCCTTCCCATCCTCGAGTATAATTCGGACGGTTACGAGAGCTCGGGTAGTCATCACCCGTCCCGGGAGGTCTTTATGGCGAACCCTGACTCGCCGGACGATGGTGGCGACCGATCAGTCCCCATTGTGGAGCAAATGCCTACTGAGCTTGAAGCCAGTCGGCTCCGCCTCCTCGCCAAGGAGGAGGAGCTGATCGAGCAGCAGACCAGGTTTGCTCGTCAACGCGACGAGCAACTACGCAACGACGACATGAGGGCTTGAGGACGCCAAGTCCATAACGAATTCCGCATGTGTGAGAAGGACGGGGTTCCAATATTCCCGCTTCCTAGTCACAACATCATCGCTGCCACGATGGCGGCACGTGCCATTAATGTCCTTGAAGGCACCCCAAACATGACGAGCTCTGGCGACTCTGCATCCTGCTAGAAGAAACAGCTCTTCAGCAGGCCGAAGTCTCTGGGGACCGCGTGGGCTCTTCAGCAGGAGCTAGGAGTCGGCGCTCCTCACCTCCCAGAAACCCACCAGCCGCGGAGGGCCGCCGTACAAACCCCGACCGTCATCAGCCGGCCGGAGAGGTTCACAACTGACTCGGGCCTAATCGTGACGCACGGGGCACCATAGCCGCACGGAGCCGTGCCCGTCAGGGCGCAGACAAAAACGCTCGCCGATTCGGGTCGGTCCATAGCTGACTTGGATCGGACCGCGATGCGTGGAACCCTACTGACGCTGGACGGAACACTCATCGAGATCCCGAGAGGGATGACCATACTGACCACCGCGACGACAGCGGTGCCACCAGCCGCGGCCACTCTCGACATCCTCTGGCATGGTGTATGCGGGCCCAAAGGCGTTTGGCACCTGCATCCACAGCATCATCTTCCTGTTGTGATTCCGAGTCACCGGCATCGACAAATACACGGGCGAAACTCGGCCAGACATCTGGCTGGCCGACTACCACACGGCGTGCAGAACTAATGGTGGCAACGACTACATTGCGATCATTTACCTGCCATTGTTTCTAGCCGACTCAGCTCGGGCTTGGCTTACCAGCTTACCTCCGGGTTGCATCTAGTCATGGAGTGACCTCGAGACCCTCTTCGTGAACAACTTTCAGGGCACTTACAATAGGCCCGGGAACGCGTGGGATCTCCACAGTTGTACTCAAGAGGCAGACGAAACTCTCCGAGAGTATATTCAGCGCTTCTCCAAGAAGAAAAATTCTCTACCCGAGGTCCGAGAAGGTGATGTTATCACTGCCTTCTCAAAAGGTGTTCGAAGCACTGACCTCATCCACAAGATAGCGCGCAAGAATCCTCAGACTACGCGTGAACTCTTTGATATCACCAATAACTTCGCCACCGATGAAGAGGCCGTCCGCAGCGCTACCAAAGACGACAAGGACAGGAGCAAGGGCAAGGCGTCTGAGTCCCCCAGTCGGGACGCTCACCCCGAGTCGTCCAGAAAGAAACATCAGAAGCACAAGGGCGGAGATCTTGTTGCTGTGGCTGAACGCGTCCCGCCGCGCCGTCCTCAGCGCACCAACGCGACTTTTGAGGAGATGATGAGTCAGCCGTGTCACTTTCACGAACCCAAGTCCAATCACGTGACACGCGACTACAACCTTTTGAAGAATTTGAACAAACCTTACGTCCCTAGTTGGAGCAAAAAAGAGCCCCCTCAGGACGAAGGTGATGAATTCCCAAAAGAGACCGCTATGAGTCCAAGCATCGCCAGAAGATCACAGATTGGGAGGTCAATGTAGTGGAACCGGCCGTGCCCCAGTACCTGCGGTGGTCCGAGCCCGTAATCTCCTTCGGTCGCTTGGATCACCCTGACTACATACCTCACCCGGGAAGGTTTCCGTTTGCGGCGTCCACCTCACCAAGGTCCTCATGGATGGAGGGAGTGGTCTCAACATCCTCTACGTCAAGACTCTTGACGACATCAAAATCTCCCGCTCGGAGATCAAACCCACTGGCGCCCCCTTTCTGGGGGTCGTGCCGGGGAAGATGGCGAGTCCACTCGGGCAGGTCAGCCTGCCCGTCACTTTTGGTACTCCCGACAACTTCCGGACTGAGACCCTCACCTTTAAGGTCGTCGACTTCCTAGGATCGTACCACGCCATCCTGGGGCATCCCTGCTACGCCAAATTCATGGCTGTTCCCAGCTATGTTTACCTGAAGCTCAAGATGCCGAGCCCCCAGGGGGTAATAACGGTACGAAATAGTTTTCAGCATGCTTACACGTGCGACCTGGAGAACTGCAACCTCACCGTGGCTCAAATCGCTGCAGCCGAGCTTGACAACCTCAAGTCGGCCGTGGTCGAGGAAGCACCTCCGCCAAGAAAGCTTCAGCGTCGACATCCTTCCAGTCGGCACGGGATACCAAGTCGATCCAACTCGACCCGAAAGACTCCTCCAAGACGACGCAGATCGGGACTACACTCAGCGACAAATTGGAAAGCGCGCTCGTCGGCTTCCTGCGTAACAACCGGGACATCTTCGCGTGGACATCCTCCGACATGCCCGGAGTTCCGAGGGAGGCTGCCGAGCAGGACGGATACTAAGCCAGTCAAACAGCGCTTATGCCGTTTCGCTGAGGATAGACGTCAAACAATAGGAGTAGAATTAGCCAAGCTTTTAGCAGCTGGCTTTATTAAAGAAGTGTATCATCCCGACTGGCTTGCGAACCCAGTTCTTGTTCGCAAAAAGAATGAAAAGTGGAGGATGTGCGTTGATTACACTAGCCTTAACAAGGCATGCCCCAAAGATCCCTTCACTCTTCCTCGCATCGACCAAGTGATCGATTCCACGGCCGGTTGTGAAATTTTGTGCTTTCTCGACGCTTACTCGGGCTATCATCAGATCAAGATGAAGGAAGATGACGAGATCAAGACATCTTTCATCACTCCCTTCGGGGCTTTCTGCTACGTATCCATGCCTTTCGGCCTGAAGAATGCCGACGCCACGTACCAACGGTGCATGCAGCGCTGCCTTCAATCGCAAATTGGCAGAAACATGCAAGCCTACATCGATGATGTGGTGATCAAGTCTGAGAAAAAAGAAGACCTCCTAAATGACTTGGAAGAAACCTTCTCCAACCTTAGGAGATTCAGCATGAAGCTCAACCCTGAAAAATACATATTCGGGGTCCCTTCGGGCAAGCTACTCGGTTTTATCGTTTTCGAACGAGGAATCGAAGTTAACCGGAGAAGATCGATGCCATCATCAAGATGGGCGCTCCAAAGGGCCTCAAAGATGTTCAACGACTAACAGGGTGCATGGTGGCCCTCAACCGATTCATCTCCAGACTCGGTGAGAAGGCCCTGCCCCTCTACAAGCTCCTGAAGAAGTCGAACAACTTCACATGGACGTCCGAAGCCCAAGATGCCCTGGACGGGCTAAAGAGGCTCCTAACCACGTCTCCAACACTGGCTGCCCCGATGCGCGGAGGAGGGCTGGGCACCACAGTGGCCGGCGCCTTCCCCTTTGAAGATCCAGCACCCTTTGAAGACCCGGCACTAGAAGAGGACGCTCCGGTCGTCCCCTGCGGTGGCGCCCCGCCGCTGGGAACGTCGGCATATCGCGGTTGGTTCCAGATTTCTTTCTCAGGAAGGGGAACATCGGAACTAAAGCCGAACAGAATCTGTGAAGTCGGAAGGCAAGAAAAGAAAGTCAGAGTCGCACTTAGTGGTGCGCAAATGAGAAGAGTTGGAAGTTTGATCGCTTACCTGACTCGGAGGGTTGGCTCTACTGAAGGGCGGCGGACGTCCGCAGAAATCCAGACTGGTCCCCTGAGCCATGAGCCTTTCAACCCGGCGCTGCACCATACCCTCCGGGAGCTCTTCGGAGGACTCCCGGGTAGGGTCATGCTCATCGGTGTACATGAACATCGGGTGGGCCCTTAGCTTAGCAGGCTGCACCTGCCACCGAATGAAGGTGGCGACGACGACGGCTCCGGTGACGCCCGCCTGGATTGCCTCGGCGAGCTGCGACAGGAGGACCGTGATCCCGTCTTGTTCCCGGTCCAGCGGTGGCTCGGACCAGCTTGGCTTGATCTCCGGAGGCTAACCCGTGAACCTCGGAAGCGACGGGGCGGGGTTCACACAGTAGAACCAGTTTGCATACCACCCCTTGTTGGAGGTCTGCATTGGCAAACTCAGGTACTGCTTCGCTGCCCCCGACCTCAGTTGGAACTCGGCACCGCCTACAACTGTCGGCTGGCCCTTGCTGGGCGGTGGCTTCACCATGAATAGGTGTTTCCACAGGGCGAAGTGTGCCTCAATGCCGAGGAAGCACTTGCACAAGGTGATGAAGCACGCGATGTGGAGCAGGCTGTTGGGGTTGAGGCTGTGCAGCTCCAGGCCGTAGTAGTAGAGGAGGCCCCGCAAGAAAGGGTGAGCGGGCACGGAGAAGCCCCACTCAAAGAAGGAACTGAGGACCACTACCTCACCCGTGTTCGGGGTGGGAAATGGCTCCTCGGCGGCGGCGCGCCACTCAACCAACTCCTTCGGCGACAGCACCCCAGTCCGCACCATGTTCTCCAGCCGCGATTCAGTCGCCGTGGACGTCATCCATGGAGCCATCGAGTCGGTGGTGGAGGTCTTCTCGCTTAAAAGCTTCCACACCAAGACGTCCTCCTCAGCGTCGATCGAATCTGCCACCCACTCAGGGGTTTGCATTCGGTGGCAGCGGGGTGGATTTAGGGTTTTTTGGTGTGCGGCGGCGGTTCCCTGAATCGACAGTGCTCGAGGAAGACGAAGAGATTCGGACGTAGAAGGAATGAGGCATGCACTGGAAGGCGTAAATGGACCCCGCCGTTCGCTCGGTCTTATAAAGGAGAACGTTTTCGAGCAGCGCGACCCTTCCGCTTCCACGAACGCACGATCTTCCCGCGCCCAAGAAGCACCTTTTCAGCTTCCATTACGCACGATAACGGCCCACGTCACGGCCCGTTAGCGCCCTCAGCACCGTTTTCACCGTGGTTTGTGCCCTCTAACAGGGGGGTTTGACGGTTGGCCTTCTGGGGTTAAATAGCCGTTCGGAATATATCCCCGTAAATAGCAACTGCAGCGTGCTTCCCACAAGTCACTAGCCGGTTACCGATAAATTCAGGATCGGGCGTTACCAATTCGAAGGGTTTCAAGATTGGCCTCAAGTAGGAACGCAATTACTTGAATACACCCGAGTGAAGGGCAGCAATGGCGCGCCTTCTGCAGGCCACAAGTCGGATGTCGAGCAACTCGGAGCTACCGGATTCTCCACCTGGACCTTCCGAGAATGTCATTTCGAAGGCTTCAGGATCCGGAATTTCTGGATTCAATGGAATGACCCGGTGTAAGGCTTTCTCGCTCAGGAACCTATGCGCCATGGCTTGTTTCTCTGGTTCTGATACAAATTTTGGAGGCATTCCTTCAGGGGGCACTAGCTAGTCTTGAGCCACTCGGGAAACCAGGTGCTACTTGGAAATTCAGTCGGGATTCATGGTATGTCCCCCGCTGGGCTATCAGCCAGTCCCTATCCAACAGGATAGACTGGATACCACCAGAATTTACCTGCTACTCGCTCATCCGCCATGATATTCCTGCTTTATGGGTGAATATTACTTGGCTCTTTATTGTCTTTTCCACAGGAGTACTATTAGTCCCTCACGATCTTCCTGCAAGCAATCAGAAGATGTACGCAAGCGGAGGTCACTCGCGAAACTTGTCCAGGGGAACTGGCAGGTAGCAGTTAGATCGTGAAGGACTCAGGGGGCTACTGATGATGACATGGCACCCGGGTGTCATCAAGGAGGACGAATCCGACCCTCTGGCCATAGGGTGGACCGGGCCGACTACTCGGAGTCCGACCTCTACACGGGGGCGCCTCATCAACTTGGAGTACAAGACAGGGATAAGCACAAGTCCGGCAATCCCGGATTCTGTTGTAGCTAATTAGGAAACCAATCTGTAAGCCGATCCGGACTCTTGTAACCTTGCCCTGGTTGCCTATATAAGGCCTGGTAGGGATCTTCCGATCCGTATGCTTTTAGTACCTTCTCATACACATAGACCTAGCAACCTTGAGATCTCTTCTTGAGGGCTTGCGGCACTCGGGATCCAAGCAATACCAGCCACCAAACACAGGACGTAGGGTATTACCTCTCCGCGAGGGCCTGAACCTGTCTAAATCTTGTCTCCCGTGTGCACCCATCTGGACTCGCTGTGCTCACACCGCCCCGTATTCAGTATTGCCAGAATAATACTCCAACACCTCCCCACCTCAGCCGGCCAAACCCCGATTGAGAATTCAAAACCCTAGATCGGTCCGCCGCTGCTAGATGCCCACCATCATCAAGGAGGTGGTTTTGTTCGGAGAGGAGGTGGAGAGCTCGGTGCTGTCATCTGCATTCAGTGAGAAGGACTTCCCGACTGATCTGATAGCGTCTTGGGCGAAGTCCATGGTGACTGAGGCCAAACTGCAGGCCATGGTGGAGGCGGGGGTGCTGCCGCCGAAGAAATTAATCGAGTGGCACACCACCGATGGGAGGACATCCCCACCCCGAACACCAGTGATGTCGTCGTCCACGCCTCCTTCTTTTCCCGGGGGTTCTCAGTCACAGCCCATCCTTTCCTGTGTGGGCTGCTGTACTTCTACGGGCTGGAGTTGCAGAACCTCAACCCAAACGAGATGCTACACGTGGCCTGCTTCATCACATTGTCTGAGTGCTTCCTCGGAATAGAGCTTCGCCCTGTGGAAGCAACTCTTCGTCGTCAAGCCGCAGTCGAGCCGGAACAACCCAGCCGTGGTGGGGGGTGCCGGGTTCCAGCTGAGGACCGGCACCGTCAAGAACTACCTGGAGCTCCCCTTCCAGTCATCCAACAAGGGATGGCACTTGGAATGGTTCTACTACTCCAACCTCGAGCCCTCGCTTCCGAGGTTCGAGGGCTAGCCTCCTGAGATCAAGCCGAGCTGGACTGAATTTCCACAAAATTGGGAGCAGCCCGGGGCCGAAGTCCTCTTGGGGCACCTCGCACAAGTGCTCCAGTCTGGAGTTACTGGAGTCGGGGTCATCTCGACCTTCATCAACCGGCGGATCCAGCCCGCAAAGTTAAGGGTCCATCCGATGTACGAGTACATCAACCAACGGGATGTGACCCGGGAGTCGGCTGACGTGCTCTCGGAAGAGGAAGTACAGCGCCGAGTCGGGAGGCTGGAGGCCCAAGGCACGAATCTGGATGCTTCCGGGCACCCGGCACACTTTAGCCTGACCAACCCCCCGAGCCAGGTGAGCGACCAATCTTTAGACTTTGTTATTTGCAGTTTGTGTTGTCATCGAGTCATACTCAGTCTGCGTCTGTGTGCCCCGACTTTGCAGGACCTCTTTGGATTTTGTTCCAAGGCCCCTCTACTAGAGAATGAGCCCTGGAACCAACCGCCCTATACCGGCGTCCATAGCGGTGGGCAGCTGCCGCAGGGGAGTGCCGGACCATCTACCCCCGGTGTTAGGTCATCGAGGGGAGGGACACCCGCAGTGGAGGAGCCCAGCGCCCCTCCTCCGACTATGGCGACACCTGAGGAAAACCCTCAGGAAGAGGAAGAGGTCGTCCCCCTCATTCGGAGGAGGAAACGCACGGTTGATGCCGCCTTCGGTTGGCAGAGCAGCTCTTTGGCGCCGCCGGCTTCGGCGACCACCGCACCGGGGCAGCAGGTTCTGAGGCCCAGGAGGCGCATGCCCTTTCCCCGGTCCACCAAGTATGTTGCCGAGTGTCGGAGTATTATTCCGGCAATACTGAATACGGGGCGGCGTGAGCACAGCGAATCCAGATGGGTGCACATGGGAGACAAGATTTAGATAGGTTTAGGCCCTCGCGGAGAGGTAATACCCTATGTCCTGTGTTTGGTGGCTGGTATTGCTTGGATCCCGAGTCCGCAAGCCCTCAAGAAGAGATCTCAAGGTTGTTAGGTCTATGTGTATGAGGAGGTAATAAAAGCATACCGATCGGAAGATCCCTACTAGGCCTTATATAGGCGACCAGGGCATGGTTACAAGAGTCCGGATCGGCTTACAGATTGTTTCCTAATTAGCTACAACGGAATCCGGGATTGCTGGACTTGTGCTTATCCCTGTCTTGTACTCCAAGTTGATGAGGCGCCCCCTGTGTAGAGGTCGGACTCTGAGTAGTCGGCCTGGCCCACCCTATGGCCAGAGGGCTGGATTCGTCCTCCTTGATTACACCCGGGTGCCATGTCGTCATCACCGAGTGAGCGTCCCCTACTTTTGTAGGCCGAGGAAACCGGTGGACCTCCCAAGGAGCAGCCAAGTGCCCCGGGGCCCGCTCAGGGCAGAGGCAGATCGGGGCCAGATGCCAGACCCTCGTCTCCCCCGAGGACCGCGAACGCTCCTTCACCGCAGCCTTCCCACCGACAGGGCGGCGCGCCCCGAACCCGTCACCTGCCCCTTGGCCGGAGGAGTCCAGCGCCGGAGCGCAAGGCCCCGTCGCGACTGAGCAGGCCGGTCCGAGTCGGGCACAAAATGTCCTGCCGGATCACCGGGGGAACTTGGTGCTGCTGGTGGAAGAGATGGAGATCAATCGAGTGCCGCCACCGCCGCCAAGCTTCCACGCGGACGTCCAACTGCTACGAGTCTGCCAGATGGATCCCTCGAAGCCGGGCGAAGTCATGTGGGAGATCGATGACGTCAGGGAGTCGGAGGAGTGGGAGGAGGCATTGAACGCCACCGCCCAACTCGGAGAAAAACTCCCGGCGTTTTTGAAGACGGTGAAGGAGAGCGCCAATTTGGTGAATGGCAAGATATGGCCGTTAATGCAGGTATGATTTCACCCCTGTGTTTCTTCTTTGTTTTTCGCCACGAGTGCACAGAGGGTGCACTCACTTGGGAGTAGCCCCCGAGCCTCTGCCCGACTGCCTCAGTCGGGTGGAGGCTCTTTATTAGCCTGTAGATTCCGCACTGGGGGCACGATCAGTGCACCCAGTGCGTGTAGCCCCCGAGCCTCCGGTCGACTGGAACAGTCGGGCAGAGGTTCTTTTTTGCTTGTAGATTCCGCATTGGGGGCACGATCAGCGCACCCAGTGGGTGTAGCCCCCGAGCCTCCACTCGGTTCGTGGAACCGAGCGGAGGGTCCTGTCGCTTTTCTCAAGTAGCTAATCTCTTTTGTTGTCTATGTAGAACTTAACCAAGAGGTCCAAGGACAAAACTGAGCACCTCCAGGCCAAGCTCCCGGCCTTCGACCGACTCGGCCAATGCCAGGCCGAGTGGGAAAACTTGAAAGGCACCTTCCACACAGTGCAGGAGTAGGTGACTGTGAAGGAAGCACCGATCGAGTCCTTGCAGAAGGACGTTCAAGGTAATGAGTCTGAACTTCTTCAGTTGCTTCCGTGTGAGTTATGCTGACTCTTCGTAACCTCCTTTGCAGCTGCTAAGGGCGAGGCCTCCGAGCTCAGAAAGGAGCTCGAAGAGACCGCCAAGCTCAGAGAAGAGGCCTCCAAGCTCAGGGAAGAGCTCGAGGCGATGAGGGCTCGTGTTGGGCAGCTCGAGGAAGAGAAGGTTGCAGCCGAGGGCCGCCTGAGGAGGGCCCTGGACAACACCGAGTCCGCCAATTAGAGGGCTTCAGACTCTGCCTCCGGTAAGGACTTGACCCTCGCCTGCTCAGTCAGAGCTTGCCGATTATCTTGTTAATGTATTTGCTTTGTCTCCACAGCATTCTAGATATGCATTGGGAAGATACACGAGACGGCCGAGTCCTTGAAGGCGGCCAGTCAGATGGCCTGCGACGCTTTGTGGGAGGATGACCCAACCCCAGACCACGCAGAGGTGGCAGTGGAGTGCCTTCGGCGAGCGCCTGATCAAGTGAAGACCTTGCTGAAGGAGTCCACCCGGGCCGGAGTCGAGTTTGCGCTCGTGGTGGCTAAGTCCCACTATCCGTCGATCGACATGAAAGAGATCGAGGAGGGACTTTCCGCTAACATCCCCGACGAAGAGGTCCCGGCGCTGATGGAGGAAGTCCATGCTGCCGCGAACTCCCTAGCGGACCGTGCCAACCTGTAGAAGTAGGGATATGTATATGAACTATTCGAAATGCATGTCAAGTACTTGGGAAGTCCGAGTGTTACCCTTTTTATGTGTGTCTTTGGCGAACATGTTCTGTGTTTGTTAATCTTTCGTAAAGATTCATTCGTGTGTAAGTTAGCTCTTTGTGTGTGCTCTTGCCGATCCGTCGTAGCCCCCATTACATAGAGACTAGCCGTGGGCTGTTTCCCTGTAGCACAGGGTTGTGGCGTAGACCGGCGATCGAAGACAAAGAGTTAACGCCAAGCTTTTTACACAATACTAAAAATGATTGTTTGAAAGAGAGAGCCCGAGTGCGCTTAGGCGCACCCAGTGAGGTGTAACCCCCGAGTGTCCACTATGCGTAGCTGTGAGCGCGCATAGCGGGCCAGTCGGGAACCCCAAGAATTACTCGGATGGAGCAAAGAAATATTTTATTCATGTATTCATACTTAAAATATAAAAGTACAAAGCTTAAGCATAGAAGCGACGTAGCTGTTCAATGTTCCATGCGTTGGTGAGGAGGTTGCTGTCCTTATCGTTCAGTCGGTAAGCCCCCGGGCGCAGCACTTCAGCGACAACATACGGGCCCTCCCACGGTGGTGAGAGCTTGTGCTTGTCCTTGTTGGACTAGACTCGGTGCAGGACCAAGTCACCAACGTTGAACGCGCGCCCCGCGTATGTGCCGGCTGTGATGGCACCGTAAACCCTGCTGGTACTTGGCGGACCGAAGGAAAGCAATTTTGCGTGCCACGTCAAGCTGATCAACAGCGTCTTGTCTTGCTTCCTCCGACTGGTCCCTATCGTAAGCACGGATGCATGGGGATTCGTGGTCCAGATCAGCTGGCAACACGGCCTCGGCTCCATATACCATGAAGAAAGGGGTGTAACCAGTTGACCGGTTGGGTGTAGTCCGCAAGCTCCAGAGCACCGAGGGCAACTCTGCTGCCCATTTGCCCATAAAATTTTTTAGGCGTTGAAAGATCCAAGGTTTGATGCCTTGCATAATCAGACCATTGGCACACTCAACCTGCTCATTTGTGCGTGGGTGTGCCACTGCGGCGAAGCTGAGGTCAATATTGTAGTCGTCGCAAAATCGGAGGAAGGCGCCGCCAGTGAGCTAGGTGCCATTGTCTGTGATGATGCTGTTGGGGATGCCGAACCGGTACATGATGTCCCAAAAAACTTGATGGCCCATTCGGCAGTGATCATGGCAACTGGCTTGGCCTCAATCCACTTGGTGAACTTGTCGACGGCGATGAAGAGATGTGTGTAACCCCTGGGAGCCTTCTTGAGGGGACCAACCATGTCCAGACCCCAGACAGCAAAAGGACATGTGATCAGGATAGGTTGGAGTGCCTGAGCTGGCAAGTGTGTATGTCGGGTGAAATACTGACATCCCTCGCAAGTGCGCACAATGTGCGCAGCATCAAAGACAATGGTTGGCCAGTAGAAACCTTGTCGAAAAGCTTTCCTGACTAGCGACTGCGGCGCTGCGTGGTGCCCACAGACTCCCGAGTGAATATCGTATAGCAACTACCTCCCCTGGTCTTGAAATATGCACCGCTGAGAATTCTGGAGATGCTCTTTTTGTAAAGGTCACAATCGATCATGACGTAAGCCTTGGCGTGCCTCGCAAGGTGTCGTGCCTCGGTTTGATCCTGTGGGAGCATGTCCCGTAGGATGTAGTCGAGAAAAGGCGTCGTCTAGTCGGGAGTGGTGACCAAAACTTCTTGCGCAGCCTGTTGAACGCTATTGGACCCCGCGGGGTGTGGTTCTTCGGTTTCGGACGTTTTCTCCATCTTGATGGATGGGGCATGCAACTCCTGGAGGAAAACTCCGGCCGGGACGATATCCCGACTGGACCCCAGCTTGGCGAGTGCGTCTGCAGCCTCGTTGTCTCGGCGGAGGACGTGCGTGAGCTCGAGGCCATTGAACTTGGCTTCGAGCTTGCGTACCTCTTGGCAGTAGGCTTCCATGACGGGGTCTCTTCATGACCATGCCTTCATGACTTGCCTGACCACCAATTCGGAATCTCCACGGGCGAGAAGCCAGTGAATTCCAAGTGAGATCACAATTCGTAGGCCGTGTAATAAGGCTTCATATTTGGTGACATTGTTGCACGCCGGGAAATGGATCTGTAGCACATACTTGAAGCGTTCCCCTTTCGGAGAGATGAGCATGATGCCAGCCCCCGCACCCTGAAGTATCAGTGAACCGTCGAAGTAGAGCGTCCAATGTTCGAGGTCGATGACAGAGGGCGGGGATTGGACTTCCGTCCACTTGGCCATGAAGTCAGTAAGAGCTTGAGACTTGATAGCCATGCGGGGGACATAAACTATGCTGAATGTCATTAGTTCCATTGCCCACTTAGCAATCCTTCTAGTGGCATCGCGATTGTTGATGACGTCAGTAATTGGGAAGGAACTGACCACTGTAATCGGGTGTCCTTGGAAGTAGTGGACTAGCTTCCAAGATGTGATGAACACCGCATAGATGATCTTCTGTATCTGTAGGTATCGCACCTTGGACTCAAAAAGCACTTCACTGATAAAGTAAACCGAGCGCTGAACCTTTTGGACGTGGCCTAGCTCGGGGCGTTCAACGACCAAGACAGTGCTAGTCACCTAAGTAGTCGCTGCGATGTTCCCCCAAATCGGTCAGGAGATCATCCTTCTTCTCAGACTTCACCACCACGTCGTCGACGTAGGCTTGTACATTCCTTCCAATCTGCCCCTGGAGGCAGCACTGTATACACCGTTGGTATGTAGCGTCAGCGTTCTTTAAACCGAAAGGCATGGAGACGTAGCAGAAGGCCCCGAATGGAGTGATGAATGACGTCTTGATTTCGTCGTCCTCCTTCATCTTGATTTGATGGTAGCCC
Source organism: Stipa capillata (assembly GCA_019208055.1). Taxonomy (NCBI): domain Eukaryota; kingdom Viridiplantae; phylum Streptophyta; class Magnoliopsida; order Poales; family Poaceae; genus Stipa; species Stipa capillata. The sequence continues at coordinate 94,467 of JAGXJF010003622.1, forward strand.
AAGTAGGCGTCGAGAAAACACAAAATCTCGCAGCCAGCAGTGGAGTTAATCACCTGGTCGATGCGAGGTAATGTGAAGGGATCTTTGGGACATTCTTTGGTGAGGCTCGTATAGTCAACGCACATCCTCAATTTTTCATTATTTTTGTGAACAAGAACTGGGTTCGCAAACCAGTTAGGATGGTACACTTCTTTGATAATGCTAGCTGACAAAAGCTTCGCTATCTCCTCTCCTGTTGCTCTGCGCCTGTCCTCAGTAAAACGGCGCAGGCGTTGCTTGACCGGTTTGGCATCCGACCGAATGTTCAAAGAGTGCTCGGCAGCCTCCCTCGGGACTCTAGGCATGTCCGAGGATGTCCATGCAAAGATGTCCCGATTGTTGCGGAGGAAGCTGACGAATGCGCTTTCCTATTTGTCGCTGAGCGCAGTCCCGATCTGCGTCGTCTTGGAGAATCTTCAAGATCGATCTGGATCGTCTTGGTGTCCCGCGCCGACTGGAATGATGTTGATGCTGGAGTCTTCTTGGCCGGGGGTGCTTCCTCAACCACAGCCGACTTGAAGCTGCCAAGCTCGGCTGCCGCGATTTGGACTGCGGCGAGGTTGCAGTTTTTCAAGTCACACGTGTAAGCGTGCTGAAAGTTGCATTGCACCATTATTATCCCATGGGGACCCGACATCTTGAGCTTCAGGTAGACATAGCTAGGAACGGCCATGAACTTGGTGTAGCAGGGACGCCCCGGGATAGCGTGATACGAGCCTGGAAAGTCAACGACCTCGAAAGTGAGGGTCTCGGTCTAGAAATTATCAGGTGTACCGAAGGTGACCGCCAAAACGATCTGCCCGAGTGGTCTTGCCAGCTTGCCAGGCACAACCCTATGGAAAGGTGTGCCAGTGGGCTTGATCTCTGTGCGGGGAATCTTCATGTCATCTAGGGCCTTGATGTAGAGAATGTTCAAACCACTCCCTCCATCCATGAGCACCTTGGTGAGGTAGACGCCTCGGATGATTGGGTCCACCACCAAGGGGAACCTTCCGAGGTGAGGTATGTAGTCGGGGTGATCTGAGCGATCAAAGGAGATTACGGATTCAGAACATCGAAGGTACCTTAGCACAGCCAACTCAATTGTGTTGACTTCACAGTTCATGATCTTCTGGCGACGCTTGGATTCGTAGCCATTCGGACCGCCGAAAATCATGAGGCACGCAGTCTCCTTTAGGAACTCATCGCCTCCATCCGGAGGAGGCTCCTTTTGGTGCCGGCAGGGGCAGAAGGCTTGTCCAATTTCTTTAAGAGATTACAGTCGCGCGTGAGATGATTTGACTTTGGTCCATGGAAGTGACACGGCTAGCCCATCATCTTCTCAAAAGTGGCATTACCGCACTGAGGACGGCGCTGAGGAGTGCGCTTAGTAGCGGCAACAAGGTCTCCATTCTTGCGCTTCTGATGATTCTTCTTGGGCAACCCGAGATGATCCTTCATCTTGGGGGACTCGGGAGGCTTGCCCGTCCCCTTGTCGTCCTTGGTCGTGCTGCGAACAGCCTCTTTGCAAGTTGCGAAGTTGTTTGCGATGTCGAAGAGCTCGCGTGTAGTATGGGGATTCTTACGTGCGATCTTGTGGATGAGGTCCGTGCTCCAAACACCCTTGGAGAAAGTGACATCGCCCTCCCTGACTTCGGGCAGAGAGTTCTTCTTTTTGGAGAAGCGTTGGATGTATTCTCTGAGGGTCTCTCCTGCTTCCTTGGTACAACTGTGAAGATCCCACGCGTTCCCAGGCCTGTTGTAGGTGCCTAGTTGTTCATGAAGAGTGTCTCAAGATCAGCCCAGGACTGGATGCTGCCCTGAGGCAGGCTGGTGAGCCAAGCTCGGGCCGAGTCAGCTAAGAACAGGGGCAAGTAGTGGATTGCAACATAATCGTTGCCTCCACTGGTCCTACATACTGTGTGATAATCGGCTAGCCAGATGTCTGGCCGAGTCTAGCCTGTATACTTGTCGATGCCGGTGACTCAAAATCGTGGCGGGAAGATGACATTGCGGATGCGAGGGCCGAACACCTTTGGGCCTGCGTAGGCCATGCTGGAAGGAGTGGAAGAGCGGCGCTGGCTAGCAGCGCAGCAACCGCACTGTTGCCATGGTGGCCGTCGCGGTTGTCTCTCCTAGTGTCCCATCGGGTGTAGCACCCAGCCTCGAGGGTGTTCCGTACGTCGTGGTTGGGTCCGAGTCGGCTGTGGACCGAACCGGCGGGGTGATTATTTTCCCCGTGCCGCGATGAGCATGGCATCTTGCCTCGAGAGTGTCCCGTGCATCACGGTCCAGTCTGAGTCGGTTACGAACCGACCCAGCGGGGCGATGGTGCTCTGGGTTGGTATGGCGACCTTCGGTGGCATGTGAATTCCTTGGCGGGCAAGAACGCTGGCTCCGGGTGTTCGCAGGAGAAACCACGCGGACCTCGGAGATCTCGGCCTACTGGAGAGCTGCCTCTTCCATCAGGATTCGAAGCCATCAGAGATCGTCATAACCTGGAGTGCCCTTGGGGATATTGATGGCACGTGCTGCCACCGTTGCAGCGATGAGGTTGTGACTGAGGAGCGGAAATATCAGGACGCCGTCCCTCTCGCGCATGCAGAGTGCGTTGTTGACCTGGCGCCCTCGATCCCACATGTCCTCATTGTGCTGTCGCTCCTCATGCTGGCGAGCAAGCACGATCTGCTGCTCGGCGAGAAGACGAAGCCGGGTGGCTTCCAGCTGATCGGGGGTCTGATCCGCGATGGGGATGGACTGGTCGCCATTCTTGGCCAGTGTGCCCGAGTCAGCCATGAAGACCTCCCGAGAAGCGTGGTCACCTCTTGAACTCTCGAAGTCGTCCAAGTCATAGTCGAGGACGGGTAGGGCGGACTCGATTGCACCAACCAGTCGGGATCCCTGCATGACGGGTGAAAACCCGTGTCCAAGCAGTATATCCAACTTTGGCACAACCTCACCCTCGGAGATGGCTGTCAAAGCCATCGACTCAGAGGAGAGTTCTAGTGAGGAAGGTGATGAAGCCTCCGCCGACCGGCTGGAAGCCGAGTTGCAAAGGTAAAGTTTGCCGAGCTTGTCGGTGATGAATCTAGTTTTCCGAATCGGAAAAAACTATCCTGGATCAGCGACAGAATCCAGGGGACCGAAACTCATGCTTCAGCTTAGAGTGAAGTCACCGTTGTTGTTGGAGAAACCCATCTGGATCTGTTCATATGGATCTATGTGCACCTCCCCTACCTTGCGCGCCAACCGTCGGTGTTTTGATCCGGCAATAATGAATATGGGGCAGCGTACGCATAGCAGATCTAGATGGGTGCACACGGAACACAGAGTTTAGACAGGTTCAGGCCCTCGGGAAGAGGTAATACCCTACGCCCTGTATTTGGTGGATTGTATTGCTCGTATACCGTATGCCGCAAGACCTCAAGAGGAGCTCTCTAGGCTGCTAGGGTTTGCATGTGTACCTAAGTCTCCCAATCTCTAAGTCTTCTACCGATCGGGGGATCCCTGCCCTACCTTATATAGGCGGCCAGGGCAGGGTTACACAAGTCCGGATCAGTTTATAAGTAGATTTCCTATTCGGTCAATTAGATCCCATGATATCGGGTAGGTACAGGTTTATGTCTTGTACTTCAAGTCGATGGAGCGCCCCCGTGTAGAAGTCAGACTCCGAGTAGTCGGCCCGGCCCACCCTATGACCAGAGGGCCGGCTTTGTCCTCCTTGACGATACCCAGGTGCTATGTCATCGTCAGGCAGCATCGAGCTCGGTGGTGATGGGGCTTTGGCAGATGCGTTGGAGGAAAGGAGAATGGCGGCAGGAGGCTCGGGACAGCTGAGGTGGCGGGGAGCTCCGGGGCAAGGGAGATGAGGGCGCTGGCTTGGGTGGCGTGCGGCCGAGGGGAGCCATGATGCAACAACGGTGTGGTACGTCGGGGGCAACAGTGACGAGCTAGGCGGTGGCGGTGCAGCATCAAAGTCTAGATCGAGAGGAGAGAGAAGAGAGCACGAGAAACCAAGGGAGAAGGAGGGCTTGACACGGGGAAGATAAGGGCGAGAGGAAGCAAGAGGTGGTGACCGGGGGCTCAGGACCTCGACACTGCGAGCAGCTGTGTGGTAGTAATGTGTGGCGAGCTGCTGCATGAGCTAGTCGGGTGGCAGTGGCGCCCCATTGAGATGAGGACAAGGTGGGCGGATAAGGCAGGGCGGGCCGAGCAGATAAGGAGGTGGGGTGGGCTGCGCTAGGCCGAGGCAGGGTGGGCCAGGCGGTGGGGGAATGGACTGGTTCGGCCCAGCCGAGAGGAGGAGAGAGGCAGGCTAGGGGTGGGCTACGGGAAGAGGAGAAATGGGCCTTGGCCCATTCGGCAGGAGGGGGAGAAAGAAAGACTGGGCCTTGACCCAGTCTGGGGAAGGGGAGGGTTTTTCTTATTTTCTTTATAGTTTTCTCTCTGTTTTTATTTTTAGCCTTTAAAACAATTCCACAAGATCTTTTCAAATTCTAAATTTTTTCTTGAGGCTTATGAAAATATGACGAACCAATTAATAATACTCTGGGATATTTTATTCTAAGACTTTTAAAACAAAATAGGAATTCGTAGTTTGACCTATTTATCCAATTAGGGTTTTCTGAATGTCTTCCCTCGACAATTTCAAAAGTTCAAATTATTCTAGAATTTTCTTCATGCATGGATGCTATGATGCACAAAATACAAAGTTAAGGAAATGAGGATGTTACATCGGCTGTCGCTGCCGCTGCCACCGGCCTCCTCCCCGCTGCAACGCCCCCACATCCCCACCAATGCCGCACGCCGTTGCCGCCAGGCTGCTGCCCCGCTGCCACTGTCGCATGTCGTGCTACCACTTGCCGCTGCCTCTGCCTGCCGCTATTCTGCTGCCCTGCCCCCGCCGTCCCACATACACACGAGTGCCAACCACCAGAAGATAGAGGATGGGGTAGCAACACTGTCCTATGACGAAGCAAGAAGATAATGCCGGCTGCCCAAGGTAGGAGAAGAGGGAATGAAGCAAGAGAAGAGAGGATGCGTGAAGGTGGAGGGTTGCTCCCGTGCTGACGCGAACCATGAACCGCAACCCCCGTGTCACCGTCATCGATTTCTTCGCGTCTTCATGTCGAGCGTAATGACCCACTGCTCCTTTATGCCTTGTATGTCATGAGGATGCAATAGATGCGGCGAATTGTGGGATTCCGGAATTTGTCAAGCATATGTGCCGTTAGGGCTGAACCTGTTTGGCACCATTTCGGTTACCTTTGTCACTTTTCGGGCGTTCGTCCAAAATGACGGATCATAGCCCCTGTTATTAGCTTTGTTTAGAGTATTTATTTATCCATTTTTTATAAGCAGTTTGGGAGAAGGAGCTCAATTACCGCTGCTGTCCAGTTTTCCTTTTATCAAAATATGAACCTTGAACTAATTCCAATGGTTACATTAACTATGGAATCTATATGGAGAAGAGTATATGCATGTTGAAGAGTCATATTAGATGATCATGGTATCTTTAACATGGTACTCTCTTACATGTCGTATGTATGAAAAATACTACATTTTAAGTTCCATCATAATACAAGTGCACTTCATGGGAACCTACAGGATCATAACCAATACTTCCGAAATGCCATAAACATCACATACATGCTACCGCTATACCAATCTGATTTTAGTATGATGAAATAGCTAGTTAACCTCACCAACCTTTTCCATGGGGTTTTCAAATCTTCCTTAGTTGCATAACATCGCCATTCATGCACACATCCACATTCTAGACAAAAGTTAAATCTCAACTGAAACTAAACCAAACTGTGAAATTAATCATGACATACTTAGGGTAATTCCACACTTCATATTAATTCGTTGTAGGTGCACTTCATGCATCTTGCCATGTTTACCATCGCTTCTTAGACCTGTTTTTCTCTTCTAGATGTTAATGCTTTTATTGGTGATTTGGGTCTTAGGATTTCTCTCGCGATTGAATTTGGATACATCACGCATGTTCACCAAGCCCTCAGGCATGCTTGCAACTTGTTGAAAATTCTAGTCAATCTATTACTTGGATGGATGTTAGATAACTGCATCTGTTTTTGTCTGATGATTGGTTATGTATGTCTGAAATATTAAAACAATGCCTTAATCAACTAGAACCCCTAATTAAGTGAGTGACGTGGGAGCATGGTCGCAGGACGGGCATTAACAGTGTTGGGGTAGCGCGAGCCCTACGTCGAGTATTAATTGGAGGTTACAGTGGTGATCCTTGCGTGATGCTCCGAGATAAGCTGCTAGAATTGGTTGCTCAATGGGGATTAGCTACCCCTAGGTTAGGAACCCTCAGAGCACCGGGTGGGGCTATCAAGTGGCCAATGTCTCTTTGATTGAAAATCAAACTGGTTGATGTTGATCTGCTGGGTCAAATCATGAGTTCGTTTGTTGATAAATGATGTTGATCTGCTGGGTCAAATCATGAATTGGTTGATGTTAACCTGATGGGTTTTTATCATGAGTTCGTCAGTTAATTAATGATGTTGATCTGTTTGGTCATATTATGTACGGTTTAATTGATGATGTTGATCTGCTAGGTCATATCATGTATTGTTGTATCCTGAATTATGATGTTACTTATGGAATTGATGCTTATGCCTCATTGTCGACCTGTTGTCATTATGCAAATGTTTACTAGCATGGTTAGGGCAACTTCTCTTATTCATGTTGATGCCATGATATTTATTTTTCGTCAATACTATGTTATGTTTAACCTGAAATGTATTGTGTATGAGGTTATTGAACATTCCATGCCATATTTAAGTTGATTGGAATAAGCTTAGCATCTTGCGAGTATGAACGTACACACAGGGAATTCAATTTCTACAGGTGAACTTGGTGTTGATGAGTATCGCATTTTCCTACTTGCTTTGTTTACCCAGTCAGCTGAAAGATCTTGGGGGTGTTTCTTGTCTTTGATGATGGTCTCCCGGACCATCGAGTTTACATTTTGTTTATGCTTCCATTGTTTAACTCATTTGGAACTTCTGACTCTCAGGTCTTTTGATTATAATGTATTTAATTTCCCATGTGTAAGGGATGTGTTTATTTATATGTAGGTCTCTCTTTAGAGCTTATGTTATGTTTATCAAGTTGTTCACCATGTCTCTCGTACACAGTGCATGAATGTTTGAAGTGTATGGGTGATGATAGAGGAGTAGCATTGGTCTTCTGTTGCGAGTCTTGTGATCATATTAGTCGAGTGACCCGCTAGCTGAGATGCAGTTATCGGCTAGACAGGATGTGGATTCCTGTGCCGGTCCTTGGGGTGACTTATCGATTGTGCTTCGGCCAATTGGGTTAGGGTGTGGGCACAAGGGTTGGGCTCCTCTAATTGATTGTGAGGTTCATCGATGTAGATGGATGTTAAGTCTTTACAGGGTGTTTGGAATTATATCTGACTTGTCAAATGATACCCATTTCTGGCCGGCTAGACCAACAATGAGACATATGACCAGGTGGTCAGGTGGAATTCGTATGTAATGATGGTTCGGTGTTGGACCTCTCACGGTGGATGCACGTGAGGTAAGCATGTGTCCTTGTTACATGGTTTCTCGGTCTTTGACAAAACATCATTTCTTAAGTCATATACAATTCCGGGCCCCGACACAGGGCTCGGGTGTTTAGAGATTTTGCTGTGGGAGTTGGCGTGATCCATGTGACATGGACGCCAAGGGTTTATTTAGAGCATAGGGTGAGGCAGAGGTCAGTGGCGCCAGCCCTAGATTGCCTTGTTTAAACACACAATATCCAAATAGTATTCATGTTTAAACTGCAGATAAGGGATACGAAAAACTTCCGGACTCCTTTCCTTGCTTGCGAGCGAAGAAAACAAGGCGGGGCATGGTTTGGAGTGGGACGCAGCACAACATTGCAAACCAAGTCCTAGTCGAGAGGTAGGGGAAGCATCTGACAGGTGGGGTCCCCTATCAGTGGCGACGAGCAATGGGATGAGAGAGGAGAGGGGCAGTTGAAGGGTATGCAATGCAAATCATCGGGTCTGGAATAGGTGCCGTGGATTAGATCACTTAAGTGACCAAACCGATGCGCAGCTTGGCACGTTGGATGGAGATCTAATAGCTGGCATCAAAGTGGGGCGTCCAACGGCAGATGGCCTAGGCCCAGGTGGCGTGCGGGAGGGAGGGAGAGGGAGAGTGGGTTGTGGCCCGAGAGGGAAGGAGAGAGGGGAAAATAGGCTAGACCCGAGAAAAAGGTGGAGAGAGGGAGTTGGGCCATGGTTGTTTTGACCCGATGCCTAGATTAGTTTTTGAAAAATATTTTAGGCGAAAATCAAAAGAATAAAAGGTGAAAATTCATATCTCCTTTATTATAACCCAAATTAATTAAAAGTGCAACAAAAACCATATTCTTTCGTGACTTCCTTTGCTTTAAAAAAATTGAAACCCTCTAAAAATCAGGTTATTACAATCCGGTATTAGTTTAGTGTTGGTCTACGACCGGTAGATGTTCATAATTTTACACCTAACAAAGAAAATCTACCTGAGCATTAAATCAATGTACTAATCTAAGATCAATGGCATGCACCTTAACTACATGTATTGGTCTAATATGACATACAAGAAATAGGTTAATCGCGATCTGAACTTGAATTCTACCTGATCTAAATCTGATTCCACGTATTGATCTAATATCACGTACAAACACTAGTAAATCACTTGGCGAATGATTAAATATTGAGGACACATATGTGTAACAAAGCGAGTATTAGCTTCAAAATAATGTTTCGCTGGTTCGAGAAAATTGTTGCGGAGTCAACAAAACATAGAGGTGGTGAACTTATGTCGATAGCTTATTTTCTCTTGTACAAAATCTCTCATGGAATAGAAATAACTATTAGCGGAGCATTTGTAAAGAAAGTAGAGTTTTAAGTGAATTCTTGTTTCGGACCTCTCATTATGAGAAACATAACGGTTCAAATGGATCGCGAATAAGGGCCTGTTTGTTTGGGCTTTTGGCTGGCTTTTGGACTTTGGCTTAAAAGCCAAAAAAGCACGTATTTAAGTGCTTTTGGCTTTTGGCTTTAGAAGCCAAAAGCACATATTAAAGTGTTTTTAGCTTCTAAAAGCCAAAAGCCAAAAGCACATATTTAGGTGCTTTTTTGGCTTTTAAGCCAAAGTCCAAAAGCCAAAAGCCAGCCCAAACAAACAAGCCCTAAGAATGATAAAGAATAGTTTAAGAATGGGATAAAATGGAAAGACGAAAAAAAAGTTATGAACACAACGGTGCAAGTGCAACACAAAAAATAGCGGAATAAATCAAACCTAGAAAAAAGAGCATGTCTCCGTATATTTAAAAGATGGAAAAATAAAGAGGAGAAATACCAACTCAAGCTGGGAAACACGGAATTTACCAAACATGGAATAAGAAAGAATAAAGAAAAGCTAACGACAGAAAGAAAGAAAAGGTGCGCTTACTGTTGCATAGACGGCTATGCAGTGGACTGAACTCACGTCTTGAAAAAATTAATCTATCACTAGACAATACCTCGTGCAATTACGCGAAGCTAAAATACAGTGTCATCTACGCGAGGCTAAATTAAATCGTCACATTTAATTCACTATCTACTTTAGCTAAGTCTTGACTCAATTATTGCTAACTGGGAGCAAAATGTAAAAGAAATGGAGAATAGGAGCATAATTAGAAAGATGAGGGTTCTTTGAAGATTAGAGTATTAAGGAGTGAGATTTAGGTTAAAAGAAGCAACAAAAATAGAATCAGTGCGTCGAGACGATCAAAACGGATATATTATGTGTTTTTAGGGTTTAGTAAATAGTAACAGGGGCCGAGTGAACAGTAAACAGATTGGTTACTATTCATCACGGGTCGGGTTGGGTGAACATTACAAACTGATACTATTCATTACCGGTCGGACGAACAGTGCAAACCCCTGGTATGAACAGTGCAAACCCGTTAATCAACGCAGACCATACACAGAATATCCGACGACTCACAGTGTGTCGCCACGTGGACCAATCAAAAGGGTGGAATTCTAGCTACTTTTATATATAAAGATTGCTGGCTCACCACCTACTCGATCACGCACATTCGCAAGCTTGCTAGTGGGCCGGACCACGATGAAGTGGTGTAGGCCGCTCGGTCTTAAAACCCGCCATAAGCGAATATATGGATTGCAAACCAGAAATGAACGATATGGGCCAGACGTACGGCAACTTTTCAGACCCCTACGACATCTGTGATGAATCATAAGCCAGCTATATTAGAGCATCTCCAATAGTTTCTTTAAATTTTACTTTTTATATCTTCATATAGAGAGTTTCTTTAAAATATATTTTTCTATATCTTTTTTATCTCCAACAGTTTCTCATTATTTTACTCTTTGTATTCCACAATTCTATATTTTATTGATATGTAATAAATAATAATATATTTTTTAACAGTTCTATTTGTAACGGTTATATTAGTAACAGATATAATTTTAACAGCGATATTTGTAACGATTATATTACAAACGGCCATATTTCTCTTATAATGGTAAGCTGCTTATCACCATTTCTATGGACTCAGGAGCCTCCGCTTCAACCTCCAAATTTCAGCAGAACCAAACACCGGGAACTTTGTTGCTCCTGTGAACCAGGTTTGGATCAGTGCAGCGCACCCCCCAATTGGGCAAGCACTGTCTGCGTGTGAGAGCAGTAGAAGAAATGCTGCAAATGGGACAGCTGACGGCAGATCAAAAGGAAAAGGTAGTTCTATCAATACACTTAAGCCCTAAGCTACACCAAATCTCTACTTGCATCACTTGCGCTATCAACTATTGGTCAGTGCAATGGATGTGACATATTGCTCCACACTAAAATTGTCATTATCGTCATGATGGGTAAATAACACCGTGTGTATTTGTCACCAATGCACAGAATACAGAGACAGTGTACTAAAAGATAATTTGAAGGACGACAGAAAGATAATACCTCATTCAGCTCTCTGGAGCATCTGAAGTTTCCTCGTGGCATATGTTAATCTGTTCATTTTACTCATTGACAGAGAGTGGCCCTGACTCGAATGGGATCCATCTCATCAGAATAAGCAGGTAAATCCAACAGTCAACATTCCTTTGGGCACCCAATTTTCGGCATATTACTGCAAAGAGTTACTTACTACCACATGCTTGTCGATTAGATGAAACATGAAGGTGAGGAAAGATCATATATGCCGACTTGCATAGTATTTCATCACACTGAAAGCTCTGACCAGTTGGCTTCTGCAGTTGTCAAAGGAGATCCTACGATTCCACCACTTGATCACCTAGTCCTTAACTTCATGTATCAATAGCAATGGACTTGGAAAGAGTCCCTACTCCCTATAACCGAAACAAGAGTAGATTGGTTTGATATGTTTGCCGTGCTGAAAACGCAGGCATCAATACGTATATATATAGTCAGATAGTTACAAGAGATTACAAGTTTCGGTTAGAATCAGAATTACCCAACTGTACAACAACTCTAACTGTTTGAATACCAATCTTATCTCCTATCACAACTAGTCTCGTTGTTTAACATCCCCCCTCGATCTAAACTAGTGCAAACCAGGTTGAGATCGTATTTGAGTCAATCGAATGCTTCACGACCAAGAGCCTTCGTAAAAATATCTGCCAACTAATCTCGGGAAGGAATGAATTTGACTCGAAGTGTTCCGGCAGCAACTTTCTCCCTAACAAAATGGAAGTCAATCTCGATGTGCTTTGTTCGAGCATGAAACACAGGATTTGCACTCAAAAACGTTGCTCCCAAGTTGTCACACCAGAGTGTCGGCGGTGTCTCCTGAAACACGCCCGATTCCTTCAGTACAGACTATAACCAGACTACCTTAGCAGTGGCATTAGCAATCGATTTGTACTCAGCTTCAGTACTGGAACGGCTAACAGTCGGTTGTTTACGAGAGCTCCAAGAAACGAGGTTGGGGCCAAAGAAGACTGCATAGCCCCCGTGGATCAACGATCGTCGAGGGAGCCAGCCCAATCAGCGTCGGAGAAGACACTGAGAGTGGTCATTGGCGATCGTTGAAAGCTCGGCCCAAGATCAAGAGTACCTTTGATGTACCATAGAATGCGTTTAACAGCAGCTCAGTGCATGTCAGTGGGGGATTGCAGAAATTGACAAGTTTTGTTGACAGCGAAAGCAATGTCCGGCCATGTGAGGAAGAGATATTGAAGAGCCCTGACAGTGCTGCGATAGAGAAAAACATCGTCTCCAGAAAGAGCTATCCATGTATGCTTGCGGAGCTGATCAAAGGCAGCCATGGGTGTAGAGACAGTCTTGCAGGTATGCATGTTAACACGACGAAGCAGATCCCGGGCATACTTGCCTTGAGTGAGAACAATGCCATCTGAACGAGGAGTGATTTCCACGCCAAGGAAATATGTAAGAGGACCAAGATCTTTTACCACAAATGCATCTTAGAGTTGCTGCAAAAGCTTGTCCACTGCACCACGACGAGAGCCAACTATGATGATATCATCAATGTAGATGAGCATGTAGATGGTGAGCTCAGGCATGGCGAAGATGAACAATGAAGTATCTGCTTTGGAAGGAACAAAGCCATGTTCTTGCAACTTCATCCTGAGTTTGGAGTACCAAGCCCGCGGAGCTTGCTTTAATCCGTAGAGGGATTTTTGCAAGTGGCAGACATAGTGCGGCCAAGTACGATCAACATAGCCAGGAGGCTGATCCATATACACCTCTTCTTGTATATCTCCATGCAAAAAAGCATTTTGAATGTCGATTTGACGAAGATGCCACCCCTTGGACACAACAATTGAGAGAATGAGATAAACAGTGGTAGGCTTGATCACCGGGCTAAATGTGTCCATGTAATCAACACCATACTGTTGTGTGAAACCGTGAGCAACAAGTCGAGCTTTGTAACGATCAATTGTGCCACTGAGTTTCTGCTTCAACTTGAAAACCCATTTGCAGCTCATGACATGGTGTCCTTGTGGTCAAGGAACAAGCCACCATGTGTTGTTCATGAGTAGAGTAGAGTACTCAGCATCCATGGTAGCTTTCCACGCCGGCGAAATGAGGGCTTGGACGTGCAAAGTTGGCTCAGCAGCAAATGCACGCTTCTTTGGATCATACTGGATGATGCCATCGAAGAATTTACGCGGCTTCATCTTGTTAGTGCGCAGGCGTGTTTGCATGGGATGTTGATCTTGATTTGAAGCAGCTGGCTCAGGGACAGGAGGCCCAGCTAGGGCAGGTGCAGCGGAGGCAATATTGGAGGAGTCGACAGGAAGATCAATTTGTAAAGGCTCATGCACAGGAGCCTCAGTGTGATCAGCGGCTTGCACAAGAGGCTGATGGTGTGATCAATGTAAACAGCAGGAACATCCACGGGAGCTTGAATTGATGAGGATGATGTACCATCTGTAGAGCCTGAAATAGGGAAAACTGAAACGATAGGATTAGTAGCATGGTTAGACTAACTATCACTGCAACGTGGTAACCCTGTGTCCAACTCAGGAGGCAACGAAGCAAGAAGAATGGAGGTCTCAGTAAGTGGTGTTGGGGTTGGCTGTGAGGATGAAGAAGTGGCAAAAGGGAAAACGTGTTCATCGAAAACAACATCACGTGAGACGTAAATGCACCCTGTGGAACAATCTAGGCACTTGTACCCGTGATGTAAAGGACTATAACCGAGAAAAAACACATTGGCGTGATCGAAAGGAAAGTTTGTGTTGGTTATAGGGACGTAAGTTAGGCTAGCAGGCACAATCGAAGACTCATAGAAACTAGTAGTTTGGTGGTGTTTTGAGGAGCTTGACAACCGGTGTGGTATTGTGAAGAACACGGCTAGGCATGCAATTGATTAAGTAACAAGCTGTGAGAATGGCTTCATCCCAAAAACGAATAGGTACATGAGACTGTGCAAGCAAAGCAAGGGAGATTTCAACAAGATGGCAATGTTTTCGTTCGATTGCACCATTTTTTTTATGTGTATGTGGGCAAGATACACAATGAGTAATGCCTATGGGGGAAAAGAAGCGATGCAATTTGTGGTACTCGCTACCCCAATCTGTCTGAACGAAAAAGAATCTTTGCACCAAGAGATTTTTCAACACGACATTGAAATTGATAGAAAACATGTTCTACATCGGACTTGTGTTTCAACAAGTAAACCCAACTGAACTTACTATAATCATCAAAAAAGCTAACATAGTAGCTGTAGCCCCCTACTGACTTGACTGCAGGACCCCAAACGTCGGAGTGAACAAGCTCGAGAGTTTGGTTGACACATGACTAGAAGATTCATATGGAAGTTGGTGCATTTTGGCCTGTTGACAGGCATCACAGACATGCAACTCTTTATTTGACAATGAAGACTCTAACTTGTTGGAGGAGAGGATGGCTTGAACGATGGGTGATGCCAAATGCCCTAAACTCCTGTGCCAAATCTCCCGTGATGGCTTGGCGAAGAAAGCTTGTGAGTGGTGACAGGAGAATGAGGGAACAGGATAGAGCCCACCGCGGCATCTACCTTCCACCAAAACTGCATTTGTGGCCCGATCCTTAACCAAAAAAGATGTTGGATGAAACTCAAGAAAAATATCGTTATCTGTAGCAAGTTTATGGATAGATAGAAGATTTTTACTAATATGAGGAACATGTAAGACATATTTAAGGTGTAAAGAGCGAGATGAGCTAGATAAGACAGAGGTTCCAACGTGCGAGATAGAAAGACTGTTACCATTTGCCACCTGAACATGTTCGGTTTCCTTGTAAGGCTCACGAATGTTTTGCTTGTCGAGATCGTTCATCAGATGATCGGTGGCACCGGTACCAGCATACCAGTTTGTGTCCACCATGTAGGATTCAGTGCCGGAGCTTGCATGGCCTGCCATCTTTGTCTCCAGCTGGTATGCATTATCAAAACGAGAGTAGCGGCGTAACGCGTCATGACCATATTTGTTGCAGATCTGACACGGCGACTTGCCACGCCTCCAGAGCCATTACCACGGCCAGAGTTGTCAACGCATCCACCACCGCCATAGCGGCCTCCAGGATTGCCGTGTCCACGTCCTCGGCCACCACGTCCAGAACCACCACAGCCACTGCCACGCATAACGTTGTTGGCTGAATGAGGGAAGTGCTAAGTTGGTGATGGGTTGCGTGCTTTGTAGGTCATGAGCTGCCCATTCAGATCTCCAATAGTGAGAACATCGAAGCGAGCCATGAGAGAGGTGATGAGGGCGTCGTAGTCGTTGCCAAGGCTCGCGAGGATGTAGGAGACAAGTTCCTCATCGCCAAGAGGATAGCCGACTAAAGACATCATGTCAGCCAGGTTCTTCATGCGGTGGAAATACTCCACTATCGAGAGTTCTCCCTTCTGGGTTGTCGCAAGTTGCACTCGGAGCTGCACAATGCAAGCTCTAGATTGCGATGCAAACATGCGTTCTAGTGTGCCCCATGCCTGAGCAGCAGTGGTCATGAAAAGCACATGCCCGAGGAGACCTGGCGTGAGCGATGCCTGGACGGCACTCAGAACCTGCTGATCTTGATGAAACCAGGCAGTGTAAGCAGGGTTCAGCGCCCGATCGGAAGCACCTCCATTGGTGCCTGGAACTATCTTTGGCGGCGCAGGCTTTGTTCCATCCACATAGCCCATGAGGTCATGGCTGTCGAGGGCAGGGACGAACTGTGCCTTCCATAGGAGATGATTCTCCTGGTCAAGCTTCACAGTGATGAAGCTGGCAAACGATGAAGCAATCGGAGCTGAACCCGACGGCATGGAGCTCATGCTCCCGGTGGTTTGCATGGCGAGGGTTCCAGTGGTGAGAGACATGGTTGATCAGGAGCGTGGCTCTGATACCATATAAGCGAAACAAGAGTAGATTGGTTTGATATGTTTGCCGCGCTGAAAACACAGGCATCAATATGTATATATATATATAGTCAGATAGTTATAAGAGATTACAAGTTTCGGTTAGAATCAGAATTACCCAACTGTACAACAACTCTAACTGCTTGAATACCAATCTTATCTCCTATCACAACTAGTCTCGTTGTTTAACACTCCCTCGATACAGATACGGACCCAGTTACAGTTGCTGACCTGAATGTACCATTCTTTTCGTTTCATGTTCCTATCCTAAGCATTAACATGTACCAATACCAACAAGAACAGATTGAGAATTCATTTTGTAGTTCATGTGGTAGCTTCAACTGATCAAAGAAAATGTAAGAAATAGCATCAAACATAAGCAAGAAACGCAAGATCTTCAGATATCAGGACAGAAAGTCTATTATTTCAGGGTTTTACTTAAAATTTACTTCAAAAATATTATTTCAGGATTGATCAAACATCAGAGATTTTTTTTCGAGGAATTTGATTCAGATTCCCGAGATAGAAGCATGGCATCACATTTCATTCCAACATTTCGATGAACACATTGCATCTTGCATCTCCAGGATCACACCTCAATCGCTAGAACTAATGATCTAACACATCAAGAGCTGGCATTGCACAAGGAACTCGAGCACCTATCCATCGGTGCTTCATCCTCGGCGAGGTCCTCCTTGTGGAAGCAGCCGGTGCCTCTGCAGCCTTCCTCTTTGGTGATGTCCTTATTGTTGCCGCCGCTGCTACCACCGGGGCCTTCCTCTTCGGTGACACTCTCGCCAGTGCCTCAGCAGCTGGAGCAGGAGTCACGGTGGCGACCTTCTTCCTCGGTGACACACTCGTCGGTGTCACAGCCGTGGGGTTCTGCTTCTTCTTGGCACCCTCCTCCTGCTGTAACACCATGATACGGTCAAACTCGTCGACGAGCTTCCTCATGCGCTTCCTCTTGGCCGCAGCAGCGATGGTCACAAGCGCCACCTCCTCCTCCTACTCCCTCCGACTCGCTAGACTCCGACTCCTCGTCGACGTCCCCCCGTCTCAAGACCCGCTCCTGGGCCTTGACGTCCTCCTCCTCTGATCCGCTTCTACGTTGTAGTCGTTGGAGCTGAGCATGTCGAGCGAGGCAAGCCTCTGTCCAGCGGTGCGCGCCTTCACCTTGGCCTTGGCCAACATCACCCTAGCATCACGGTGCACGATGCGGCGGAGCTTGACAAGGTGGTGCAGCGAGATGCTTGGGGGTGGAGGGGACACTCCTCGCTGTGGATCTGGATCTGGATCTTTAGCGCCTCCTCGCCATGGGCCTGGAAGGACGGCAACTCGCTGCTGGAGATGGTGATGGGAGGCGGCACGGCGAGCGGATGGGAAGGTGGCGAGATAAAGGCTCCGAGCACACGCCATAGTGGTTAGCGACGGATTCAGAGCCAAGTTGTAGAGGCAAGTATGGAGAGCAAGGGAGACGTGATCCAGAGCCAGATGCGATGTAGAGCAGGACGGAGAGGCTGTTGGAGCATATTTTTTGGCCACTTTTGCTACATATAGCTATAGAGAGTGGTATATAGATGTTGTTGGAGATGCTCTTAGGAGCCCATGTAGCCCTCTTATCTACCCAAAAGGTCTGGTCTCATTTTATGGACCTTGGCACCATGGACCATGTGGAGACAGCTTCTACCTCCCGCCTTAAGCGTGAAATAAGAGAGCATCACTCACAAAGTATTTAGGTGGGCTCGCCAGGTGAGCTGGCTCATCTATTCTTTCTAGGTTTTTCATATAATTTTTTTTAAGAATAGGAAGCATAAATAAAAGATCATATTTAATAAACATATGTTTTAGAGAATATTTTTTTTAAAGAGTTATAGCAAAAGACAAAATTTTCCATCATTTCTTGGGATTTATTCTAGTATTTCCTAAGATTTATTGCACTGTTCATAGAAAATTGTTCCAATAGATCACGCAACTCGTGTAAAAAGCATTTTTTGAAATATGTTCCACCTTCCACGAAATTTTCATATATCTCAAAAAAATTCCATCTACTCATGAAAATTATTTCATATTTCAATCACGAACACGATACACTTACTTGTGTTAATCTTTTCTTTTGTTGTTGGAAAAATAAAGATCACTATTGAAACAATTCATATCAATTGTGAAAAGAAATCGATTAAATGAACAATTTTACAAAATATGACTAGTAGAAATGAAAAACTACAAGAAAAGAAAAAAGAACACAAAATAAGAAATTAACGTGAAACAAGAAAAACGAAAAAAATGAGAAAATAAAAAATAAAAATAAAAAATGATAAGAAAAACTTGCCTAGACCCTTGGCCAGCCCATGATGGAAATAGTGATATACGGCAGTTCCTTATCTCCCACGGTGGGCGGGAGATAGGAAATCCGCCATATCGCAACTCGCAACCCCTATAGCCGGGTCACCCCTGTGAGTCCCAGCGAACGGCCTACCTCTTTCGTTCTATTATGTCTTTCCTCCGTTCTTGTTGTCCACTCCCTCTGTCGCGTCGTCATGCCGCCCTTCATCCCTCCTTCTGTCATCATTGCTGCTCGTCGCTACTGCCGCCTCGTCTGTGCATGGTCAATGGGGAGGGAGGAGATGGGCCGGCCGAATGGCACAACATCACGCTGGTAAAAATCGTGCATGCACGATGGCCTGGCAGCCCTATACATTGCACCTGCGACGGATGCTTCTTGGGTTGGCCAATCAACTTGAGTTAGCGTGTACTTACTTTGATTTTAATAAGTCCATATCCCTCTAAAGAAATGTCCATGTCTATTGAATAAAATATTCGATTCTTGATTCGCTTGAATCACATATGACTTGCGATGAGATTTTTAAATAAGACTGATGTTGGACGAGGAAAAGCCATTTTTGGCCCCCCGGTCGACGTCAATGGCAGGAATGGCCCCCTGCTGCGGTCAAATGCAAAAAAGGCACCCCTGCCGCGGGCTGGGTATGCGGAAGCCGACCACCCGCGGATCAGACCCGGGCCAGCTCCCCGTGCCGCATTACCCAGGTGCGGCAGGCACCTGCCGCAGCCCCCATCCGCGCCAGCAGTGCCTGCCGCACTCCCCATCCGCGCCAGCAGTGCTGCCGCACCCCGGCCGAGCGGCACCGACCACAGCCCTGCCACAGCCCCCATGCGCGCAACGTTTGATCCCCTGGCGACTGCCCCTTTAGCTGCCTCGAAATACGTGCTATCTATTATCTGTTTGGCTGCCTCCAAATACGTGATGTCTTGGTAGCTGTCTATTCTCGGTGCATTTGCTTAGGGTGTGTTTGGTACCAGTCTCACCCTGACATGGTTGTTCTCCCCTGAGACATGCTGAGGCTTTGGTGGGTTGAGGTCAGCCATGCTGACCAGAGAACCTCCACTCGTGGGTTCTCTTATGGGCATGGCTGAGAGGCTTTGGTGGGTTGAGGTGAGCATGGTTGGGAGAGCTCATACATCCTACCAAACACTGAAAAGTGGGTTGAGAAGAGAATGGATGAGGTGATACACCCTACCAAACACTGAAAAGTGGGTTGAGAAGAGAATAGATGAGGTGGTACACCCTACCAAACACACCCTTACTGTTCTTTCGTATGGATTGTTCCCTTTGCGCACTATTTGGCCTTGAACTGCTCGCAATTAACCTCAGAATGTGTGCCAAGAAATCCCGCAGTAGCACTGTCGGGTGAATATTTAACATGTTGACGTTTTCATTTTGGAGTCGATTAGTGCACAAATCTTTCTTTTTATGGAAATTAGTGCACAAATCAGAATTTATGTACGCAAGTATCTCGCGGTGCTTGAATTTAACTCTTCTCGTGTGATATTTTTATCGTATAAGACTATAAACTCGAATAGAAGATCTTATTAATTGATGGGAGTAGTCCAAACAACAAAGTAGAGTAGTATAATTATTTGAAACCAGTAAATAGGGTGACCGATCAACGACCTCTTCCCCTCTTGTGTCTGCGTGGCATGTGATCTGAGGGGAAAGTAAATTGTTCGTGCGGCGCCGGGTTAGTCCGGAGGCCGTAGCAGGGAGTCTCCTGAGTCTCCTGAGTAGGTTCTGGTTGACTAGGAATCTGGCTATGAGCAATCTGATGCTGTTCCAAAAAATTTTGTACCCAATCGTTGCTCGGGTCGTGGGACGAACCAGCCTCATAACCTCCTCCTGCAAGTAGGGACTGGTACTGAAGTGTAGGTTGCATCCATGGGGTATGGACAGCAAAGCTACAATCGTCGTTTGACGAATCAATGTGGTCCATTGTCTAGAAAAATTTAGAATTATTATTAAAATTTTAATTTAAGGTACAACTGCTGCACATAACTTAAAAAATATACCATTACATACCTGACTAAATGAACCTCCCTGAGACCCCTGGGCCTGTTGTTGTGATGAATTCATGTCGAACTACATACAAATTTGATCATCGTTTAGTACTTACTTTTAACCTCATCAGTTGTATAATACTGATATGCACAAAATTAAGTGCACCTGAACTCCTCGAGGAGCTCGCGTAGACGACGTTACCATGTGCGATGTGTCCTCACGAACGTCCGACTACAGAAGTTAGGAAAACGTATACAGTAAAATATCATACTAACGATATATGGAAAACTTGTGCTCTGTTAACAAAGGCATACCTCTCGAGCTGCATCTCTCTGTGACGTCTGGCCTTGCTCGTGTGCCGAGTTGTACTATGTCAAACATGTGATGATTGCGTACCACAAATTTATATATGTAATTAGGTTGAATGAGTCTGTGAGCTAAATTTATCGTACCTGCAGTCCTCTACCAGCTCGCCTAGAGGATATCCTCAAGAGTGAAGTGTCCCCACGCACGTTGGACTGTTAAATGTCAGTAGTTCGATTCAATCTATGTATTCACGCAGAAATAATGGACAAAGTTAACTTCGAACATTGAAAAAGGCTTACTTCTCGACGTCCTAAAGCGGCACATGTATCTACTGCCTCACTTGGTCGGGCCGACCGTACCTCCGGCATGTTTAAAGCATGCGGTAGTATGTCGTCTGTCCTACCGCAACTCAAATTCTTGAGAATCCCTTTCGCATCCTCGTACATGTCTTTTATCTTTCGGAAAAGGGGATGGTTGCGATGATGGCCGGTGCGAAGTTTGGACGCTGCGGTATCGTGGATCCGCAAGGCCCGATCGAACTGCACATGCAAGGTTAGTTCGACTCATCGAGATGTGCCTTTTTCTCAAATGCGTCACAAAATTCTTTAATATTACCGTGTCGTCACGACGTGAAGCTCGGTACCGATCCATCCTCATCCGTAGTTGATCAGCATGTGTGATGGTTGCTCGTCTCTCGGGTGGAGGACATGTGAGCCTAGCGCGGGTCCTTGGCACGTACCACCGCAGGTAGTCATCGTACGTGCTCTCGTCGTACTGCCTACATTTAAGGTAATGTTAGTCACCGACAAGCAGAACATAACATGCGTAACCTGAGTGTCACAAATTATCTACCTTAGTTCTGGGATGATCTCTTGTGCAGCCAAGTTGTCCCACATTTCCTTCCACGGATTTGACCTTTTTGCTTTGTATTCACGACTTATGGAGACAGCATACTTTGTAATGGCGGTCTTCACGGCCTGCTTGCTTGGAAAGCGCTGGCCAACCATTAGAGTGTTCTCATCAAAGCCCCAGCGTGAGTTGACGTCACGTGAGATCACAATGTTCTGTATTGTCAATTCGTCCATATCTTCCGCAACAGCTACTTGAGCACCGCCTGCAGCATCACCTCCGTCATCCTCGCTACCATCAGATATTTCCTCACCCTCTTCATCCGAATCCAACTCATTCGGCAGGGTTGGTAAGACCTCGAATAAGTCTACACGGGCGGACCAGAATGGACCTGCATCTTTGTTACTGAGTAACTGTTCTTCTTCTTCATGCGTGGGGTTGTCCTCCCTCGCCGCCATGACTATCTGACGACTTCCTTCTACCGCGGCAAGTTGTAACTCAACAGCCGCACTAGAGCCTTCATCACGATCAAGAAATTGAACATACACCATTGGCCGGCCATACATCGCAGCTCCAGGAGTGGTAACAAGCCTCATGTACCCAGCCCATGACACAGTGCCAATGACCTTATGTAGCTCCCACAAGGGGTCACATGAACCCTCATCGTGAGCCCTACATGTCACTGCCTCAATGACAAGTTTTTTACGCGCTGTCTCCCGATCAAACTCCCGACGTATGGACCTCCTCAGGTCAGGCAAACTAATCTCGACCAAACCTTCTATTCGTGCTACCTTGAACTGGCACTGTGACAGATCGAGCCCGCAAGGCCCGTCCCTTATTACGTTGCCTCCGTAGAACACTAATAATTCATTCATTGTACCTACGTACGCATGAAATACATATAAATATGTTATTCTCATTTCAATTTCGTCTACTACCATAACAACGTACTAACAATATAATTTCATAAGATATGGACGAATAATACTTTCAAAATAACTCACTAGTACTATTGATAAAAAAAATTTACATACGCACGTGTATCATGCTCTACATCCATGAATACTTTTTTTCATAATTATAGAAATGATTAGTATCTTTCGTACTAAAGATGACCTTATGTACACATCACAAGGGGTCACATGAACCTTTCTCATGGCAAATCAGTGTACTACTGTCTAGCGTAGTTGCAGGTATATACCTCGTTAACGTAAAAGATTCTTATGCTTCTACCAGCAACGAAGAAAGAAACTGCTGCAGAAGAGAGAGGACTAGCTTTGAGCATAGGAGATTAGCGTCCTTGAGCACTAATGCATATGATATGCCCTAAAAGCTGGCTATATTCTTTCCAAGTTGTATAGTAACCTGATCCAGTCTCTCTTAGTGTTCTGGATTGACCATCTAGCTGCCTCGATTATCGATCTGTTTACCATGTGGTTCTATCCCAAAAAGACATTCCTAAGGGGGTATCTGTCTAGGTACTAATTGCTTTCTACATGCTAGAAATAACGTACATAAAATTACACCAAAAATATTGCCACATGCTCAGGTACAAGTTAAAATTTGCTTCGATCAAAAAAGATGACGAGCTACATATGATGACTACTTAGTAGTAAACAAAGGTACATAATTATTTGCATGTGATATTTCATTACCTTAAACGGTGGTTCACGGTTTAGTGCACCAATCTTCCTATTGCAATACAAATATGATCCAATTCACTCTTCAAGCCATCATCATATATACTCGAGTCACTACATTATAAATAACAACACTGTTATCAAAATTGATAGCACAAAAAAGATGACGAGCTACATATGATGACTACTTAGTAGTAAACAAAGGTACATAATTATTTGCATGTGATATTTCATTACCTTAAATGGTGGTTCACGGTTTAGTGCACCAATCTTCCTATTGCAATACAAATATGATCCAATTCACTCTTCAAGCCATCATCATATATATACTCGAGTCACTACATTATAAATAACAACACTGTTATCAAAATTGATAGCACCCTACAAACACACTAATTATTTGCTATTTAACTCATTTTGTCAACATAGTAATAGAAAGAACTTCAATCAGACTAATTAATTACTACATAACGAAAACATTATTACTTTCCCAGGGAATCTTACTCAACCGAGAGGAAGCAAAGCGGAGACTGGAAAGCTGGAGTTCTGCGAATGTAGTTCGGATGCACTGGAATGAGAGAACGAGTGAATGGGATGAGATAGAGTGAGAGCTGCACGCACCGGGCTGGGGTTTAAATGAGTGAAGCTTCTCATGTGTGCGTGATTTCCGGGCAGAGAGAATACAGCATGTCACAGCTTTAATAAACAGTGTCCAACTGTAGCAATAAATTGACACGGAATCTGCTTAAAAAGTGACAGCTAGCAGTCACCTCTTCCCCCTTTATTTCCATTTCTGCTAGCGCGCTGTCCAACCGTGCCGGCCACGTAACGAAGCGTCGAATCGCCGTGGAGCCGAGCTGCTGCACGCCTGCCTGGGGCCTGCCGCACGCCTGCCCTGCGGCAGGGGGCTGCCGCATGCCCGCCCTGCGGCAGGAAGCAGGGAGTTGCCGCATGCCCGCCCTGCGGCAGGGGGCTGCCGCATGCCCGCTGTGCGGTAGGCAGCGACCGCGGGCCCCACCTGCGGGCCGCGGGCTGGACTTGCGGGAGGGCAGTGCCGCATGCCCACGCTGCGGCTAGAGCCACGTGGCTGCCCGCGATTCGTTGACGCTGACATTTTTGGCTTTGACAAAATCTCGGGGCTGGTTTTGGCATTGCGCCGCCGGAGGGGGCTAAAAATGGCTTTTCTTCGATGTTGGACATGCGTTTGTTCTTCCGAAGTTTATCTATCTTAATTTTATTGGTACCTTCTTTTGTTCTGCATAATCAAAAAAGTTTGGTCCACCAGTAATTTTATCTTTGTTCAGAACGAAAATATAACATCAACAAAGCAAGATTAGTACACGTTGCATATGCAAATATCATAATTCATATAGCGTGTTGGCACACTTATCATACCAGCGGAACAAGCATTTTGCCTCTTTATCCCAAGAAGATCCTTACAAAACACTGTATATGAATTACTGAACATGTTCCATGTACTGCTGGAATATCGACATGTGCCATAGCACATTGGAAAAGGGGGGAATGCACTTGTGTACCCCACCGAGGTTTGTTTAAAAGGTTTTGGCTGATTCATTTGCATTCGTGTGTGGAGTTAGATTAAGAATGAATACTTGCGCGTCATATGTTAAGAGTTGTACTACAATTGCCTCCCTGTTGGCTCTCTGGTCGGAAATGGGAATGGCACTATCAGTCCTGAACACGCCGGCTGTTGCTATAACTGTGCTGTCGGTGCAGTGGATTCCTTGCATGAGTTCTTCAAGATTCATCAGGCGTGTATTGCAGTGGCTACCATGTAGCATCGGTTCGTATGTTGTTTATGTTTTTGGTTGACAGCTTGAACCGTTTGAATTGACTATTCGTGTTGTGCAGTAGACACATCAAAATCATGGCGCACGCCATACGACACATTATACAGTTAGTTAGCTTTAACGGTAAACGTCATCTGCAATACATCATGTATATAGGAAGGCTAGATGCACGTAGTCACATGTAGACACACCATATTTGTACTACTAGATGCACATAATCAAATATAGAAGCACCATATCGGTACTAGTAACTAGTACTGAAAATCAAACTCCGGGTTCAACAAGGGGAATTAGGATATAGAATTACTTGTGCAGCAGTAGAAAGGAAGACTTAGCATAATTCATGAGACCAAAGCAGTGACCACTGATATACACGGAGTAGAGGTGATGCGGCTTCTTCGTCTTCTTGGGAGGCAATAGGACAGAGGTGAGAGCGTTGCGAGTCACCAAGGCCGCATTCAGTAGCCCGATAACCTGTAAAGAGTTGCGAATCACAGGCTGGC
Source organism: Stipa capillata (assembly GCA_019208055.1). Lineage (NCBI taxonomy): Eukaryota > Viridiplantae > Streptophyta > Magnoliopsida > Poales > Poaceae > Stipa > Stipa capillata. The sequence continues at coordinate 119,854 of JAGXJF010003622.1, forward strand.
GATTTATATAATGATAGTGAAATGCCAAGTGCTAACACCGACAAGGAATATATTGTTGGAAATATATCCTTGACACAATCATAGTGGTAATTGTATTTTCTTATATTCATAATTTATTATTATGTTTTCCTTCACTAAAATTATTAATATGGATTAACAATTATGTGACTTGTTCGTGAAACTTCATATTTATCTATGTGATAATTATTCTAAAAGAATTTATGGTCGATAAACATAAGAAGACACATATGTCTAGACTAGTATATATATTGGTTGATGATCGTATTTCACAGGTCATAGATATAAAGATACCAAACCTATAACATGACACACGTTAGAGAACATGAGACACTGCGTGAACATTGTTTTTTCGTGTCATCAGTTGGTATCATATATAATGTTTATGCTATATTCTTAGATTTGAGACCATTGTATGTTTTTGAGATGTGGAATGACTTATTTAGAAGTTGTCAAATACTATTTCGTAACTAGGTAGTAATGAAGGTAGCTTTCGGGTTAGTCACGAAGCATGTTACAAGGCATGATCGATCAAGATGAGATTTGCCCTTCCACACAATGGAAGAGATATCTCTAGACCTCTCGAGTAATCGGATTCAGCAATGCATGGTCATGTTATGGTTAAAGAATTAACCATGTTCGGGGACTCCGAGTCACAACATCAAGAAAGAGTGATCGAGCTATCCAAACAAGAATGGCACTTACTTGCCTTGGGTTTAACCGATGTCATGAGGCAAAAGGAAATTCATATGACTAGACATTGAAAAGGTTCGTACAATATGATTCTTTTTAGGGTCAGCACGTTCTGCTAGGGACCGCTACCAATCATTGGTTGAATAGGAGTCTATAAGGTCGAACGCTTAAAGAACCAAAATTGAAAACAGATTTGATCTGAACAACAATAAAGAAAAAGGAGAATATCAAAAAGATTCTAAACTAATGGATCTTCCCTCTTGGATGGGCCTTGGGCCCATGAGGGAGAGGAGGCGTCATGGGCTGGCCTTCCCTCCTAGATGGGCCTAGGGCCCATATGGGGAGGCGCCATGGGCTAAGGGGTTGTAGATGGGCCTTCCTCTCCTAACGGACATAGCTATTAGGGGATTTCCACATGATTTAGTACCACTTTGCTTACACAAAGAAGCGGAGTCCCTAGATACCCCTTTATAAAAGGGAGGGTGGCTAGGTGGATACATCCTCAAACCCCAAGCCACAGCGCCTCCTAAGGTTTCGGCTACCCCTAGGGTTTCCCTAGGATAGTCCTATTGCTCATCTCTATTTTTTGTTTCAGTGGAGTTCTTTGTGAGCTCTGCCTCCTCTTCTGTAGATTGGATCTGTAGATTGATTTTTTTCTTTCTCTACTAAATTGGTGAGAAACTAGCACTTCCCTCTAAACGGTTATGGTCCTGTACGCATGGGTACCTTGGAGGTGCCGTGTCTTCGGCTCTAGGAGTAGGATGATCCACTCAAACAATAAGAAGGAGAAGGTAGTATGACTACTTTGCACTGATGTACAAAATCGACTCTAGTTCCGCTACGTGTTTGCGCGTCTAATGGTAATCTTGTGATCTATTAACTTGCAGTGGCTCCTCTATTATGTGGTAGAAATTTTTAAGTTATGCTATCATAGCCTATCCATACTCCTACATATATATGGCTGAAATAACAACCTGGGATTTTGCGACGGTAGATTATTTCTGCACAAGCTCATCTGTCTGAATCTTGGCCTCGCAAATTACATGTACCGTGCTAGCTAAGGACAGCGGAAGAACATGCAGATCATCAGTCACAATTAATTTCCGAGTCCCTTTTTTAATATATGTTTCTGCCTTGTCACTCCCTCCCTTTGGGCTTTTTGGATTGCTCACAAAGGTTTGCGGTCTTTATCTTCTCTTTGCAATTGATATGATCATATGCACCCCCTCTCGTGACAACCCCCAAGTTTTGTAAAACCACCTCTCTTGAAGGACTTGAAGCAGGCATGGATATAAAATGCATATTCGGAGCTAATTCTTTGATTTGTAGTATCTTAGTCGTGTGAAGATTCAGAGAATAGATTGAATCTCTCGCACACATCAATGTGACAAGGTCCTTGCTTTATATATACATCCGGTTAGACAACTGTATTGATTACAACAAGATCAATCGATCCTTGAGAGCTACATTACAAAGAGATAGAGATAAAACTGATTACAACAACTATACGTATACGTGTCGGAGTCTATCTCCTTACAAGTTGCACCGGAACTAAAAAAGGGTGTCAACTTTGGGGACAGTAATTAACAAGATTTGGCATTCTAGTCTGATGCATCCTTTGGCACTTCCATCTAAGCTCCTGTAAATATTATCTATACACCACCTGTTTACCACGAAAGGAAGGGGATTGTTGTGCGATGCAGCGATAACAAGCTAGCTAGGCAGCATTATTAGAGATCAAATCCACCTACTCTACCGCACGCGTCCACATCCGAAGCAGGCCAATGCAATGAGTGATCAAATCACATTGCTTAGGACACACGATGGCCTGAATTAGAACGTTAAACAAGATAATTATTGGAGCACTTCACTTGCACAACTACCATGACATTGTTAAGCAAAGCAAAAGGCATACCAGACAGTGCATTCCACTTGTTGTGGAGATGATAACTAGTGCTTAAATCCTATATTATTTTGTTTGGAATACGTTGCTATATCCCTACGGTCGTCCAATTCTAACAGTGGTCGAGCTTAATACTGAGGAGGCAACCTTACAAAATATGCTTAAATTACTTTGTAAGTAGGGGCAGAGCTTTAAGATCAATATAGTATCTAAGTGGTGAAATCAATGACCTCATGATAACATTTCTTGAGTTGGAGGGGCCATAGCCCATTTTAGTCTTAATGAAGCTCCTCCCTTGCATATTAACTATTCTGTTTTAAGACCGTGAACTTACATTTGTTTGAGGGAAGTCCATAAACTTACATTTGTTTTTCATTTGTTGTCAGGACAAGAAGCTCACGTGTCAATCATTTTATGGACGGGTCAAAACCTTTGGCTGAGCTAGGTTGTGTTCGGTTCAGATTAAAAGTTGTGTTATGAGCAGTGGCGGACCAAAGAAAAGCCAAGTGACAGCACAGATCCCTCCTCAAATTCCTCAACTGTAAACAAGGCATTTTTATATTCGTAGGGAAAACACTCTACTAGTTCTTTGCATCGACAAAAGAAGTAATCTCCATTCAAAATTTCAAAATTTCAAAATTTCTCCTGGGTCCGCCCCGGGGTACAGGTCTAACCTGCTAAACACCTCTTCGGATATAAAGGTTAAGTTAAATTGTTCAAAGTCTTTTAATATCTTTAACCTAAGATGAAACTATCCATCAAAATGCTGGTATACGCCAACCCATTACAATTAACTCCCCAAATGCTCAGAGCACCTTTTCTTAAGAATAGCCTTGTAGGGTTAGCCACTGCGATATCTGATCGAGGTTGAATGAAGACCACGTGGATGCAGGTACTGGTTACCCAAGGGTACACCAGTGCTCGTATTCGATCTTTTCAGTTTCGATTGAACACGTAGGGAATGCAAGAGTTTGTAGGTACGTGAGTTTTACTTGGATGTGAGTCTTGCGGCCGCTTGGTTCACTGCCAAGTTTTGCCTTAGCAACATTAGGCAAGCCGAATTTAGAAATTAATATTGGCTACCACTTGGTTTGCTGCAAATGGCTCATATGGTAAATCAAAGTTAACAAGTCACATTGGCATGTCAAATTTTGGCACCAAACCTATTGCAAGCCAAGTTTTGTTGGCGTGATAAACATTGACATGGCAAAATTTGGTACCAGACAAAGCATGCCCTCGGCTCCAAAGGATAAATGGATGCTCATTTTTTTAGTTTTATCTTTTCTCCTTGGAACTCGAGGCAACTTTACCGACTCATATATGGTTACATCATCCGCTAGAGAGGCTAGAATAAAACTAGGAGGGTCATCAAACGAGCGTTTAACAGAAAAGGAATACTTAGCTAAAGCATTGGCTACTTGATTTGCTTTTCTTGGTCAATGAAAGTTGCAGTTCCGATGAGATTAATTAACCGGGAACACTGCGCAAATGATAGTGTATGCTAAACTTTCAACTAATTTAGTCCAGTTAGAAATCTCGAACCATAAGATCAAAATCTAACAGCTCGCTTCCTCCTCGCTGATTATGCTCGTTCCCTGCCAATGTTACCTCCTGCATCGTCGTCTCCACCACCAGCCCCGCTCTCTTTGTCTCCGGCGGTGGTAGCTACCCGATGATCCACCACCATCATCTTGTCGCCTTTTGCATTCTTTATCAAGCAATTTGACCTATTAACCAACCCCATCAATCGACCTCCTCCTTCCTGCACGGCCTGCAGCACCGCCGCCTTCTCCTCCGCCTGGTCCGCCACCACCCTGATCTCCCTCAAGCCCTGGGTACCAGTCAATCCAGAAACCACTTAATTTATCATTGTGGCTGCCACCGCATGTAGAAAGATGACCTTGCAGGAGAGGGGATGACCTCAGCATGCAAGCATCTCCAAGCAAATTGCTGGATTGGAACCTTGCTTTTTTTCATTCGAATGTTAAGTATAATACCGTTCATATATTAATATTTTATACAAAACCAAATAATGGAATTCATGGTGACTTGGAGGTAACTACCGTACAAACAATTTTTACCTACAGTCCATCTATTTCTTAGTCGATATGTATTTAACCAAATCTCAGTCGATGCTCTCACGTGTTACATTCTGATGGGACGACTATAGAAGAAGAAAGAATAAACTGAAAGTACGAAAACAATAGAAATAATTCTGAAGCTACAAAAACAATTTCCTTGATGAATGCCTACGAATTACAAACAAAAGAAATAAATTTTAACCTAGATGGTAAATTGCAGCAGAATTTTGCTAAAATAAGTCGACTGAGATTTACCTGATAGCAAAACCAAAGATTATTTATAGGCTTGTTGGTATCTCATATACTCTTCAACTCCTCTTACTTCTAAGCACCTAAACGTAGAATGAGTAATATTTAAATGGTGGGAAAATGTATATGAAATACATAACAAATATACTTATGGCTACTGTTTTATTTTTGAAAATTCAAAGTGGCATTTTTTGGTGCTATAAATGCAGAACAATATTATCCCGCCCTTCTTCCTCAAAGTTTCAGTTTCAGTTTCTGCAAATGAGATTACAAACTTACTACGTGTATGTACATACACTTATAATCTTACTCCAATTATGTTTAAAATTTTAAGTTGAAATATGACCATTGCTAGGAGTAACAAGAAGGTAAATTTCTGACAAAATTATAAAATGTAAATTACACTTTGCACTAGGTTTTAGAGAACCGAGTAGATTGCAGCAGTGGAGACAGAATAATTTTGCACATTGGACTGGGTATAAGTTAAACCGGGCCGGTTTAACTAGTCTGGACCTACTCGTTAGGTGCCAACACAACAGACCACGGTCCACGTCAGACGTGGCACTAGATGAGACCAATCCACCATCGCGCATGATGACCTGCAAGTGCATAGGTGTGTTGTAGCTTCTTTGTTCTGGAAGTATTGAGTATGAAATCTAAGGAGCTAGGAGGTTAACATCTCACTTTCTCAATTGTACTCGTCACGTATAGTTGTTTTGCACCAGTAAAATCAAAATAGTCTACTTTACTAGTGCAAAATATTTTTGGTATTTTCTAATACAAGTAAAGGAAAGCGAGAAGGTATAAACTAAATGCAATGCTACTAAAAATGAAGATGCAAACACTAAATGCAAATACTAGATGCAAACGGTTTCTAGTAATCTAGCGGTTTGACTAAAGTGAAGATTTTAGTTGATAGAGAGTGCAAGACTTAAATGCACATAAAATTAGTAGATAATTCACACCCATAACTATATTCTCAAATGAATAAATAAGGTTTCACTAACCATAACATAGAGCATGTAAGTCCCCGTATCAATGATCCATGAATTAGAAAGTGGTTTTTCTCACTCCATTATTTCCAAATCACTTCACATCTAACGATGCAAACCTATGTGTTCACCTAATATACGCTTGCATTATACACTAGCACAATGGTTTGATCATCCCCACCGATGAAGGGGATTCACCATCGTAGGCCATCCCAGGAGCTACCGGTAGCATCATCATGCTCGTGGAGTCTAGGGGAGCTTTTCCAACCATCAGTAGAACCCCAGAGTATCCTCTCTTCTTCACCGTCGAGCTTGCTGAAGCACCATTACTACCGACCACCGAGACAAACACCCTACCCGTTGCTACCTCCTTCGAGCACCCTCACAACTTCGGGTGGTGCAAGTGGGCGTTCAAGAAGAAGTTTAGGCCTGAAGGTACTATTGATAAGTACAAGGCTCGGCTTGTGGCTAAGAGTTATACGCAAAAAGAAGGTGGAGACTTCTTTGATACTTACTCATCTGTTCCCAGGTTGACCACTATAAGAGTGCTACTATCTTAGCTGGCTCAAACGGTCTCCTCATTCATCAAATGGACGTTAAGGTGATTTTCCTTAATGGAGAGTAGGGGTGAGGGAGTGATCCTGTGTTTGTATATCGATGACATATTCACTTTTGGGACTAATATTGACGTGATGAAGCAGGTCGTAGAATTTCTGTCTCAAAGTTTTGACATGAAAGATCTGGGAGTAGGTGATGTTATTCTTAACATTAATCTGATAAAGGGTGAGCATTGGATTACTCCCTTGAAATCAAATTACACGGGGAAGGTTCTGAGCCACTTTGGCTACATGGACTGCAAGCCTTCTCTGACACTTTAAGCTCCTAGTGTGTTACTTCGAAAGAATCATAGAATCGCTAGAGATCAATTGATATACTCTTAGATTATTTGGTCCTTAATGTACTTAGCTAGCGCTATAAGACCTCACATCTCTTTTGTTCTAAGCAATTTGAGCCGATTTGTTTCCAACCTGGGAGATGACCATTAGCGTGCTCTTGAAAGAATAATGCACTATCTAAAGGGTACAATGAGCTACTGTGATTCACTATATCGGGTACCCAAGGGTACTGGAGGGATATAGTGATTCTAACTGGATTTTGGATGTAGACAAAAGCAAAACTACGAGTGGATATGCTTTGACTCTCGATGGTGGAGTTGTTTCATAGAGGTCTTGCAAACAAACCATATTGACGAGGTCAACCAAGCAGAGCTCACAACACTAGAGACAGCCACTGCTGAGGTAGAATGGCTACGTGAGATGAACTTGCCAATAGTTGAAAAATCAATACCGGCTATCTTCATGAATTGCGATAACTAGACGATCATTGTAAACCTAAATAGTGCAAAAGATAACACGAAGTCCTCAAGAATTGTGAAAAGATGTCTGAATTCTGTCAAGAAATTGAGAAACTCCGGAGTGATAGATTTGGATTACATCCAAATAGCCAAGAATCTGACAGATCCCGTTACAAAGGGCTTATCACTGAATGTGGTAGATAATGCAACGAAGGAGATGGTTATGAGATTTGAGTTACACCATAGTGGTTGCCCAACCTATGTGATCGAAGGTCCTGTGAAGTAGGACTTGAGAAAACAAGCTATTGGTTAACTGGAGGAGAGTACCTTACAACCCACTCCGCTGGAAATGCAATACTCTCAAAGTGTGTATGGCAAGATCATTTTAATCTTAATGTGTTATGTGGCTATTATTAGCAAAGATGTCCTACAAAGCTGTGGCGTACCCAGTTTTTAAGCCAGATACTCCCCTGTGTTTCCTGTATTGGTCCCTGGATCAGTAGCGAGTACACACAGAACTTGATAACTTCGTCATACAATACCGAGTTCTTTTATTACACGATAGCCACTATGGCTTTAGTTCATACAAACGGGCCTATTGGCTGAATTGAAACAGCAGCGGAAATGGAAGTGCGATAGATAGCCCATCAATATGTCTACCCAATAGGCAACTGACTGGGGGAAACGCCCTAGCCCTCGTAGTCACTGTCTTCGTCGTCGGAGATGAACTCTTCTTCATCTGGCCATATCAACAAGCCAGGTGAGTACATTGATTGTACTCGTAAGTTATTCCCACAGGTGGAATATATATATATGGCAATATAGCATGTAGGGTGAATGTCAAAAGAACAGCTCTATCCTATGTTGCTTGTTGTGCGGAAATGTAAGTTTTCAATTTAAATACGAGGATAGTAAATTCCAAAGCAGTTTTGTAAGACAGAGCAATTTAAAGTAACAAACTTCTCTTAAGATAGATCCGGCTACCTCCTTTTTTATCTCTCGTGATAGCTCAGTCCATACTACCCCGGACAGTATGACTAGCCTCCTCATTTCATTGCTCAGCTCGTACTATCCCGGATAGTACAGCTAGCCTCCTCAACTCAGTGCTCAGCCCTTGCTATCCCAGATAGCTCGGCTAGCCTCCACTTAACTCAATGCTCAGCCCGTACTATCCCAGATAGTACGGCTAGCCTCCTTCTCCTACAATTCCTTGCTACCAGCCGTGTAGCGTAAATTGCACCCTGTGGACACATCATGCCCACGTCCTTAATCCCTTTCCCAAACTTTCACAAACAAAACTCAGTCTAACTAATGTGTGGCCTTGCCAATTCATGTCCATGACCGAGGACGCGGCTATTCGAATAGTTTTTAACACCCTGCAGAGGTTGTACGGCTTTACCCACAAGATGTAAGTCCCCCTTGTTGCCGAGTGCTAACGGATACACTTCACGAGGTGTACCAGCAGGGCTGTTATAATGAGGCATTCGCCCGCTTCCATACTAGAGCTGGACCCGCTAGGTGGTTGACCCAACTTTCGCGTCCCGGACCCCGAAAATGGGACTCCCCACCTTTGTGTCACATCAACACTCAAACGCCCAGCGGTAGTGGATCTCTAGGACTTTTAACCACCTAGCACATGCTTCCTACTTCCCACGGATCCATACCCTAATACTTGCCGGGGTACCAAGCCAAGTCCTTCCCATAAAGGACGGGTGGACGTACGGTGAGGAACTGGTTTAGCGGCACTTAGGCTCGGTCCTTAATTGATTCGAGCAAGACTCCATTTTCGATTCCATGTTCGTCCCGGACGACCATGCCACCATCAGGTACTCTACACCCTCGAGCTACCCTTAGCATTCTCACCCGAATCAAAATCATCTCCAGTTTTATTTGGGGTTTTGACAAACATTTCATTCAAATGCCTCCTCGGATAACACATGCTATCTGATGGTTTTATTTCCCATGTCCCAGGGTTTTTGTAAACACCGATCAAATGTTTAGTTTTAAACTAAAGCAGGTCTAAGCATGGCTAATGCCTATAATCTTAATACTTTTGTTGGTCGCAGAACAACCAAGTAATATACCTAGGGTTACAAGGAATCGGACGTTCAGACCTAAGTCTTATGCATCTATAGGGTATATCTAGGTCTACATAAAATACCGTTGATATCCACATAGCATGCAAGTTCCGCAAACAAAATAATTAAATTTCGCACATATGACATTTAACATGATCAAGGTGGGGATGCTTGCCTGGCAGTTCTTGTTCTTGCTCCTGACGTGGGGGTGATTCCGGGTCCTCCTCGCACACGTACCTCACTCCGTCAACTACACGTCGGAAAATCGACGAATAAGAAGCAATCCAAAACAACTTCAATAAAATAGAGGATATGCATGTTCAAAAGAGTGATGTTATTATGGTGAGGTGCTAAAGGTTTCGTCGGGTTAGGGTTAGGGTTTTGAAAAGACTGGGCACAATCTGACAGAAGATAGGGTGAGTATATAAGGGCTTAACTTAGTGGTAGGGTTTCGAGGTTTTAGAGCTTAAATCTACGAGCATAAAGAATGCCCTGGACGATGGGTATATGCATTCGTGCCACATGAAATGGCGGTGCCCTGATCAGAGGGGATCCACGTCATTAGGGTTACGTGTTCAAAATCACTTGTCATACCGACTTAACGAGTGCTAGGGATATTTTAGCATATTGGATGATAGGGAACATTCACTTAGGCTGCTCCGGAAATGTATGCATGGTGTATATGTTGATTCAAACTAATTATGCATGAAATGTCCTAGCCCTATTCTTCTCTGTTTATGCTTGAAATACTTTTGAAAACTGAGATCCTTTTGAGTCAGAGGCTTGGATTTGACCTAGAGATTCCAGAACCGGTTTTAGGGTGCCAAGAACCGGTCGGGTTTAACCTAAACCGGGTGGATCAGTGTGAGTCCAGTATGGAAAACTGGCTCCTTAGCGGTTTTACGCTTTCTTTAGTGACTGTTTACGCCTATTGAAGGGGAAAATGGAAATGGGTAGGGATGTATCTACCTACCCGACTGTGGGTCTTGACTTACCCATGGCCCACGTGTCGGGGCGTTTCCTTACCGGCGCGGCCTCTGGTCGATAGGTGTGAACTCGACAGAGAGCTCCCGTTGCTCGGGTCCGGACTGAGAGCCGTCGGCATCGGGGCTCCTTTCAAGTTAGGGCTTTCGGCTGCTAGAGAGGTTTGAAGCAATTGGAAGCGGCTTTGGCGACAAAAGGGAAGGAGGGCCTGGCTGCGGCCGGTTGATTTGATAGCTAATGTTTTGCTGTTGTGGATTTTAGCTTTGGTAGAGTTAGCTCGGCTGTGAGCTCCGGCGGAGAGTGGGAGCACTGGAGGGAAGGGAACAGTTAGGGGCTTCACTGGGAAGGTTGGAAGGGAGTGTGGTGGAGAAGAACGGGCTTGGCGGTGGCTACTATTGATGAGCAGCACGGCGAGGGCGGGCTCCCGAGGTCCCAGTGGTTGGCGCGGAGCTCAAGGGAGGCCGGGGCAAGGTCGTGGCGCGCAGTGGTGGGCTGGGCGGTGCTGCCACCGGCGTGCGGCACGGCCTCGTGCTGGTGTGCATGCTGTGGCCAGCTTGGGCTCTGGACGGGACATCTCGGAGAAGAATCAATGCTGTTATGAGGTGGGAGGGGGATTGTGGCATAATCAGGCGAGTTGGACGGCAAGCTCCAGCGCACGGCGCGGAAGGAGTTGACGGCCGGCGCGGCCTATCACTGTGGAGGCTCACAGTGGCGTGGTCGGGCGCAGCCAGAGCGCGAACTCGAACGGCATGGCATGCCGTGGTGTGCCACGATGGGTTTGAAGGTGTCAGACCATTCCAGGGAAAGGAAAGGTGGTGTGTTCAAGGGTACAGTGAAATTTGGCACCGAAAAGGAACATGGTTTGCTAGCAGGACTTGAATGCCATTGTTTGCCAAGGGTTGGATTCAATTGGAATGGATGTGACATGACGCTGCCAAGGAGTTTTATGGAGTTAGGTATGCTAGAGGCGTAGAGAAGGATCCCATGGCTTTGTTTGGGTGCCTATTCCCTGGATTCGCACATGATTTCATGTGGGTCTTTGTTTAGGACCAAGGTGCTCGATGTTGGTGGCCGAGGATTTTTGAACATGAGGAGGTCATGTTTTTGCATATTCATGCTCCTGGAAGTGTAGAGATCACCATAGAATTTTATTAGAATTTTTGGGGATTTATTTCTATAGGTTGTAGTACAATGCTCCTGTTGGCCCTAAAGTTTATTATTTTCATATTCAGGTATTCTTGTACTGGACATGTCCATTTTATGCTATTCTTGAGTTGAGAATCATATTAGGTTGTCCCAAGAATTTTCCCGGGATTTTTGGAAGGGCCGAGGAGTGGTAGGTCTCGCGATTAGGATTTCGGAAGGAATTGGATTTAATTGGCAATAAAAGGGGTCGAGGCTGGAACTAGGGCTCAGGGGCGCGGCAAGGTGACGTGAGGGTATGGGAATCCTCGGGAGGTCTTCCACCTTGGTTTAGGACTGGTCAGTTGCAGGGTGCCGTGGACATATCGACGTATACGGTGTATATGCTGCGTTAGGGTTCATGCACGTATATGGTGCGTGTGTGGTTGGTTTCGGTGTATTAAGTCTAGGTATATTGGGATTGCCCTAACTACATGCGATGATATGCTGTTTTGCAAGTTCGGAAAAATCAGGGTGTGACAAAAGCACTCTTGAAAAAAATGCACCTATATGAGCACAATTGTTGGTCACAGTCTGTGAGGCTTGGATAATCTCTTAAAAGCTTGTGAAGAGGCCAGGAGTATGACTTATATGCTCCATCCGAGGGGTAGCCTACGGTAATATAGTATCAGTTAAGACTTTAAGTGAAGTTTGTCCATACAAAACTGTCAATTCAAGACTTAGTCCATTGTGTAGTTGTGGATAAATATAGCTTAATGTTTTAGGTAGATGTTTAGCCCTAACAGGTCTCCAGTAAAAACCTGGTATATCAAACAACGCATTGGAATATAAGCCAACTTAATATGCCTCTAGGATCTGGTGGGGAATTGTTAGAAATATTGGGTCAAATCCTATATTAATAATAATTCTTAAATAAATCTCAAAAGCTCATTAGTTGGAAGACACATGTAAAACTTTTAGTCTTATATTATTAGTGGAGGTAAAACGATACAGACATATAAGGTGAGACTCGCTTCACCATGCTCGCCCGTGCATGGCGTGGCCGAGCCGACCGTGCATGGGATTGAGAATGGTTTTGTCAATGAGATTAAAGGGAAGGTGAACGGTCTCGTTTGATGGCAAGCAATGCTCAAACATTCATCTATCACCATAGCACGTATATTTGAGGTAAATATACCCATGTAATGTCCACAACTTAATGTTGTAATAATCATAATCATAATTTATATGTAGATTAAAATAAATTAAAAATACTAATTTTTTTCCAACACAATTTACTCAATTTTAAGCATAGACAGAGTAAGCTTAAAGTGTATGTTATAATAAGAGTTAATTGCACTGGCAGTCCTTAAACTTGGGTGGCGGGTGCAAGTTAGTACAATTTTCTCAAAAACGCTCGATCAGGCCCTTAAACTTGTTTTGCGGGTGCAAATACAGTCCAAATTAACCCACGTCAGCGTATTTTGCCATTGTGGTGTGCTGATATGGATAAATTTTACAAATACGTCCTTCTATTCTTCTCTTCTTCATCGTTTTGGTCCTTGGCACTTTACTCACAAAACAAAATGAAAAAAAATCAAAAAGGGAGCCGTAGCCCCCAAATCCGCCTCCGCTGCCCCATCCAATTTCTCCTCAGCTCGCCACCGCTCTCAAGGTCTGCCGCCGTCCGGGCCTTCCTCTGCACTCACCCCCATCCACTGGCTGCGCCTCCATTGTGGCCGGCTGCTCCACCCACCCGCTTGACCTCATCAAGGTCCGCATGCAGCTACAGGGCGAGCCGGCCCTAGCGCTGCGCCTGGCACTGGCCTTCCCCCGTGGCGTGGGCTCGCAGATCCTGCGCGCGGAGGGTCCTAGGGGGCTGCTCTCCGGGGTGTCGGCGACCGTGCTGCGGCAGACGCTCTACTCCACGACGCGGATGGGGCTCTACGACGTCCTCAAGAGGAGGTGGGAGCGGGACGGCGACGCGCTGCCGCTGCACTGGAAGATCCTGGCCGGCCTCGTCGCCGGCGGCGTCGGTGCGGTCGTGGTCAACCCCGTCGACGTGGCCATGGTGCGGATGCAGGTGGACGGGCTGCTCCCCGCGACCGAGCGGCGGAGCTACCGGAGCGTCAGGGACGCCATCGGCCGGATGGCGCGCCGCCAGAGCCACTTTCCACTCCGGCGGGGCCGTCCCCATCGCCGTCCGCCTTAGCGCCGCCCCCGACGGCCACTCACTGCTGCCACCCGAGCGCCCCAACCGCGCTCATCTTCTCCCATGGCGTCGAACGTGTTGGCGAGCATGGTATGGGGCCCGTTTCCGCGCCCGAGCGCATCGACGAGGTCGCGGAACGCGGTCAGCACGAAGGCGTAGGGGTCGTCGTCGGAGGTGATGGTGAGGAACGACGGCAGGTCGCGCACGCGGAGCGGCACCGGGAGCCCCGGGATGTGGACGAACGCCCACGGGTCGCCCGCCGCGGCGGCGATGGCCTTGTCGACACCGTCGGTGCCGCGGAAGAAGTGGAAGTAGGCGGCCAGCACGGTGGCCGGTTGGATCCAGTAGAGCGCGGCGGGCACGCCGTGGTCGCGGGCGACGTCGGCGACCCAGGACATCAGCAGCGTGTACACCACCAGCGTGACAGGCCGCCCCGTCCACGTGCTCCTCGCCTTCACCCCCCCACCGTGGCGTCCGGGAACATCTTGCGGCACGCCGACACGGCGGTGGACACGGTGACCCGCGCACCAGTGGCACGCAGCAGGCGCACCGCGAGGTGGCAAACCGGGTTGATGTGGCCCTGGGCCGGGTACGTCACCACCAGGAAGTGCGGCTCCCCCGCGTGCGCGGACGCCGCCGCGCCCTCCTGCCGGACCATGGCCGCCGGCATTGCCGGAGATAGAGACGCAAGGACGGAGTGTTTGCTAGAGTCGTTGTTGGCTCGCGTTGTAGCGAGTGATGTGGAGGTGGCTTGTTATATACGATGGAGAGGAGGCGGAGGTGACGAAAGTGGTGACTACACGGGGGGCTGAGCTGCGGCGCGGGCGGTTGCGTCTGTGTGGTCAGAAGGGGTGAGGCTGAGCTGCCGTTGGCTACAGTACAGCTAAGAAGGGGATGAACGTGAAGCCCATACAGAGGACGATCTTGGCCGGCCACCACTCGGAGTGCCACGAGTTCCGGCAGTCGTGCACGCTCCTCGTGTTCACGGTGGACAGGAACATGACGAAGAAGAAGAGCTGTTCACCATCTTGCAGCTCAGCGGAGGCAGATTTGGGGGCTACAGCCCCCTTTTTGATTTTTTTTCGTTTTGTTTTGTGAGTAAAGTGCCGAGGACCAAAACGATGAAGAAGAGAAGAATAGAAGGACGTATTTGTAAAATTTATCCAGATCAGCACACCACGGTGGCAAAATACGCTGACGTGGGCTAATTTGGACCGTATTTACACCCGCAAAACAAGTTTAAGGACCCGATCGAGCGTTTTTGATAAAATTGTACTAATTGGCACCCGCCACTTAAGTTTAAGGACTGCCAGTGTAATTAACTTTTATAATAATTTTAATATATTTTGGGATTGTTGATAGTGGATTTATAGAGATTGCACCGTAGCCTTTAGTGCGTCTAATATGCCTCCTTGAAAGGTGCAGACTACAGCGAGAACCACATGGCACGCACGCTCAAATGATCAGGCAAGGCATGTTGGCTCCTCCGTTGCCAGTGGCACAAAATTCTTTAATTCGAGAAAACTAGAGTAGACCAGAGACCAAAGCATCCACTGTCCATGTGTCAACTGCAAAGAGCAGCTGTGGCTCCCATCCGCTGAACTCTTGTGGAGGAGAAACTTGTCGTGTCAACACTGATACTTAAAGGAAAACTTAAACACTGATACTTTAATTTACTCCACGTGGTAAGCAACACTATTCTTATTTCGGGAATTAGGACCATCTGTTGGAATAAGAGGCCCCTCGGTTTTCCACTACTCCGTGGAAACTAATTCTGTACTCCCCGTGATAAGTGTCATAATTTGGAAAAAAAACTTGACCAAAATGTACTTCAGTAATTTTGAAGCACGGGCAACGAGGCAATGCAAGTAGAGGGAGATTAGCATAGATACAAGGATATATCTTCGAAACATGCATTGGAAATCGTAAAGATCAAGTATCTATAGAAGATGATCTAGCTAAAATTTACCAAGTTTTCGAAAACAGAGAGGATATTATTTCAATTCGCCTGGAAAACATTGCAGCACACATTGCCTTCCGACCCCCCACATGATGTCCAACTGTCCATGCAGAGTAGCCCGTCCTCTGTTCAAGCAGAAACAGTTATCTAATGTGGTTAATCTATGACTCAAGTAACCCAGTAACTACTTGCTTAGATCCCAAGAAATTGTTAGCAGTAGATGAGTAGTATTTAGCTAGATAAGATAATGTAGGTGTTTACGGTTTACAGAGCAAGCCGGCCCTTCCTAGCTAACTTGTGAAAATTAGTAGATCAGAGCCGTGATAGCAGTGCAAAAAACTAGTGGTCGTATCCAATCTGTGGGGTGTATTATAAATATAAATAAATTAACAATGTAATGAATTGTTCACAATAACGAAACTTTATGTGCAAAAAGAGGCAAGGAGGAAGGAAGGAACAAGTTAGCTAACCACAACTACTCCATAGAATACATTTGCCTGACGGCTGCACGGAGACGCGTGTATGTCACTCAGACCAGGAGGAATTTTTAAGTGCCGTTCATGAGTAGAGTGAGATAAATGATTCTCTCCCCCAGGTTTCCTGATCCGTGATGACGTCCAAGAATCGTCGGTGTGGTCATGCCCGTGAGATGACTTGATTCGTGCGTGCGCCATATGGACGGGACAAATGGAATTGGGAGCCTGTCACGAGTCACGACACGGGACAGACCATCTTCTTGTTCTTGCCGGCTCCTGCGACAACTTTATGATCAGCGAACCAAAGAGTGCTACGATGCTTTCAGAAAACGTGCCAAGACGGGGAGTAGAAGGAGCCTCGCGGGTACTTGGGAAGTTTTCCCCGATTCCTGCCGAAATTAGAGCTCACTTAGAACAAAGAAGTTCTAAAGAAATTTAATAGGATTAGAATTTAATAGGAATTTTTTTAAGACCGTTTAGATTTTAGGAAAGACCTATGAATTTCTATAGAAGACTTTTCTTTCTTCCGTGTTTTGGAGGATTTCAAACATGAACTCAAACCTCATGTTACGATTCTTTAGTCTTTCTCTTCTCTCTTATCTCTCCAATCAAGAAACAGATTCACACGAAATTCCTGTAGGGCATCTAAACAGCAACTCTGTGAAATTCCTATAGAAACCCACAAAACATGACACTCAATTTATGTGTTTTTGGACTCCTGTGTTCCAAAAGGCCTTAAGCCACTGGTGTAAAATTATTTTACAATTTTTAGGTTCAGTTTGGACATCTTTACTAGTTCTAGTAGTATTTTTCTGTTACGCCTCAAAAAATGTCTTTAACTAACTGTTATATTCACAAGTAAAGACAAATTAGCGCCTTTTGAAAAGTCACCATAATGCCAGGAGATTTAAACTTGAAATAGAGCAGTGTATTTGGAAATCAAAGTAACTCTAATAAGAAAAAGCTTCATGGTATGTCTATTTCTAAGTCGATTTAGAAATAGTTATTTCTAAGTCAATGATCCTAAACGTTGATTTTTGATTCAATGGTTAATGGGGTAATTGCACATTTTAGAAATCATGTGTAACTTACGGTCTAGAGATGTGCAACTGAACATAATTGAGTAGTTGCACATTTTCTATACCTAAGTTGCACTTTTTTTTGTGCAACTAAGGTACAAAAAATGTGCAACTCAGGCGATTGAGAAATAACAAATTCTCAGTCGCCTGAGAAATAGCAATTCCGTTAAACAATATCTCAACTTATGCCTATCCCCCTCCCGACATCTCCCAATAACCCCAACTCCTTCTCCTCTATCCCTATCCCTCACATATCCGATGGCTCCATTGACCAATGAGGCTAGGGATAGGTCCTTGGTTGGGTTCAGGATGGGCCTACCACCTTCCCCTAACTCAATTTTTCCCATCAATTAGCTTGGCTTATTTAGCACCAAATGGGCATATATCACTAGATGAACACCTTTGGCCCTTGCAATTTCTTGATTCATGGGCTAATTTCTTCATAACATATTAATTATACCTTATTATAGTAGTATGATTTAGCATTTGAGTTGTTTGCACTTTCCTTTGGCCCCTTCGGACGTTTTGCTCAAGCTCCGCCACTACTAGTCCCCCCGTTTTGTAGTACTTAGTAGAATGGAAATGGTGATCATCGCGATGGCGCTCCCCTTTCGGTTCCTTGCTTCCAAGTGTGGCCATGGCCGACGAAAACGGGGGTGGTCTGCTATCTCCTTCTCGTCACCATGGTGCTCCTTGTGGCAGAATTTGGTATAACTCCTTTAGATTCTCCCTTCGGTAATAACAATCATCTCCTCCCCACTGTCTGGATCTAGGGAGTTTCTTCTCATTCCGCCGCACCTGATGCCGTGATGGGCTCTTGACGAGAAGCATGTTGAGTGCTTCTTCTGTTGGTCGTGTGTGCCAATGGTGTGGCGTCGTCGAATTTTGTGGTGACTCTCCTCTTCTCAAGCGGCTCAATCATTATTTCTCGGGTTAAGGCCTCTTCCTCAATATAATATATCTTGCTTGCTTAAAAGAACTTATGATTATCCCGTCTCTGAGAATCTTCGTGGTGCAAACAACTTTCTACCTTTCCGATTCCGATAGCAAGAACGAAAAACTTTGAAACGCTAGACCATCTACTATATGTCCATGGACTACAGGGGGTGGATTCACGATCACGTAGCAAAGATCTTTGTTTTTATTTCAGAAATCGATTTGACTTGTATTCCTGAAAAAATAGAGTACTTTCTTCACTTGTATTATTAGAAAAGGTAGAAACTGATTTCATCTGTATCATGAAGAAACGGAAACAGGCTTTGTTACTTGTGTATATTTCCTTATGTTCTGTTGTATGTGTAGTACATCTAATTGTGATGGTCAAATCAGTAACTAGGATGAGTTAATTGAGCTGCACTAAAAGATAGTTACTACTCAAGCATCTAATGCTAAAAATCTGAAAAATTCATATAATATCAAAACAGCACAACCTTGCATTTAATATTGTGTACCAACAACACATTATAAAATGGATATTTGACGAGGACACACCCTACACTTGTGCATCTACATGATCATGTAGGTACCAATCGTAATTACGTTAATTCTGGTCGTTCTGATAGAACTAAGGCACTTCACAATGGTGCACACATATTTAGGTTGATGGCACCGGCACAACAAATTTAAGATTTTTAAATGATCATATGTGCTCGCATGTTTGTCTGCATCAACTTCCGGTCATATTTAAGTCGGTCTTCACCGCAGACCAGCAAAAACACAAACTAAGTAGTGCTAGACAGTTTAGCGCGCTTCGCTGCGCGGTGCCGTTGACGGATGGATTAAGCAAGAGCCTCAAGCCTTCAACACAGTCGATGTATAGTAACAGTAGATAGACATGTCTTATATTTGTCCGTCAAATATCGTTAACACAAGCATTTATATAGGGTGTATATCTAAGCTCTGCATCTTGTGTTGTGGAAATGTAGCACGCGATCTAGATCAGTACTTTAGTTATTACTTCATACATGCATTTATGCTAGCTTATATAGCTAGAACCATACTGGTAGGACTGAGTACAATACAGAAGTCTTAAAAGAGGAAATAGCAAACATTACTACTGTATAATACACGTAAATTTCTTGGTTGTTTTCTTGGACGGTGTTACTATTTGCAAAGGTCTTCGTAGGTCCGAGCCAGACATTCCCCTAACCCAAAAAAACTATAAGGAGCCAATCGAACTAAATCCTCAAAAGAAACACCGATCGACATTGATTTTGGGAAGCAACGCATACATGAAGATCGCCGGTGAGGTGTGGCCCACAGTGTCGCGGCAGGGATCTGGAGGTGCAGGAGAGATAAAGGGTGGTACCCTGCCGCACCACCGCTTTCGCCTACTGAGCTTGAAGAAATTGCTGTGCCCTTACCAAGATACTGGTGCCATGGAAATGGTCCACCAGCGATATAGCGGCGTGCCAGGAGAAACGGTCACGGCGAGGACGGCAACCGGCAATAGAACAACGGAGATGGCTGAGGGGATCATGGCGGAGAGCGATCAAAGTGGACAAACTAAGTGAGGATGCATCGTGGGGCATAGATGTGTCTACGCTCTTGGGGACGCACGAACGTAGGAGTGGTGGTGGTGGCAACTTTGCACCCCTCCTCTCTACCGGGCCTTTCACGATATTGCTGTCTTCTCTTCCCTCACTTCTCTTTAATAGGTGTGGCGATTTCCACCTTCCTTTCTGTCGGTCTACAACCATGATCTTGACCTTCTGGAAATCTGCCTCCTCCTCCCCGCGTCACCTCCTTTTCAAAATGTCCTCTTCTAACCCTCTCGCAAGGCCATCACACCTCCGAGCAATAGATGGCCATGGCTCCACAATGACGCAAGAGGAGGTGGAGGTGGGATCGGAGGCTGTTAGGATGAGGTGAGGGGACAGGAGTGGAAGGGGAAAGAAAGATATGAGGAGAGAAGACGAAGGGAGGTTGTAGGAGAAACGGTGAGGTGGCAACGAGAAACGTTACGGTAGAACCTGAAAGTATTGAGAAGCGCACGATCAATAACCGAGGCGGACCGCATGGAGAAAACACAGCGATTTCAAAGTGCGTAGTGTAAATCTATACGTGCCCTCGCTGGATTGCCTAAAAGCGAGCAGGGAGGCATCAGAGCGCTCCATTTTGACGCGCGGTAGCGTTTGTAGAGATTCTGCGTCCAGGACGAAAAAGCTTCCTCACCGACTTCGTAATCGATTCAGAAAGAAAGTTGATGGTAAAATGAGGCATCGCCACCACCGAATTTCCAAAACCCAGCTCCTCACTCCGCTCTACGATGCGGTGCGGTGGCCATAGGCCAAATCAACGCGACCGGTAGCGACGCACCAACACACAAGTTCGCTCGTGGATTTGCGCACCTCCCCCCTCTTCCGCTCGTGATGCGTGAGCCACCTGGGGAGGAGAAGCGGTAACCTCACTACCACCACCACCCCCTCCACGACACGCCACAACATCAACCCCAACCGTCGTCGGCCACATTTAATCCCGCACCACCACCACCGCCACGCGCCCCGGGCCGCGACTAATCCCGGCGAACGCGATCCCGCCACCGCCTCGCCTCGCCTCGTCGGCCGGAGGAGGAGGAGGAGAGAAGGGGAGGATGATGGAGACGAAGCCGCCGTCGCCTGGGACCGCCGCGGCATCGACAGCGGCCCACCACAACCGGCGGTGGGCGGCGCCGCTGATTGCGTCCGTGCTGCTCTCCTCCCTCCTCATCTCGGCCTCCCTCTTCTTCTCCTCCTCCCGGGCGCTGCTCCTCTCCTTCTCGCCGCTCCCCTCCGCGGCCTCCGCCGAGCCGCTCTTCGTCGAGGCCAAGCTGCGGCAGCAGCAGATGCGGCCCGACCCCGCCCGCCTGCAGCGGGCCGTGCCGAGGATCGCGTACCTCGTCTCCGGCTCCGCCGGCGACGGTGCCGCGCTGCGTCGGACGCTCAGGGCGCTCTACCACCCGGCCAATCGCTACGTCGTGCACCTCGACCTGGAGGCGCCCGCCGCCGAGCGCGCCGAGCTCGCCGCCGCAATCCGAGCCGACCCCCGTCTACTCCCGGTTCCGCAACGTGAAGGTGGTCACCCGCGCCAACCTGGTCACCTATCGGGGCCCGACCATGGTGGCCAACACGCTGCACGCCGCGGCCATCCTCCTGCGCGACGGCGGCGACTGGGACTGGTTCATCAACCTCTCCGCCTCCGACTACCCTCTCGTCTCGCAGGACGGTAAGTACAGATGCGATCTGCTCCACCCCAATTCTGCGATTGGATCGCACCAACACACGAGCTACGATCCAAATTTCACGATTCCACGGGCGCAAAGGCGCGATCTTTGCGCAACCTCGTGCCGATTTGGGCGAAATCGATTCGAGGTTGCGGTCCCTGGAGGCTACTGGTGTTCGAATTTTCGAATTGGAGTTGGTGGTTCGGTGGAAAAATTGGGGGAAAAGATGTGATTTTTATACGCTTGCAGTGGCCAGTTGGGTATTCAGTGATTGTTTAGGTTAATTTATGACACCGGACTCGAGATTTTGTTAGATTTGATTACTTTTGCCCGTTCCAGGTGGTATCTGGGGAAGCCAAATCTTGGGCGTATTCTTTCTTTTATATCGATGCTTCCACTGCTCTTCTCCCCTGACTCCAATGTTGTATTGTCTTTCCTATTTCGATCTACTCCTATATAGGACTGTTCTACTTGTTCATGGAAATAATGGTTTGTGCCAAATTCGGTATCTTCCCTGTGCTAATCTTTCATTCTTCTGCGGTGGTGGCCTTGGGGCTGTGCCTACTGAGATTATGACTACTGTTTTTTCTTTGAGTGTGCAGTAGCGTTAGGAACTTAGGATTAACATGGCTCTCTGTTTATCTGACTTCTCTTGCATGCTTTGCAGATCTGTTGTATGTGCTCTCTGACTTGCCAAGGGAGCTTAACTTCATTGAGCATACAAGTGACATCGGATGGAAGGAGTAAGCATGGAATTTTTGCTGAAAGAGTTGTTATTTGTTCCTGCAAGTTGGGCAGTGGCTAAATGTGTCTGTGTAGGTATCAGAGGGCAAAGCCTGTGATCGTCGACCCAGGGCTATACAGCCTGCAGAAGTCCGATGTTTTCTGGATTACAGAGAAAAGGAGTGTGCCAACCGCATTCAAGCTCTTCACTGGTAAATGCTTCCTATTCCCTAATGCTATGGTATGAGCTATATTGTTCTTGTTCTTAGCTCTTCTTCATTTGCGCCACCTCATGTATTTCCCAATTTCAGTTGCTAATTACTTTGTGCACTCGTTCTTGTGTTGTGTTTATCATATAGCTATTAGTTCTTCCTGGAATTATTTTGTGCTAGTATCCACAGCTTTTCGTGTTGGTCTTTCTTGACTATGCTTGAGAGACATGCAAACAGAACACTTATTTAACTTTTTGGTGTTAAGGCTTACTCTTTTTGGTGAGCATTAGTCATGTTATTGGTATTAACACTTTCATGAATAGATTGTGTTGTTTAATTGTTTTACTAGTTCAGATGTCGAGACATTTAGTGCCAAGTTGAAAATCTAGTACTACTAGTGTAATGTTCTATCAGTTAATGCTACTTGAATGCTTTATGTAGGACTGGTCTTCAACTGTTTAATATGGAGTATACTACTAGTCACTCACTAGTACCTACTATTTCTGGGGCCTCACATGTTATTAATGAATATATAATATATATTCTTGTGTATGAATGCGTGCTGCATCACCATAATCTCTTGTTATCGAGTGTCAACAAATGATTAGTAATTAGTTAGAAAACAGATGGTACACCAGACTATTGCCTATATCCAGAAAAGGAAGATATCCTTAGCAGACTAGCGGTTGAGATGGCAACGGATAGCTTCATTGTAGTTCTCCAAGCATGCTATGCGGTGCTAATTTGTAATTCTCTGAGCATACAAAATCTGGTTTAAAGAAACCAAGATACTTAGCCATTCGTAAAGAATCAAATAAAGGTAGGAGATTATCTAGTTAGGAAAGAGAAGTTCAGTTAGGAATTTAAAGATAGAGATAAGCTTTGTTAGGAAATTAGAGTTAGAGTTAGAGTCTTGTGGATCAAGTTAGTCGTCCTATATATGAGGACTAGCGTGTAACCCTTTGATCAAGCAATGAAATAATCGAAGTTCTCCAAGCCTCAGAGCTTCTCTTTCACGTCAGAGATGAGCCCTGCCACCGGATTGATGAGGGGCGAATGTCTATCCCCAGTCTTCAGACCCTTATCCTACCCAAGCTGCCCTGTCATGGACCAAGGTTCAAAACAAGTCCAATATTATGTTTTTGCTCCACTGATGTCTTTAGAATGAAATATTGTTTTTCTTTATAGAGATAAACCAACTTTGATTCAAAGATGACACAAGTGATAGTTAGTTGTTTCCAATTAAGTAATTAGCAGCATGAACCAATTAATCATTTCAGGACATTTACTCTTTGGTTCAGTGATCTAATGGCTGTGTTTACATTTGTACATATGGAAGTTGTCTAAACATTTATACATCCTTTCTTTTAATATCTTCAAGACATAGGCATCACAATTATATACTGCACTTGGGCTTGCTTCCTCGTGTTAGAAGATGGTAAATTTCATTGATTGCCTGGATTACTGAGAATTGCACTCTTTTAGTGGTGAGTGACTCGTAAAAATGTGTTAAGAGGATAAAATGTGCTTTTGGTTGTTGCTTTTGGATCACTAACAGAGGATATTTTTAAAATAAGCGTCACACAGAACACACATCAGATTGGTTGCTAGCACTGCCAATCATCACCTGTTGTGAACCTTGATTCACAACAGGATAACTACCGTGATGAAGAAAGCCAGATGGCATGGCTATAGGGGATTAGGTAGGCATTGGTTGAGATGAGAGAATATCTGGAGAGAATAGATTGCTTTGTCTTTGCTTAGTTCATTATGAAATGCATAGCATCCTTATATAGTGGATGCGTAGCACTTAGGCCTTTCCTAACACAATATGAACTCTTAACAGATTAGACTCCTTTTATCCTAGAGATCCTAATACAATACTATTGCCTAAAAAACTCCTAATCTTCCTCTGTTGGGACTCCCTGCTGCTAGTCCTGGTCAGACTCTCCACCCCTACGTTTCCTTGCTGCTGTGGCTGTGTTAGCTTGCTCCTCTCTGAGTCCTCCCCTACATCTGCAGTCCACGGCATCACCTTATCTTGCATTGGTGAAACTGATGTTCTGGCTTCTCTTCATCTAAAATTATTACTGCTAGTGCGGCACACTAATCTCCCATCATAGCTTACTAAGTGACTAAGATTGTGTTTGCCCATACCATAATATATGCTCTGCCATAAGTCTTGCTATTGTTGCAATATGTTGCACATGATTACTCGTTATTCCTGAAATTGTCATGATATTTTAGTTTTTCAAATCAGAGTCTGCTTGCTTCTGGTAGACCAAATTGTTACTTCTGACCTCAGGCTATAGATAACTGAAACATCTCAGTGTTTGTACTTCTAGTAATCGTTTCTCGCAATTTCATTGTCTTACTTGTGTTTTTTCCACTTTGCACTTGTGGAATGTGAACATATTCTTTTCTCTATGTATCATGTTTCAGGCTCCGCATGGATGATGCTTACTCATCAATTTATTGAATACTGCATATGGGGATGGGACAATCTTCCAAGGACAGTCCTGATGTATTATGCAAATTTTCTCTCGTCGCCAGAGGGTTACTTCCACACAGTCATCTGCAATGTCCCAGAGTTCCGCAACACCACAGTCAACCATGATCTACATTTCATTTCTTGGGACAACCCACCAAAGCAACATCCTCATTACCTCACCCTCGATGACTTTGACGGTATGGTTAACAGCAATGCTCCCTTTGCAAGGAAGTTTGGACGAGAAGATCCTGTGCTAGATAAGATTGACCAGGAACTGTTGGGCCGTCAACCGGATGGATTTGTGGCTGGTGGATGGATGGATCTGTTGAATACAACAGTGAAAGGAAAACACTTCACTGTTGAGCGTGTACAAGATCTCCGCCCAGGGCCTGGTGTGGACAGACTAAAGAAACTTGTCACAGGCTTGCTCACCCAAGAAGGCTTTGATGACAAGCATTGCTTATGAAACTTCAAGTAAGGTGATCCTGAGGTAGGTTGCACAGTCAAAATCCGAGGGGTTGAGCCATTAGCTAGTCATTCTGCTAGCTGAGGAATCAGCACATAGCATCAAATCCGCATGGATGGAATGATCTGATAGGTGTTCTTATAGAAAACCGCTTGAGTTGAGTTACCGTACAGCAGGAGACCACGGCCATAGCAGGTGGAGATTATACATCACTAATAGCTCATTAGGTTATGTTAGAAGATTATATCAGCCCAAGCATTAATAATCTTGGAATTTTCAGTTTCTCTGCGCTGTGGGTTGTCTGAGGTGGTCCATTCTTCGTTTATAAACCACATGACCGATCTATTTACCAGCCATCAGCGCATGAGATTTCGCTGTATTAATTGTGGATTCCTCTGGGCAAACTGGTACATTTTGATTGCGTACATGTATTCTTTGATTTCTTCTCCTTTTTCCACTGCTGAGTATACCAAATTATTTGCACTGTTTTCTTTCCTCTCTTTGGTAAATATGCATACTAGTGTTTGTGATGTGCAACTTTTTGTTGAAAGGTGGGTAGCAAATGCAGCTGAGGTCTTGGAATATCTGTTCTCATTCTTTACAAGGGCCCTCTCTCAGTGAGTGAAACCGCTTTGAGGAACATCGACTAAGAAGGGGGAAAAATGGCTCTCCCCCCACCCTCGCCCCCGCTCCCTCCCTCCCCGCCGCCGCCAACCCCGCCGCCGCCCCCCGCCCAGCTCCCTCCCCCTCCGCCCCTTCCCACTCCGCAGCCGCCGTTGCTTTTCCTCCCCCCCTCCACCCCCGCTCAGCAGCGCCCGTTTTCCCCCCCCTCGCTTGCCCCCACTTCCCAGCGCTCAGATCCAGATCTAGATGCGGTGACATTTGTGCCGGAGGCCCAGTTGGCCGCCGAGCCAGCCGCCCCGCAGGACAGTCAGGCCTACCCTCTCGCCTCCTCCTCCGCCCGCGGTAAAGGCCTCTGCAAGTGCGCCGCGTCCTCGTCCCATCAGACGTCGCCGTAGGTCCAATCCCAGTATGGAACCCCCCTCGAACAGGTTGCTTCTAAGGAGGCAGAAGGCATTGATGACAACAAAAAATCCCTGGATACAGGTGTTAAGACGCAGAGACAGAAAGCACCCGGAAGCCCGCATTGAAAATCCTCTGCTGCTGCGTCGCCCACAGGTTGCTTCCACAGAGACGAGGCGCATTTAAAGCCTTAGCACTCGATTCCCTCGGCACGGCGAGGCTAGAGCTTTAACAATTCGCAATCCCGAACGTGCCTCAACAACCAGCTTCAATGCCTCTAACCTGTCACTCTGCTTAAGAAGAGAGCGGTGGGTTGCTGCTTCCGTTGCCTCAGCCCAAAGCATTTCATCGCAGACTGCAGAGACCCACCCCGGTGCCTCCTTTGTAGCCGCTCCGGCCACATTGCTCGGTCGTGCCCAACAGGTCGGAGCCGCCGCGTTCAGGCGGTTCCCAGGACGCTGCCGCCGCGTGAAGCTTTCCCCCCTCTGCCAAAAATGGATCATGTGGCCAACTCCTGGTCAGCTAGACCAGATAACTTGCGCTGTTTTAGCCGCCTTTCACCCCAGATGGCGTGTGCGGAGAGGGAGCTTGCGGCTACAGGCGTTATCGTGTTGCTTCTGAACCAGCATCTTCAGAGTTCCAACAGGCAAATTCGCAGAGTCCTTGCAGACTACTTTGAAGCAAGGCGCGAGGATTTGGAGGTGTCCATGCTAGGGGCCAAGGAGTACCTGGTCGTCTTCCGGGACCCTGAGGTCAGGGCAAGGGTCCTGGCCGAGCCAGGAGTCAACATCGAGGATCTGCAGCTCAGATTTCGCCCCTGGTCCAGGCTAGCCACAGGGAACGTCAGTCAGGCACGCTTCAGGATGCGCCTCTGCATTGAAGGAATTCCTCGGTCCGAATGGGGTCCAGAGGCGGTGGCCTCCATCCTGGCTCACACAGGCATCCAAGAAGGCGGCTTCGACGAACCCCTGGCCGACAAGGAAACGGCCTGCATGCGGGTGTGGATTGCTACACACAGCGTAGAAGCAGTCCCGCGAGCAGGAATCTACACAACCGAGCAAGCCGTGCACTGTCCCCCTTCGGCTGAAAGTAGCGAGCACAGGCTCTTTGCAGGGCAGGGGCGCCCGCAGTGGTCCGCCGCTTTGGTTCATGTCGCATCCATTCCTCATCCACGTCGACCAGATCATTGACTTCGAGCCCTCGGCGCGTGCTCCCCCGTTCCACGCCCACGCCCCGGCCAGCCCAGCCAGCGGAGAGTACTCGTCCCTCTCCTCCGACGATGACGGCCCAGAGCACACCTCCTACCACTGGGAGCTGGGAGTGCGGGATGGCCCTCTCCGACCCCCCAGACGCTCCGTCCATGACAGGATTCTACAGGCACCAAGCGACAACTCCGATGACGAGCGTGATCGCAGCAGGAGCCCCACGCGTGTGCGCCAACCTTCTGGTTGGGACGTGCCACCGCGCAACAGCTCGAGAGGCGAGGACGGCGCCACCACCCAAGAGCAAGTAGAGGACACAACTCGAGGAGCGGAGGCAGCAGACACAGAGCACACAACTCGTCCCCCTCGGGCCTGGCGGGAACGTACAGAGACGCGAGTGGCGAGCAGAATGCAGGTGACCCGATAGTGCAGATCCAGAATAGGGATCGCTCCCGCTCCCCGGAACAATTCCCGTTCCCGTCCAAACAGCTGCCGTGCATTGAAAAGCAGCTCCTACAGGCTATGACGCGGGTCCATGCGTTGGCCCTCA
Organism: Stipa capillata; assembly: GCA_019208055.1. Classification (NCBI taxonomy): domain Eukaryota; kingdom Viridiplantae; phylum Streptophyta; class Magnoliopsida; order Poales; family Poaceae; genus Stipa; species Stipa capillata. The sequence continues at coordinate 147,923 of JAGXJF010003622.1, forward strand.
TGAACGCAGACCCGATGAACGACGAAGCATTGTTACCCCCTCCACCGCCGGCTGAAGAGCCCCCTGCGGAGACAGAGGACCATGTTGATCACGTTGAAGTGCCGACGCCGGACACTGACACAGGAGGCTCAGAGCTGGACGAGGGCATGACACTAGCCGCATTCCGTCAACAGCTCACTCGCCAGACACCACCCCTGCTGATCCTTGCAGCTCCGCCTGCGCCGATTACTCGAAGTAAGGCGAGGAAGGCAGAAGCGGCGAAAAACCCCAACAGGAAAAGCACTTCAGACAGCATCCCCACAATGGAGAAGGCTCGCCTACTCCTCATGAAGAAGCTCGGCATCCTAGTAGCAAACAACGACCCATCAACCGAAGACTTCGAGCGCTACAGGAACTGTTCAAGGAACCACTCACTGAATCCAACATACAGGCCTTTGCCGCCCTAGCAGGCATCCTGGGGAAGATCGATGTCACAGAGGTGCTCAACGCCTCGGCGTAAGCGCGGTCACCGCGCTAGCCTCTATGTCGCACCATTGTATCTCATGAATTCAACACTTGTACCCTAGGATCCTCGTGTTGTGTAGGTGCAGGTCCAGTCCCAGGTCTTCTCCATCAGCGGAGCTATAACAAACCTGTTATCCGAATAATTTGTAACAGACTTATCATCAGAAACAGGTTGTCGTCCTTATGCAGTCTAGTCGCCGGTTTAGCTCTGATGTCACCCTTAATCTGTTGCTGTAACAGACCTGATTTCAGCTTCAAAACAACGTCGATGCTTAACAGATCACCTCTTTACCGCCACGGCTTACTGCTCGTTTGGTTGAGCTCTCTCCTAATCGCTTCCCTGCTGATCACGGCCAGCCTCGCCCTTCCACCCTCAACTCTTACAGTACCTCAGCTCCCCCGACCCACACGTCCAGCTAGACGAAACAGGTCATGCAAACAGGAGACGCTCATAGTTTCCCCATGGCACACAACCAGGTTAAGCTGATGTCGTGGAACATTCGTGGCCTGAATACTGCACGCGAGAAGAGACGTGGTTCGAGAAGCTATCAAACAGAATGGCGCCACAATCATTTTGCCTTCAGGAAACGAAGCTCAGCTCAGTAGACGACTCTGACATCCTCCAGACCCTTGGACCACGCTTTGTAGCTAACTACTGCTCACTCCCAGCAGTGGGAACTCGAGGGGGTATCATCCTCGCCTGTGCAGACAACTTCTTCTCCCTAAACTCCATTCACCCAGCATCGTTCTCCATCACAGCCAACATCAAACAAATTGAGAGCAACCTAGAATGGACCTGCACGGTCGTTTACGGACCACAGGCTGAACAGGACAAGCTGACCTTCCTCCAAGAGCTTAAAGATACTATGCCCATCTCCCTACCCAAATGGCTCATCGTGGGGGACTTCAACCTCATTCTAAAGGCTTCAGATAAAAACAACCGCTCAACGCCCGAACAATGGCTGCATTCAGAGCAGTGGTTGATAGCCTACACCTCAGAGAGTTGCATCTTCACGGTTGAGACTTCACCTGGTCGAATGGGCTCCACAATCCCACTTGCACTAACATTGACAAAATGCTATGCTCGACAGATTGGGACATTGAGTTCAGCGACGCGCACCTCCAAGCCTCTTCACAATGATCTCTGATCATTGCTCGCTGCTGCTTCTAGGAGCAAGAAAATCATCAAAGATTACTTCGTTCAGGTTTGAAAACTGGTGGTGTTCTATACCCGGAATAAACCAGATTATCCATGATTGTTGGCAGAAGCCAGTGAAACCCATAGATGCTATCACCCGGCCTGCACGTCAAGCTGTCCAGACTAGCCAAAACGTTGCGTAAATGGAACTCAAACCTCATTGGCAACACTCGAATGCAATTTGCAGTGGCCACAGAAATCATCGCACAGCTTGACAGAGCGCAAGAATTAAGAAGTTTAAGCGATAGCGAATCAATGCTGACAAAGAAGCTCAACACAACGCTACTCGGTTTAGCTGTCATACAGAAGCTAAGATACAAGCAAAGAGCAAGAGCTCAGTGGATCAAACAGGGCGACGCTAACACAGTTTTTTCCATCTCAAAGTCAACTCACGCAAAAGAAGAAACGCCATCGCCTCGCTACAGATTAACAGCCAGACAGTGTACAATCAGAACGAAAAAGTCCTTCATAACAGACCATTTCTACTCGATCCTTGGATCCAAGAGACAGAGCTACACACCCTTAACTGGAGCTCTTGCAGCTACAGCGACACGAGCTAAATCACCTGGAGGAAGACTTCACAGAAGAGGAGATCCTTAATGCGATAAACTCAATGCCAAACGACAAATCTCCGGGACCAGACGGGTTCACAAATCGCTTCTACAAACTGTTCTGGGGAATCATCAAGGATGATCTGATACAGGCAGTCAATCAGTTCTGCCAACTTAGAACCGATAGGTTAAACTTGCTCAACAGTGCAGAAGTGGTGTTGATCCCGAAGAAGAAACAGACGACGAAGCTTGGAGACTTTAGGCCGATTAGCCTCATTCACACCTTCAGGAAAATCATAACTAAGATCATGGCCAACAGACTAGCGCCAGAACTGGAGTCCATCGTCTCGACGACGCAGAGCGCCTACATAAAAAAACAAGGGATCCAAGACAACTTCATCTTCACGCTAAACACCATCAAATCGCTACACAAGAACAAGACCCCAGGGCTTTTTCTCAACTAGATATTCAGAAGGCGTTCGATTTCGTAAGCTGGGAATACCTCTTAGAGCTTCTTCAGAACTTGGGCTTTGGCCAAAGATGGACGGATTGGCTCGCCTGCATTCTAGCTTCGTCCTCCAGCTGCATCCTAGTAAACGGTGAACGCACTCAGCGCATCTGGCACCGCAGAGGGCTTCGACAAGGCGACCCGTTATCCCCCCTCCTCTTCATCTTGGCGATCGACCCCCTTCAGAAGCTTCTGCTCCGGGCAACACAGGCTAACCTAATCAAACCAATGGCGGGCATAGATAACGAGTTGAGAATCTCTCTCTATGCAGATGACGCAGCCATTTTTGCAAACCCTGACCTATCCGAAATACAGACCATCCAAACCTGCCTGCAGATTTTTGGTGATGCAACGGGCCTCCAAACCAACTTCCAGAAAAGCTGCATCTACCCGATAAGATGCTCACAGGCTATTACACAGAGCGTTACGCATAATTTTCAAGCTCAGCAGAAGCACTTCCCATGCACCTACCTCGGCCTTCCCCTTCACACTTCCAAGCTTCAGAGGACCGACGTGCAACCGATCTTCGATAAGCTGACCTCCAGACTAGCAGGATGGAAAGGGAAGATGCTTTCACGAGCGGGGAGATTGACGCTCATTAACTCAGTTCTATCCCCATGCCTAGTTTACTTCCTATCGGCTTTCAAGCTCGAGAAATGGGCAATAAAAAGATTGAGAAAATCCTCAGGTCCTTCCTTTGGAGAGGAGAAGAAAACTGCTTTGGAGGCCACTGCCTAATCAACTGGAAACAGGTCACCAAGCCGAAATCTCTAGGAGGCTTAGGTGTAAAAGATATCCAGAGATTCAGCACAACACTTAGACTTCGTTGGCTATGGAGCGAATGGAACACCATAAGGAAGCCTTGGTTTGGCCAACCGACGCCTTGTGATGAATCAGACAGAGCGGCTTTTGATGCCTCCACAATTATTCATGTTGGAAACAGGCAAACAGCGAAATTCTGGACCGCTAGATGGCTCCACCACACCGCTCCAAGAGAGATTGCCCCAGACCTTTTCGCACTAATCAAAAAGAAGCACAGGACAGTGGCTTACGAGTTGCAAGACAACAGGTGGATGAGACCACTCCGTGCGATTCACACGTCTCCACAGGTGCATCAATTCGCCACGCTTTGGAACCTCATCCAGGATGTACAGCTAAATGCCCAAACACCGGACCGCATAGCTTGGCGCTAGACAGGAAACACCCAGTACTCTGCCAAATCAGCATACCAATTCCAATTCACAGGAACATTCACTAATCTTGACACCTCAACCATATGGACAGCGAAGACAGAACAGAAGGTTAAAATCCACATTTGGCTTCTTGTCCAGTAGAAAATCCTCACAGCAGACAAACTGGAGAAATGAGGTTGGGAAAATGGTTCGATATGCACCCTGTGCGGGATCCATGCGGAGACAGCCCTACACATCACCATCGGCTGCGCGTTCGCCAGACAAGTGTTACGCCAGGTTGCCACAATGAATGAGTTTACCACCGATGAGCTTCTTCTCTCTAACCAAGACACCTACCTGCATGGTGGCACTCCTGCGGTTCAACGGTGACGAAGAAAGATAGGTGGAAGAGATATGGCATCATTGCCTACGCGCTCTGGAACATTTGGAAAGAAAGAAACGCTCGCGTCTTCAATAATGTATTCAGCAACGTTTGCAGCGTCGCGCTTAAGGTGCAAGAAGACATACGAGCTAGGAGGCTTGCATTCTGTAGAACTTCAAACGACACTGGCGACCCCCTGCACAGCTGATTAGGAGTGGTGGTTTTCAGTTTTTTCAGTTCTTTGCAGTTTCTCTTTCTTGTTTTTTCGTTCTTGCTATCTTTTCCTATGTATATTGGACTCATGTTATTTTCCATTAACTTCTATCTATGAGAGAGGCAGAGCTCCTGCTTGATTTTTCAAAAAAAAAGAATATCTGTTCTCATTGTTGCCCGTATTGTCATCAGACCTGACCTGACTGGTTTCGATCAGGTGGAGTGCTAATATGGGCATGCTGCTTTTCCTCGTGTGTATTTTCTGGCTTGATTAAGCATTTGATATGGTATAAACTACATTGCACATAATCCTGTTAACCAACAGTGGGTAACTATGGCATGTACTTGATTGGGTATATAATAGCAATGTCATTTCAGGTAGGATGCAGTGCCATCTATGCACTTTTATCTGAACAAAACACAATATTTCACTCTCCAGACTGCACTGAATTTCTGGGAGTACTCTAATTTTTTGCAGCTGAATCACTGACATGTTCAATAGTGTGTCCCTGTCTCTGGTTCTGTTCTATGCCAGCTTAACGAGCTTCTTGCCGATGTTTTCGCCACGGAACAGTGCAGCAAAAGCAGACGGGATGCTCTCAAGCCCGTCGGATATGTCCTCAATCACCTCGATCTTGCCCTCACGGATCCAGTCGCCGATGATTCCAACGAACTCGTCGAACCTTGTCAGGAAATCCCAGGCGAAGAAGCCTCTAAGGGTGATGCGCTTGTAGACCACCTCTAGAAAGTCGGGCACGGCGCGCCTCCCCGGGTCGGTGTACTCGGCGATGACGCCGCATACGGCGACCCGGCCGTAGGTGTTCATGTTGGCCAGCGCTGCCTCTAGCATCTCGCCGCCGACGTTCTCGAAGTAGATGTCGATTCCGTCAGGGAAGTACCTGTCAGATTTTAGAGACGCATGGAGCTATGATTTTAGCAGACTCTGAAGCACACATGTTTTGTGAAGTTTTGGAAAAAACATGCATGGGATGCAGTACCGACCTCTTCAGTGCGGATTTCAGGTCAGGCTCCTCTTTGTAGTTAAAGGCGTCATCGAATCCCAGCTTACGTTTCAGCAGGTCTACCTGTGAATTGATTCGTGAATTTTGTAATCAGAGCATTATCTTCTCTGTTTCTTTTAGAGAAATGATCAGAATGTTTGGTATTGATTTCAGAGTTTCTCGCTGGGAGTGGGGGGAAACATTATCTAAAAAAAGTGGGAGAACATATGTTGTCGGAGAAGCTCATGTTTTGTGTAACCACCTTGGCTTGGCTGCCGGCGCAGCCGACGACGTAGCAGCCGGCGAGCTTGGCGAACTGGCCGACGAGGCTGCCGACGGAGCCCGACGCCGCTGACACGAACACCTTCTCCCCTCGCTGCGGCTTGCACACCTCGTAGAACCCACCATAGGCCGTCATCCCGCTCGTCCCCAGCGCGCTGATGTGGTGGGACAAGGGGAAGCCGGAGGAGGCATTGACCTTGGACATAAGCATGCTGGGGGCCGGCCGGAACAGGGTGTAGTCCTCCCATGCGAGCACGCCGGCGACCACGTCGCCTTCCTCGTACTCCGCGCACGCCGACGCCACCACCTTGCCGGCTCCGTATGCCGCGATCCTCTTCACGGAGACAGGCAGAAAATCATGTCCCGAGGACATAAGTGAACCTAAGCAAGAGATCACGAGGGCGTACGGCTCGTCAATCGATCTGCGGTTAGGTAGTTACCTCGCCGGGCACGATGGCGTCGACAGAGAGGTGGGACGCGCTGTGCCGTTTCATGCGGTTGAGCTGGTAGGGGTCGACGGACACGTACAGGTTCTTGACGAGTACGTCGCCGGACTCCGGCGTCCATTTCGCCGGCGCCGACTTCACCTCGAAGTCGACCTCCGACGGGGACCCCTCGACGTGGTGCCTGACGGCGACGTACCGGTTCTCTACCTCCATCGATGGCAACACAATCTGCAAGAACAATGTGTGGAGGTTGTAGACTTTTGGGATGATGCACTGTGGATGCCGTTCGTTAGACCCGAGGACGAGGACAAGAAATGGGAGCTAGGTTAGATGCCGTGGGACGGGTTTTGGTAGAGATGCTTTCCTAAGAAACTCGGACGCACTCCATAGTAGGAAACAAAATCACGGGGATGTGGGAACAACTAGGAACTGGACGTGTCATGGGAGTTTAATTTAGGTAGCGTTAGAATCATGGATAGCTTAATTTAGGTAGCGTTAGAATCATGGATGGACGATAAGAGGTACAATATGTCCTATCCGGAGGTTCTAGGAACCAAACATGACGACCAGTCTAGAGAAATAACACTTTTAGCAATATGTTGTGCATCGGAGTTCGATAATCTTCGTGCACAAACACATTTGCCCGTGTACTGAGATGGAGATATAAACTTTACACTAAATTTATAAAAGTTATGCGCACCTATCATATGAATCATATGGAAAAATGTGACACAGGTAAGAACAACTTTTATGCACTGTGACGTGTATATATACACGAGACAAACATAAAAATTTTCTAATATATATTAAAAAAATCTATTTTACAAGCAGATGTAGTTACACGCACTTTTCATATACTACTTTGTGGTAGTATATTCATATACTATTTCTAATATACCTCAGTGCGAGCCACTTGAAAAAATTACAGGTGAGTGCATAGTCTTTAGCATACATTTAAAATACCTTCTGTCGAAGATCAATGAACCGTCGATTTTACATAATACGTGGTGAAAAAAGTAGGGGTTGGAGATAATCATGCCATGCCAAGTCGCTGGGAGCCAAAGATCTTATACGGTTCGGGTCTCCATAACAACCCTACGTCCTGTCTGTCTTGTATTGATTTCGAGGTAGAGTAGCTGATGTCAGGGGTGTGTCTTCCCTTCTACTGGTCTCGAAAATCTCCTCGAGTGAGTCTATCTTCGTTTGTCTTGAAAAGCTTGTCAAACTTGTCTAACTTGTGGTGGGCGTGTCCTCTCCGCAGGTTTCCCTGGCTTCTTTTATAAAGGGCATAGCATGTTTGGCACGAACTCTTCTCTAAGTAGGACTCCTATCATCCTTAAACATTAGGATAAGCTTCCTTATTTAAGGGGTATCTGGACACCTGCGGATAATTTTCTTATTTTGTACAAAGTTACTACGCGGGAGCGTTTTTACTATCACTTCTTGTAGTATGGGAGATTATTTAAACATATATGAAAATTACTATTATTTGTACATGTTTTTACTATATGCGGCAATAGATTTATTGCACGTCTAATAACGGTATATTAGAAAGTAAATAACTCATGTAGTTATTCACAATCACTTGCATAGCCTAGTTGGTTAGAGGAACATAGTTGTATACATAAGGTCTACAGTTCAAATCCTACCTTGTCATTTTTAGTAAAAATCACGACAGATTTACCACCAGTGTGCATAATAGCTGGGTGCAGATTAGACGCTATTGTTTGTCATGGTGTGGTCCACTAAAGTGAAATTATCTTTCGGTGGTAACTGACATCCTAGTTGCAAGCAACACATTTTATGGTGATTTTGTCGATCTTTAAACTCTGTGAGTTTAGTACAGATGTGGTGTGAGCAAGTGTGTATGTGTGTATGCATGTCAGCGAGTTGTTCTAAGTGTTTTTGTAAAAACAAGTTACAGTTTGCTATGTAAAAAGCCTAACAATCACGTTTGAACAGAAAGTGCAAAACTTTACTACCCTTTCTCACTAAAAATAAATTGATCACTTATCAGCATACTATTGTTCATTGCTTTGTTTCCTTGTGACCACATCGCGCTCCTTATGAGTTGTTTCTACAACAGATGGGTGCCCATGCACGCATGTATCAATCAAGGCTGCACGTACACATATCACGGGGGATGATTACGATGATGGATTTAGAGTTTGGAGAAGTGCAGTGAAAATTAAAGATCTGTACAGGAAAGTGAGGATGGGGACTGACCCGTCTTCGGGGTACTCCGTGGCGCGAGGGCACCGAAGAAGGACGACCCAGCCACGTCCTGTGCATCACCTCCACGCCTAGTTCTTCAAGCGTAGTCCCAACAGCCAGCGACGGCGATGTTCTCGTGGCATTGCACGTAGAGGCGAACTGGCGGGTTGGGGATCGTGATGCATTGCTCGCGCATGACAAGAAGAAGCCAGCAAAACATGCTACGTGTGGAGTCAGCTTCAGGGCCGATCCTGAGATTTTGGGGGCCCAGGACGAAACTAAAACTCGGGGCCCTTAATATAGATATAATAACTATAACAAAGAATATACGTATATATGAAATATTATCAATAACACTTAAATGCATGTCAACGTGTGCCTATGCAGCGCGTCAGCGCCTACAATCTGCAGATTGGAGAGCAAAGCGGCGTGACGATGGGGGCCTGGGGAATTGAAATCGGTGGCGAACTGGATTAGGAAGGAAATTACCAATAGGCGGCAGTACGGCGTCGGCGGCCTTGGATTGAAGAAACGATCGATCGCTGCCTCGCTGGGATCGGGCGATCGCCGATCGGCCTGCCGCCTGCGTGCCTGCTGTTGGCCTGCTGCTTGCGCTTGCTGTTGCGCGACGCGCCGACGCTCTTTTTTTTTGACGTGAAGAAACGAATCGATCGCTGGGATCGGGCGATCGCCGACGCCGATCGGCCTGTGTGCGGGCGTGCGGCGTGCCTGCGGCTTGCGGTTGCGGCGTTGGTGTTGCGCGGCTGCACGTCTGCTTGCGGTAATGCGGTTGCGGCGTCCGGTTTCATTGGCCATAGGCCCATAGCAATTAGCAAAGGTAATTAGTAAAGCATGCATACATGTTGCAGCGTCCGGTTCCATTGGATCTTGATGCCAGCTCACGCAGTCAGACAAATTTTTATCTTGCCAGGCCCATAGCAATTAGCAAACTGCAAACATACCTACATACCTACATACCTGCGGACCTGCATGGGGGGCCCCTGGATTTTGGGGGTCCGGGGCGGCCGCCCCCCTGCCCCCCAAGGCCGGCCCTGGTCAGCTTCCACTAATTAAGCAAGGGGGGGAGTATTGGCGTCCATTAAGCATGTGTTTGGTTCAATGGATGAACCTATCCAGGACATGGATATCCCATTTTTGGAGGAGATCCAGGTGTTTGGTTCAATGGATGAAAGGGATGGAGATATCCAAAAAAAGAGAATATTCTGTGAAGATGCTGGACCAGCTCACCCGGGCAAAAGTGCCAGATGAAGCCATCCACCCCGCCCGCGCTATCTCCTTCTCTCTCCCCGCTGCCCCGCCGGCCACCGTTGCCCCGCTGCCCCCTCCGGCCCCCGCTGCCCCGCCTCCACCGGCCGTCGCGTCGCCTCGGCCGCCCGCCGCCTCCTCGCCTCCACCGGCCGCCTCCACGGTCGTCGCCCGCCCCGCCTCCACCGGCCGCCTCCTCGCCTCAGCCGTCCGCCGGCTCCTCGCCTCCACCGGCCGCCCGCCGGTTCCTCGCCTCCACCAGCCGCCTCCTCCCCGCCCGAGCTCCGCCCCGCCGGCCCCCGCCCGAGCTCCTCCTCGCCGGCCCTCGCCCGAGCTCCGCCCCGCCGGCCCTCGCTGCCCCGCCGGCCCCCGCCCCGAGCTCCGTCCGCCTCCCGCCCGCCCGCCCGAGCTCGGTCGGCCGCCCCCAAGCTCCTCCCCGCCCGAGCTCTGGCTGCCACGCCCCGCCGGAGCTCCCCTGCCCCCGCCCGAGCCTGCCGCCGGTGAGAGAAAGGGAGAGAGGATGGAGAGAGGTCACTGACATGTGGGACCCGCATGTCAGTGGCTCATCCAATTTAAATCCATCCAGTTTTACCCAAACAAAAATTTGGTCCATCCAATCCACTGAACCAAACAAAAAAATGGATCATCCCATCCAGAAAAAATTGGATGGATTCATCCCATCCCACCTCGCCCTCCAACCAAACGCACGCTAAGATTGAGAGGAGGGTGAGATGACGAAACTTCCACTTTGTAATAGTAGAGATAGAGATAGAGACACAGATAGAGAAAAATGTTATTACAGACACTTCGTCACATTAGTGATGGGTATAAAAAACCCATTTGAGATATAAACCAATGGCAAATAGTTTTTTTTGCTATAATTCACATCACTAGACGTTTTTTTATATAGAAAATCCGTCTGTAATAAACAGATCATCACAACTGCATGTGATATAAAATGCATATCATATATGTTTTGTTAGAAAAATCATCTGTAATTCGTGAGTTATCATAGAAAAAAATGTATGTCATGTGCTGGCCCATGAACAGTAAGGTCTAGATCAACCCACCCCCATATAAGAGCCTCCTGAGTCCTTGGAACCCTAAGTCACCCAATCCATCGAGTCGCCGCCCTCACTCTACTTCCTCTATCTCTTCTCCCTTATCCACCTCCCTAGATCCACCCACCTCCCTAGGGCCGCCACTTGCTGCGGCCCGTCCCCTGCATGCTCCCGTACCGCCACCTACTGTGGTCGAGTGCGTCGGTTGCCGGCCTCCTTCCTGCTTCCGCACCGCTGGTCGTCGTCCCGCCTCCGCGGACCGAGGAGCCATAGACAAAGGAGCCACGAGCGGAGGAGTCAAGATGCCCCAGATGGAGAAGCCATAGACGGAGGAGCCACAATCGTCATCCGATAGAGAGGAGCAGTTCGACCCCTTCGCCAGATCCATGCCCTCCATGGCCTAAACCCCACGCTGTAAGACAAAATGGCCGCTAGATCCGCACCCTCCATGGCTGGTGGAGTAGCGCCAGGTACTTGGCGGCGATGACACGGTTGCGAATCTTTGCTAGGTGGCGGGAGACGGAGGCAGTATAGGCTGCAGTAGGTCGTCGATGTTGGCCCTGCAGGGCAGTCGACATAGGAGCTGGTGGCTTGCTCCGGTGCTGTTTCTTCTTTAATTTTGGAATTCATCATCACATATGGTTATCTCCTCATATCACTGCGACAAAGACGGATGGAAAAATCATCTGAGATGCCCACCTATGATAAGCATCTGCGTAGCAGTGACACCACCTCATCGAAAATCTTGCGCCGGTTTTTCAATCTATCTCACAAAATATCACCATACGAACATTGGCTTTCCACTTGTATATTCCGAACAACATGCAATTCATAACCGATATTACAAATCTTCAGCCAATGCCAATGCCTCACGGCATGCCAAGGTCACCTTTCAAAGTTTTGAAGACCGGACAGAAAAATCACCTATGATTTCTAATTAGGGAACCCAGAAAAGTATCACGGATGAACTCTAGAAAGCTCCCGATGCAGCAAAATAACAAAATTATGTCTAGTTAAGACTGAATTGAGTTTCACAAAAATTAATTGTACAAATATGCACTTACATGTCAAGAAGTGTAGATCCATTGAAAGATAGCAAACACTCAGGCCTTGAATCATTTTTTATCTTTATCCACCACCAATCTATTATATTAGTAAAATGATAGAAAAAAAACTACCATGTTCATCCAACACGGAGAGATTTCGAGATTTAAAACAAAGAATGGATTCTCTGAATATTTATGACGAATAAAGAAAAAGAGAAAATACCCATACAAACAACGCGCTACATTGTTAAGGACCCGAAGCGGATCAGGCTCCTTAGAGTGTGGAAGCGGCTAACAATGGCGCTTTGCCATCTGCACTGTCTAGAATGAAACATCTCTAGACGTTGACTGAATCTGTTGATAGTGAGGCATAACCTTAGAAGGAAGCCATGCCGCTAGTTCCCTCCCCTAGAGCGCATCCTCGCTGCCGCTGCCACTGGCGGTTGCCTTGACGGCTGGGGGCTTGGCTCCATAGGGAGCGAGCAGAGGCTCGCAATGGTGGTTCACCTGAGCAACAATGGAGGTTGGTAACGGTGGCTTCCTCAACGACAGCCCCTCCCGATGGCACAGTAGCGGTGCAACAGCAGGTCGTTGTGGCCGCACGGGCGGGATGACGACCGTGTTGGTGGGGCTCGTCGGATCTGGGCCGTGGGCCTCTCTCGGGCAACGCAATGGCTGGCGGCAGTGGCTTCCCTCGATGGTGCGGCGGCCGACCATCGTGGACATGCAAGCGGCACGGAGTGATGATTGAGTGGCTCCCAACATCGGATGGGATGGTGTCCTGTGGCCAAATCTACGTTGTGGTTGCCTTGGCGGCACGGGCAGGGGTGGCGCGGTGGTGGTGCGGAGGTTTTGGGGATGGAGAGGCCATGGTCGCGGCATGTTGATCTAGCGCTGCTCTAGTGCTCCTCCAGGTGCTGCCAGTGGCGTTGGATCTAGCCATAGCCACTCAGATCTTGTCTGACACGGCGGTGGCCCTCAATGGTGCGGGTGGTGTCCCTCGTCTTGTTCGACCGATGTCGGTGTTCTAATCCGGCAATAATGAATACGGGGCAGCGTACGCACATCAGATTTAGATGGGTGCACACGGAACACAGAGTTTAGGCAGGTTCAGGCCCTCAAGAAGAGGTAATACCCTACGTCCTGTGTTTGGTGGATGATATTGTTTGTATCTCGAGTGCCATAAGACCTTGAGAATAGATCTCTAGGTTGTTAGGGTTTGTGAGTCTAAGAGTATGAAGGCGTCTATGCGAGTCCACCGATCGGGGGATCCCTACCCAGCCTTATATAGGCGGCGAGGGCAGGGTTTCATGAGTCCAGATCGGTTTACAGATATGTTTCCTAATCAGTTATAATCAGATCCCGAGATATCGGGTAGGTACATGTTTATGTCTTGTACTTCAAGTTGATGATGAACCCCGTATAGTAGTCGGACTCCGAGTAGTCGGCCCGGCCTACCCTATGTCAGGAAGGCCGGCTTTGTCCTCCTTGACAATACCCGGGTGCCATGTCATCGTCAGTAGCCCCCGAGTCCTTCACGATCTGGCTGTCAACTTCTCCCTTAGGCAAGTTTCTCGAGTGGTATCCGCCTAAGTGCATCTCTTTGTTACCTGCAGGGAGATTGTGAGGGACTCATAGAACTCCTGTACAAAAATAACAAGCCGAATAATTTTCACCCGTAGGGCAAGAATATCATGGCGGGTGAGCTAATAACGGGTAAGTCCTGGTGGTATCTGGTCATTTCCAGCAGATGGAGACCGGCTATCGACCCAGCGGGGGGCATACCATGAATCCCGACTGAACTCTCAAGTGACATCTGGTTACTCGGGTGACTTAGGTCCAGCTTGTGTCCCCCTTGGGGGAATGCCCTCGAAATTCGCATCAGGACTAGACCACAAGCTGTAGCACTTCGGTCCCGAGTCATTCAGTATCCGACTAGTGGCCTGCTGAAGGCGCACCACAACTGCCCTTCACTCGGGTGTATTCAAGTGATTGTGTTCCCCTGGAGACCAACCACCGAAACCCTTCAAAACTGTAACGTTCAGTTCTGAGTTATTCGGTAACCGACTAGTGACCCGTTAAAGGCACGTTACAGTCTCTCTTTATGTGGGGTGTATTCAAATGGCCCGTTAGTCCTGGAAGTCTGACCATTGAAACCCTGGTCAGGCGGATGCTGGAAACGGTAATGCCATGCCGTGAAAACGGAAGAGTCGCGCCCGTGGAAGTGAAAGAGTCGCGCCGTGGAATCGGAAGGGTCGCGCTGTGGAATCGGAAGGGTCACCCCGCGGAAGCGGAAAAGTCGCGCCTGCCAGGCTGCCACTCCCTTATAGCGTGGACTGTCCACACCCGCTCCGTTTCACACTTTGTCTCCTCAGCACCCAACATCCCCTTCGTCTTCCCTGTGCCTTGTCATTTTGAAACAGCCGTCTCGCCCCCAAATCCAAGCCGCCATCTTCTCGACAGTCCTCTCGCCGTCGATAGGACTCGCCGCGCCACCGCGTAGTGCCCCGAGCATCTGCTCCTCATCTCAGTCGACCGAATCCAGATCGGGGCTCCGTAGAAAACCCTAGATCTGATCCACTGCCACTGGATGCCCACCACCATCAAGGAGGTAGATTTTTTCGGAGAGGAGGAGGACGCGGTGCCGCAAGCCACATTTGACGAAGAAGGCTGTCTGGTCGATCCAATGGCACCTTGGGTGAAATCCACTGCAACGGAGGTCAGGCTGCAAGCTCTGGTGGCGTCGAGGGTGCTGCCACCCATGGAGTTGATCGAGTGGCGCGCCACCGACAGGGAGGAATTCCCTACTCCCAACACGGGCGAGGTCGTCGTCTTCGCCTCCTTCTTCTCCTGGGGGTTTTCGGTCCCAGTTCATCCTCTTCCTTCGCGGGTTGCTATATTTCTATGGGCTAGAGCTGCAGAACCTCAACCCGAATGGGATGCTGCACGTGGCCTGTTTCATCACGCTGTGTGAGTGCTTTCTCGGCATTGAGCCGCACTTCACCCTGTGGAAGCAGTTCTTCATCGTGAAGCCGCAGCTGAGCCGGACCAACCCAGCCGTGGTGGGGGGAGGGCCGGGTTCCAACTGAGGACCGGCACCGTCAAGAATTACCTGGATCTCCCATTCTAGTCATCCAATAAGGGATGGCACTCAGAGTGGTTCTACTGCTCCAACCTTGGGCCCTCGCTTCCGAGGTTCGAGGGCCAACCTCCCAAGGTCAAGCCAAGCTGGACCGAGCTTCCACAAGATTGGGAGCAGCCCGGGGTCAAAGTCCTCATGGGGCACCTCGCGCAAGTGCTCCAGTCTGGAGTCACCGGAGTCGAAGTCATCTCGACTTTCATCAGCCGGTGGATCTAGCCCATGAAGCTAAGGGTCCATCCGATGTATGAGTACATCAATCAGCAGGATGTGACCCGGGAGTCAGCCGACGCGCTCTCCGAAGTGGAAGTGCGTCGTCGGGTCGGGAGGTTGATGGCCCAAGGGATGAGCCTGGATACCTCCGGGCACCCGACACCCTTCAGTCTGGGCCACCCCCAGGCCAGGTGAGCGACCAATCTTCCGACGTTGTCATCTGCAGTTTGTGTTTTAGTCGAGTCATACTCGGACTGTGCTTGTGTACCCCGTCTTCGCAGGATCTCTTTGGGTTCAGCTCCAAGGCCCCTCTACCGGAGAATGAGATCTAGAATCAACCACAATACGCCGATGTCCCTAGCGGTGGGCAACCACCGTAGTGGGGGCCAGAACCTCCACCGCTGGTGCTGGGTCATCAAGGGGAGGAGGGAGATAACGTCCCCCTCATCCGAAGGAGGAAACGCACGGCCGATGCCGCCTTCGGCGGGCCGGGCAGCTCTTCGGTGCCGCCGGCTTCGGCAACCACCGCACCGGGGTAGCAAATCCCAAGGCCCAGGAGGCGCGTGCCCTTTCCTCGGTCTTCTAGGTATGTCACCGAGTGAGCCTTCCTTGCTTTTTTATTGTGGAAAGTAGTAATGACTTGGATGTTTTTGTAGGCCGAGGAAACCAGTCGTCCCAAGGGTCGCTCAGGGCGGAGGCGGATCAGGGCCGGATGCCCGACCCTCATCTCCCCCGAGGGCCGCGGATGCCCCTTCACCGCAACCTTCCCCCGGTCCGGGCGACACGCCCCCGACCCCACCACCTGCCCCTCAGCCGGTAGAGCCTAGCACCAGAGCACAAGGCCCCGTCGAGACCGAGCAGGCTGGTCCGAGTCGGGCGCAAGCTGTTCCGCCAGATCACCGGGGAAACTTGGTGCTACCGGTGGAAGAGGTGGAGATCAACTGAGTGCCGCCACCGCCAAGCTTCCACGTAGACATCCAACCACTTCGGGTCCGCCAGGCGGATCCTTCAGGCGGAGTTACGTGGGAGATCGATGACGTTCGAGAGTCGGAGGAGTGGGGCGAGGCAATGAATATTGCCAGCCAGCTCGGAGAGACGCTCCTGACATTGTTGAAGACGGTGAAGGAGAGCGCAAATCTGGTGAATGGCAAGCTACGGCCATTAATGCAAGTATGATTTTTGCCCTTGCATTTTGTTTTGTTTCTGTTTGTCTGTTTTTCACCAGTGAGTGCGTAGATGGCACACACACTGGGGAATAGCCCCCAAGCCTCTGCCCGACTGTCTCAGTCGGGCAGAGGCTCTTTATTAGCCTATAGATTTCACACTGGGGGCACGATCAGTGCACCCAGTGGGTGTAGCCCCCGAGCCTCTGGCCGACTGGAACAGTCGGGTGGAGGTTCTCTTTGGCTTGTAGGTTTCACATTGGGGGCACGATTAGTGTACCCAATGGGTGTAGCCCCCGAGCCTCCACTCGGTTCATAGAACCAAGTGGAGGGTCTTGATACTTTCCTCGAGTAGCTGACTTTTTATATCGCTTATGCAGAACTTAGCCAGGAGGTCTAGGGACAAAACCGGGTTCCTCTAGGAACAAGCTCCCGGCCTTCGACCGACTCGGCCAGCTCCAGGCCGAGTGGGATAACTTGAAGGGTACCCTCTGCACGGCGCAAGAGCAGGTGGCCATGAAGGATGCGCAGATCGAGTCCTTGAAGAAGGACGTTCAAGGTAATGAGTCTGACCTTCTTCCGTTGCTTCGGCTTGTGCGATGCTGACGTGTCGCAACATCTTGTGCAGCTGCTAAGGGCAAGGCCTCCGGACCGCCAAACTGAGGGAAGAGGCCTCCAGGCTCAGGGAAGAGCTTGAAGGTACCGCCAAGCTCAGGGAGGAGGCCGCCAATCTCAGGGAGGAGGCTTCCAAGCTCCGGGAGGAACTTGAAGGTGCCGCCAAGCTCCAGGAAGAGCTCGAAGCGACGCGGGCTCGCATTGGGCAGCTTGAGAGGGAGGCGGCTACTACCGATGGTTGCCTGAGGAGGGCCCTGGATGCCGCTGAGTCTGCAAACAAGCAAGCCTCGGATTCTGCCACTGGTGAGGATTTGCTCCTCGTCTGCTCAGTTGGAAACTTGCAGATCATCTTGTTAATGTATTTGCCTTGTCTGACAGCTTTCTAAACACGCATTGGGAAGATCAACGAGACAGCGGAGTCTCTGAAGGCGGCTGGTCGGATAGCCTGCGACGGTCTGTGGGAGGATGACCCGACTTCGGACCATGCGGATGTGGTCGCGAAACGCCTTCGGCGAGCGCCTGATCAGGCAAAGGCTTTGCTGAAGGAGTCCACCCGATTCGGAATCGAGTTTGCACTCGTGGTGGCGAAGTCGCATTATCCTTTGATTGACATGAAGGATATCGAGGAGGGACTTGCTGCCGACTTCCCCGAAGAAGATATCTCGGCGTTGATGGAGGAAGTCTATGCTGCTGCGAACTCCTTAGCCGATCGTGTTAACCTGTAGCAGTAGGGATAAAACATGTGAACTGTTCGATACCCACGTCAAGTACTCAGGAAATCTGAGTGTACTTCCTTTATGCATGTTTTTGGGTGAACTTTGTTATATGTTTGTTAATCTCGTTCGAAAAGATCCGTTCGTGTGTAAGTTAGCTCTTTGTGTGTGCTCTTGTCGATCCGTCGTAGCCCCCATTGCATAGAGATTAGCCATAGGCTGTTTCCCGTGTAGCGCAGGGTTGTGGCGTGGATCAGCGATCAAAGATATAGAGTTAACGCCGAGTCTTTTACACAGTACAAAAATAGTTGTTCGAAGGAGAATGGCCCGGGTGCGGTTGTGCGCGCCTGGTGTGGTGTAGCCCCCGAGTGTCCACTATGTGTGGCCGTGAGTTTGCATAGCGGACCAGTCGGGAGCTCCAAGAATTACTCGGATGGAGCAAAGAAAATATTTATTCAATTGTCCGTTCGTAAAGTATGTAAGTATATAAACTTAAGCATAGAAACGACGTAGCTGTTCAATGTTCTATGCGTTGGTGATGATGTTGCCGTCCTGATCCTTCAGTCAGTAAGCCCCCGGGCAAAACACTTCAGCGACAACGTACAGGCCCTCCCATGGCGGTGAAAGCTTGTGCTTGTCCTTGTTGGACTGGACTTGGTGCAGGACCAAGTCGCCAACATTGAACGCACGTCCGCGTATGTGTCGGCTATGATAGCGCTGCAATCCCTGCTGGTATTTGGCCGATCGAAGGGAAGCGACCTCTCGTGCTTCTTCCAGCTGGTGAATGGCGTCTTGTCTTGCTTTCTCCGACTGGTTCTCATTGTAGACGCGGATGCACGGGGATCCGTGATCCAGATCAGTTGGCAATACGGCCCCGGCGCCGTATACCATGAAGAAAGGAGTGTAACCAGTTGACCGGTTGGGTGTAGTGCGTAGACTCCAGAGTACTGAAGGCAACTTTGCTGCCCATTTACCCACAAACTTCTTTAGACGCTGGAAGATCCGAGATTTGATACCTTGCATAATCAGGCTATTGGCACGCTCGACCTGCCCATTTGTACGTGGGTGTGCCACTGCGGCGAAGTTGAGCCCAATGTTGTAGTCATCACAAAATCGAAGGAAAGCACCACCGGTGAACTGAGTGCTATTGTCTATTATGATGCTGTTGGGGACGCTGAACCGGTACACGATGTCCCGGAAGAATTCAACGGCCCACTCTGCTGTGATCGTAGCAACGGGCTTGGCTTCAATCCACTTGGTGAACTTGTCGACGGCGACGAAAAGGTGTGTATAGTCCCCAGGAGCCTTCTTGAGTGGTCCAACCATGTCCAGACCCCAAACAGCAAAGGGCCACGTGATAGGGATAGTTTAGAGTGCCTGAGCCAGAATATGTGTCTGTCGGGCGAAGTATTGGCAACCCTCGTAGGTGCGCACAATGTGTTCGGCATCGGAGATGACAGTTGGCTAGTAGAAACCTTGTCGAAAGGCTTTCCCGACTAGCGACTTTGGCACCACGTGGTGTCCGCAGACCCCTGAGTGAATGTTGTGCAGCAGCTGCTTCCCTCGGTCCGGAGATATGCACCTCTGGAGAACTCCAGAAGTGCTCTTCTTGTAAAGTTCTCCTTTGATGACGACGTAAGCCTTGGCACGCCTCGCAAGGCGTCATGCTTCGGTCTAATCCTGTGGGAGTGTGTCTTGTAGGAGGTAGTCGAGGAAAGGCGTCATCCAGTCGGGTTGAGGGTTGATTACCAAGACCTCTTGCGCGGTTTGTTGAACGTTGCCGGATACCTCGGGATGTGGCTCCTCAGCCTTGGATGCTGCCTCCACCTTGATGGAGGGTGCATGCAACTCCTGGAGGAAAACTCCAGTTGGAATGACATCCCGACTGGATCCCATTTTGGCGAGTGCGGCGTTGCCTCATTGCGCCGGCATGCTATGTGCCCAGTGCTTCCAAGGCCAACTTGCCCGCACTCTTGGTCTCAGATGTCCTCATTGCGTAGTCGTTCCTCGTGCTGGTGAGCGAGCACAGTCTGCTGCTCCGCCAGCATCTCCTCCTTGGCGAGAAGACGAAGCCGGGTGGCTTCTAGCTAGTCGGGGGTTTGATGTGTGATGGGGATCATCTGATCGCCATCGTTGGCCAGCGCCGCCGGGCCAGCCATGAAGACCTCCCGAGAAGGGTGATGGTTTTCCCGAGCTCTCAAAGCCATCCGAGTCGTAGTCGAGGATGGGCAAGAGAGACTCGATTATGTCCACCAGTCGTGATCCTTGCTCGACGGGTGAAAACCCGTGTTCAAGCGGTGGATCGAATTGTCACGTGAGCTCGTCCTCCAAGGCGATCACCAGGGCCATCGACTCAGGGAAGAGTTCTAGTGAAGAAAGCGATGAAGCCTCCGCCAATTGGCTAGAAGCTGAGTCACAGAGGTGAAGTTTGCCGAGCTTGTCAGCGATGAAGTCCAGTTTTCCAAAGCGGAAAACTTGTCCTGGATCAGCGACAGAGACCGAGAGGCCGAACCTCACGGATCGGCTTGGAGCAAAGTCATGATTGTTGCTTGAGAAATCCATCTGGATCTGTTCAGATGGATCTATGCGCACCTCTCCTATCTGGCGCGTCAACTGTCGGTGTTCTAATCCGGCAATAATGAATACGAGGCAGCGTACACACAACAGATCTAGATGGGTGCACACGCAACACAGAGTTTAGGCAGGTTCAGGCCCTCAAGAAGAGGTAATACCCTACGTCCTGTGTTTGGTGGATGATATTGTTTGTATCTCGAGTGCCACAAGACCTTGAGAATAGATCTCTAGGTTGCTAGGGTTTGTGAGTCTAAGAGTATGAAGGCGTCTATGCGAGACTACCGATTGGAGGATCCCTACCCGGCCTTATATAGGCGGTGAGGACAGGGTACATGACTCCAGATCGGTTTACAGATATGTTTCCTAATCAGTTATAATCAGATCCCAAGATATCGGGTAGGTATATGTTTATGTCTTGTACTCCAAGTTGATGATGAACCCCTGTGTAGTAGTCAGACTCCGAGTAGTCGGCCTGGCCTACCCTATGTCAGGAAGGCCGGCTTTGTCCTCCCTGACGATACCCGGGTGCCATGTCATCGTCAACCGATGGTCGGCTTGGCTGGTTGCTGGGAAGGCAGGGATGGCAGACCTCCAAGTGAAACCTTTGCTCTGACTTTGGTTGGTGCCAACGACGATAGCGCTCTCAGGCGTCGTAACCCTCCTTAGAGGCGGTGTCGGGGAGCTACAGTCTTGTCCTTCCGCGGGGATCTTAGGGTTCTGCAGGTGAAAACCCAAGATCTGGTTATGTTGGAATGAGGGGACCGCAATGTCTACGTCACTCCCTCCTTGGAGGCATCGTCTTGGAGGCCTTAACCCTTGGTTGGTAGGGGCATGTGGCTACGGTGGGAGGTCGTCTAGCTGATGAGGGTGGTGGCTGCCGGGGTGGCAGCCTTGAGTGATGGATGATCCGCTAGCCATGTGATTGGCACCGGGGCGACGACTTCAGAAAGTGGTGCAACAGTGGCTCTAGGGGGTTGGGCCTCGGCTTGGCATGGCATGGGTGGAGATCTTGTGCTGCAGGTGCAGCGAGTTGGTCGGCCCGGTCAACGCGACCCAGTGGGGTTGATTTGGCTTGGATGTCAGGGCGGCAACCCTGAGAGTTGGTGCCCTAGCCGTGGTCGACTAGTGTTCATCTTGTGCGGCTAGGGCTGCAGGGTGTCTGGGTAATGCAGCACTAAAGCACGTGGGCACGCAATGGATGTCGGTACGGAGGACCTGGAGCGTGGTGTCGATGGCCTATGCAGGACACAACGGAGTGGCTAGAAGTCAGGACGGCAGCCTCAGGAATGTGTGTGGTTGCGGTGTAGGCGTTAGTCTCACGTCGGGTGGGCAACGGGGCTCCCGATGCCTTTGGCCGATGATGTGTTGGGCGACACAAATGGCACGGACTTCTTGTGGTGTGCTGGCTTCCTCACCACTGCCGGAGCATCCCAGGTCTACTCCTCCCATAGTAGATCTATCTCTCTCTCCTCGTAGTGATGGTGACAGCGGACTAGTTGGTGGAGCGATTTCTTGGCGACAGCTGGAGTCGTTGGATTGTGGTTTTTTGGGTGAAGTGTTCATTTGTTGTGTTCTTCGTGTTGTTAGTATGTGAGGGCTCTGGACCTAGTTAAGCTAGATAGGTTGAGCCCGTTTAGACCGATTTTCAACCAGTTTTCCTCGTTAACTTGATTAATTTTTTTTTACTTATTGAAGAGCCAAAGATATTGCTGGTTGCCTGTGAAAAAACAACACGCAAGAGCACTTATTCTTTTGTTGTCAAACGTTACACTTATGTATCGATAAGAATCAGGCCAACTCTAAAAATAAATCTGGCTAGATGCGATGTTCAAAACCGAATAGAAAACATCCAGCCAGATGACGGCTGCAGCAGAGAGAGACACGCTCCGCTCGGCCAGTTCTTCTCGATCAAACGCAAAAGGAGAAACCGCTGCCGCCGTGGACGCCGACGACCGTCATATCTCTTTTTTTTCTTCTCAAGTAATCTTGTTGCCGCTGAGACTTGATCAACACCGACAACAAGCGTCCCGCCTAGATGTTCTACAAAGCTATCTTAAGATTCATCGTCGCTATAAGCAAGTTAGAGTAAGAGCAGTCCATACATGGGAAGAGAGATAAGATGTATATGATACATAATATCAACGTGACATTGACATGCATCAGAATCGACCTCACACCACGGCGACGCGAGCATAGCTTGCAAGCTCCTGTATCTACAAAAGAGACATGGTGGTGCACGACAGAAAAAAGATGGCACGAGAGAAGTCGGATGTAGCTGAGTCGGACATAATCTTGCATATTAGAGATGCCACATGTTAATTCTCTTGATGGTCCAATTTAATTAATAAAAAGATAAAGACATGTAATTAACCTTTTGTGTTTGGCTAAGCATAAGCAAGAACTAGCAAGGTTGAGATTCTTCAAGACAAGCTTAGTGACATGGCACGTCGTAGGACTACAAGGAGCAGAACATGGATACAATGTCGGGTTACCATATG
Organism: Stipa capillata; assembly: GCA_019208055.1. Taxonomy (NCBI): domain Eukaryota; kingdom Viridiplantae; phylum Streptophyta; class Magnoliopsida; order Poales; family Poaceae; genus Stipa; species Stipa capillata. The sequence continues at coordinate 170,682 of JAGXJF010003622.1, forward strand.
ATGCGATCAGAGTGCTAAAAAGCAGGCTGGAGGACGTCGCGCCGCCGTTGACAGTGATAAGATGGGTAACATAGGCAGGTAGATTAAGTCCAAGAAAGCATGACAGGATGGTCTCAAGGGAAATAATATCAATCGAACTAAATAGTGCATGTGCAATACGATCTACGATGATAAGTATGTAGGAAGAGGAGACAAGAACCATTGATGTTTTGCTTTGATCTTCGTGAAAAGGTGAGACCGAGAGAAGAGTAGTGGACAAGGAGACCCTAGAAGATGAAGAAAACCTAATGTTTTGCATGCATTATGTTGTAGCTCTTGATGTCATCGGTCTGTAATATCACTCATTGAGGTGTTATTCTATTTGTGACTAATCAACTAGCAAGACCAAAAGCATGAGAGTGACGTGTATGCACGTGTAAAGGAGAACAAGACAATTGTGCCAAATTCTTGTAGGTAAATATGTATTTGAGTAATACAATTCTTATGCCCTATGAAAGTGACATATATGTTCTTAATATACACAAAGTTCCTCCTCCATGCACCAAGGTACCCTCAAATGTTTTAGGTGATCTCATGAAAATTTTCTAGTGTGAACATGAGATTAAAGTTTAAAATATCAAAGTTCTATGAAAGCCAACTCTACTAGTCCATGTGACCCACCTACATGCTTCAGTCCGCCAATATGCACATAGTAGCTCCTCTGCACATGAACTGTGTCCATCAAATTTCAGTTGATTTCGAGAATATTTATAGCGTGAACATGATGTTGAAATACTAAATACTCCACTTTTATGAAATGAAAAAGTTCCACTTCCATGCGACGCCTAAACATAAAATTTGGAATAGGAATATTCAACAATCAAATTCAAATCCTACTAAAATAGGATTTGAAATCTAATTGACTGAACCAAATTCAATTCTTGGAGCCAAACAAGGTGTAAAAAGTATTATACCAAAATTGAAGGATCAAGGGTGTTGTCTAGAGGGGAGGGGTGAATAGGAAATTTAAAAATTACAACCTAGTTTTGCCAGTAAGCAAGATAACAAGAAATAACTGACGATAATCATTGACCAGGTCACCGATCAAGATCTGTTGCAAGGCTTAAGTCCTTTTAACTAGTTTAGGAGGTCGTGGGCAGTAACCCGCACGCGTAAGTTGAAGTGCACAAGAAGAACAACCGCCTTTGGACCAAGACAACTACATGAGTTATCCCTAATGAACTCGAAGATTAGAGGCGTCCTGACGGTTCCTATCTTGACAACAGTTGTCACTAAGAGACAAGCAATCACTAGTTGTATTAGCATATAAGCATGGCCTTTGGCCATGATAGAGAGAGAGAGGGAGATTCATCCACAAAACACATTCATACAGAGCTTTCCTTATATGAAACCACCTGTAGCATCATCTCATGTACATCATTCCATTAGTCAATACAGAGTTCATCCTATTCCCGTCATCCCGAGTAATCTTAGCACTATGAGTAAGATACTCCATACAACTAATACATTTTGCAAGGTCAATCTACAGGATGAGAGTTCTAGTCATCGATAGTGTGGCGTACCCGGTTTTTAAGCCGGATACTCCCTTGTGATTACTGTACCGGTCCCTGGATCAGTAGCCGGTACACACAAGTTAATCTGTATATCATTGACATACATGCGAATTTAAGTAAATAGACCGTCAAGGTCGAATGTCTGATACCTGTAGCCCAACGGCTATAAACTTGCAGCGGAAAAACAAGCGATGATGTGGCCCAGCAATATGCCAAATCCCGACAGGCAACTGACTGGGGTTACGCCCTAGCTTTCGCATTCGTAACCGTATCTTCAGATTTGATGTCTCCTTCGTCTGGCCAAATCAACAAGCTAGGTGAGTACGTTGAATGTACTCGCAAGCTATTCCCACAGGAGAATTATACAGCGATATTTCATGCAAGGTGTAGTTCAAGGAATAGCTCTATCCTAAATTGCTTGTTGTGCGGAAATGTAAGTTTATAGTTTAAATACGAGAATAGTAGATTCTAAAGTAGTTTTGTAAATCAGAGCAATTCAAAACAATAAAACTTCTCTTGAGGTAGACCCGGCTACCTCCTTTTTATCACTTGTGAGGACTCAGTCCATACTACCCCGGGCAGTATGATTAGCCTCCTCATCTCATTGCTCAGCTCGTACTATCCCGGATAGTACAGCTGGCCTCCTCAACGCAGAGCTCAGCCCGTGCTATCTCGGATAGCTCGGCTAGCCTCCGCTTTACTCAATGCTTAGCCCGTACGATCCCGGATAGTACGGCTAGCATCCTCCTCCTGCAATTCCTTGCTACCAGCCGTGTAGCGTAAATTGCACCATGTGGACACATCATGCCCACGTCCTTAATCCCTTTCCCAAGCTTTCACAAACAAAACTTAGTCTAACCAGTGTGTGGCCTTGCCAGTTCATGTCCATGACCGAGGACGCGGCTATTCGAATAGTTTTTAACACTCTGCAGAGGTTGTATGGCTTTACCCACAAGATGTAAGTCACCCTTGTTGCCATGGCCAAACGAGCACTCTTCACAAGGAGTGCCGGCAGGGTTATTACAACGTGACCCTTCGCCCGTGTTCACACTAGAGCCAGACCCGCTAGGTGGGTAACCCAACTTTTGCATCCCGGATGACAAAAATGGGACTCTCCACCTTTGTGTCGAATCTATGTACACGTACTACGTGAAACTCACTGAGAGCTTTACCTCCATGTAGTTCCGTGAAGATCCTCTACGGATCCTAAATCCACTCTAGCACATCACCCTAACTTCCCACGGTTCCAAGCTCTAGCATTAGACAGGGTACCGAATCAAGTCCTTCCCACAAAGGACATGTGGACGTACGGTGTGGAACTGATTTAGCGGCACTTAGGTTCGGTCCTTAATCAATTCGAGCAAGACTCCAATTTCAACCCTTCACCTCAGGTAGCTACCGGCTACCCTACCATTCCATGCTCATCACCTCAAGTAGCAACCGGCTACTCTACCATCCTCCAACTCCCCTTAGCATTCTTACTCGAATCAAAATTCCTCAATCATTTCATTTGAGGTTTTTGGCAAACATTGATTTCAAAAGGTCTCCTCGGTGTGCATTTGCAAACCAAGGGTTTGTATTTCCATGTAACTGTTTAAAACTTGGTTTTCAACTATAGTAGGGCTAAGCATGGCTAATGCCTATATTCTTACTATTCAGTTGGTCGTATATCTCCCAACTAAATATATCTAGGGGTACGAGAGTTGGATTTCCAGACCTACCTCAGGTGCATCTACTGGGTACAACTAATCTAGCATAAAATAACGTTTATATTCTCTTAGCATGCAAGGTTCGCAAATGACATAATTAGATTTCAAACATATGGGATTCAACATGATCAAAGTGGGAATGCTTGCCTGGCAAGACTGGCCGAGTCTCGAGCTTGAACTTGGTACGACAATCGTCCGAACTCCTCGCGCGGTTTCTTCGTAACGTCAGAACTACACGTGGTAAACCGACGTCGAATAAATCAACAATTCGGGGAAGAACCAAATAAAAACCAACATACACTCATGCAACATGCCAGCTATGCACTGAACTTTAAAGAGTTTTCGGGTTTCCAAAGGATGAGGTGGCAACTAGGGTTTGCTAGTTTGTAAGTATACTAGCATTCAAAAGCTTTTAGTTCTCATATAAAGGTTGAGTCCGAGGACATTTAACTGGTTAGAAGGTTTTGGATGAGATGTATGGAAAGTTCTTCAGAGAGGATAAAATTGTTTCATGTATTAATACGTACATATACACATACAAGGGTTGTGATGATATTATTAAATTTTCAAAATCCTCACTGTTTTTCATAGCTAAAAGGTTTTCAAACCAAGGTACACTGATCTCTCATGTTGTACTTTAGTTTATGCGGAAAGATATTAACCATTTTAGACTATGCTTAAGGAGTACATAAACATGCTCAATTATGAACTAATTTCAAATTTGACTATTCAAAATATTTTAAAAATTATGAAAATGATACTACTGGTTAGGGTTTGATTCTAGATGGATTTAGAAAAAAAATCGAGTGGGTCGGAGTTGGGACGGAGGGGATATGGACATCCGAAAATTCATCGAGGAAGAAATAAGAGAGAGGGTGAACTCTGTGGCAGAGTTAGGGCTGACGTCGAAGGCGTATTCTAGGAGTATGCCTCTGTCCCTGAGGAAACAATCTTGGACCCAAGGCAGTGGAAGGTACGCTTATGAGGCTAGAGTGCGTAAAAGGGACGAGGAGGAAGACCAATGCGTTTTCCATGTGGGAAAACGTATTCTGCTGAAATCAGCTTTACTACTCTCTGGTCTTGGGCCCCGGACTCATCTTCTTCATTCTGCGGCAGGGCACGGCAACAGAAGATGGACAAGGGAAGGCGCCATTGGGCTTCGGGAGCTTCTCACCGGTGGCGGGTGGTTCTCCTCGGTGGCGACGGGAGGCTTACATCAGCGGCGATGGTGATGCGTCGGTGGTAGGCGATGACTAGGGAGCAGCGTAGCGGCGGGATTCATCCGGCGGCGTTTTGGGCAAGCTCGACGGGGGAATGGGGAAGATAGGCTCTCGGTTGGCAGTGGGAGAAGGGGAGCAGAGTCACGCGGCGAGCTAGTGACCTCGGTGGAGAATAGATGCAGCGGCGGCGATTCGGTGGAGCAATCTCGAGGAGCTTCTCGGCAAGGGGAGGGGCGGTCGAGGAGGAGCTTGAGCTCGGTGGTCCGAGCCCGGCGGTGGGGAGACAAGCTAGGCACCGGCGGTGATGGGTCCTCGGCCGCGGTGGAGCAAGGAGCTGCTCGGGGCGTTCTCTCCGAAGTACTCGGCGACGGTCCCGAGGCAACGAGGAGCAGGTCCGGCGGTGGCGGATCCAACTGCAGTAGGAATCGGGTTAGAGTCAACGAAGCTCTCACGCGGGGTCAGCCGGGCTCGGGCTAGTTGGGCGGCCGATGCGGCAGCGTGGGAAGCGGCGTGAGTTGGTGAGGACGGTGTTGGGGAACGGAGCTCCGAGCGGTGCGTACTGGGGGCTGCTGGGGTGGTGGCGCCGGAGGACTAACGCCCGTGGCAAGCGGCAGTTTGATTGCTTGGCGAGGAGGAGTAGTGCCGCGCGAGGCGGCCGCGGCAGCGCTGGCGACCGAATTCGGGGAAGTGGGGCCCTTGGCGGCGCCGGATGTGGGCTGGTGCTCAGGCGGTGTGAGGCGCAGTTGGCCGGCGGCGGCTAGTCTGGCGGTGGGGTGCTCTGGAGCAGCAACACAGCAGGTACTGGAGCTTAGGCGCGGAGCAGGAAGAGAGCGAAGTAGCGGCTCGGGGAAGAAGGGGTGACTGGCACGGCGGGGTCTGGTGCGACGGCCGCTGCTGCAGCTCGAGCTGGTGGCTGAGGACCTGTGGTTACCGGAGGCAGGAAGAATAGGGGTGATGGAGAGTAGCTCCGGAAGATGCTCGGGTTGGGGAAGATTTGGAGGAAAATGGAGAGGGCAGTACGGTGCTAAGCAAGCAGAGAATGGGGAAGGAGTAATGGGGAAGAGTAAACGGGGAGGTGGAGTCTGAGCTCAGCTTGAGGGAGAAGGGGAGTAGCTCAGACAGTGAAGTAAATAGGGAGCTCGGTACTAGGGAAAAAAAGGTGGCTGGGAAGTAATGGGATGAAGAGAGAGTGCTCGGGAGTACTGGTAGCTGGTACTATGCATAGCAGGAAGACTGTAGAGGTGATGGGAGAAAGCAGGAAGTGAATAGAGAAAGCTCAGGTTCCTAAGTAGCTTGGTTTTAAGGAGTGAAGGGACAGCTCGGATGTGTATAGCAAGAAAGGGCTCAGGTACTCGGCTTGCTCCAGTTCATAAAGAAGAAGGGGAGGGCACATGGCCAGGGTGCACGTGGCGACGCAAACAACGGAGGGAATCTAGCTGATCTCTAGCATGGACTGCTGCAGGGGGAGGTGGCATGGTGAGCAGGAAGCATAGGGGGGTTGGGCACCGTGCGACGTTTGAGCTGGCAGTAAGTGTAGTAAAAATTTGGCACCGAACGGTACGGGAGAGATGAGGTGTGAGAGGAAACCACGGGTGTTAGGCACCGAAACGTATTGGGAAACAGGGATAGAATTAATTGCCATTGCTTGCCTTGTCATGTCAAAACTAGGGTTTAACTGGGAAATGAATAGAAGGGTATTTGGCTGGTGAGAGTTATGGGAGCAGGTAAGCTAAGGAGCAGTGGGAATGCCTCACAAAAGTTTTGGGATGTTTCCATTAAAGATTACTCATGATTTCATGCGAAGGGTTAGTTTGATCAAGGTGTTCGATGTTGGTTGATTGAAATTTTTGAACTGGACGTGCACATATTTGTGCATATTCATAATCCTAGACGAGTGAGGATCACTATGGAATTTTGTCAGAATTTTTGGAAACGTATCTCTAGGGGTTGCAGTGCAATGCTCCCGTTTATTCTAAAGTTTATTAATTCTGTTTGTAGATGTTTTTGTACTGGGCATTGTTATTTTATGTTATAGCCAAGTTAGGAATATTATTAGGGTGTCTCACAAATTATCTCAGAATTTTTGGGAAGGTCGAGGGTGTCTGGTCTCGCAATTAGGGTTTTGGAGGGAAATTGAGTTTAAAGGAAGGAAGGGGAATCGGAGCGTGGGAGTAGGATTTCGGAGCATGGCAAGGTGGGGAGAGGTTATGGGAACACGCGGGGATCCATTCATCTTGGTTTGGGACCAGCTGTTGGCAGGGTGCCGTCGATACCTATTGACGCATACGATGTAGGTATGGCATTAAGGTATTTCTCACGTTAGGGTTTTAGTGTGTATGTGCACATATAAAAGCAGTATATATATGCACACACTCACGATATGACCTGGCGAGGCAGATGGCAGAAGATCATGTCATTTGGAAAAAGTTCAGGACATACATACGCTCAAATTTCACGAGGGTGTCGTGTGGGTACCTAGCTGTAGTTGTGGTCCAGGTTATACCGGCTAGGAAAAAGGGAGGGGAAATAAGGGCGGATGGTGTTGGCTTGCTTTGCTTTAGGGTTTAACCTGTTTTGAGATAAAGTTTTTAATTAGGTGTATTTCCGTTAACGTTATTAACAAAAAGTTTTTGAAAGCCCTAATTTTCAGGTTTTGGAAAATTGGGGTGTGATAGATAGCTGGCGCTGATCATGGGGAGTCGCCGCCCGCAGCGTGAGAATCACCCTGGTGATGCGTCTCTTGCACCAGTCATGGATGAGTTCTAGCCGGTGCCACTCGAGAAGCATTCCCTCAATGTTTTTGACTATGCCCGACCGCATGGATGAATGCTTCATCATCATCAACTGTGATGACGGGGAGGTGTTCTGAGTTTCCGATCCAGAACACATTCCATCAACCGTCCCTATGCACTGCCCTCCATAGGAGAGTACTCACCAACTGATAGTTTCTGCATCCACCCCTTCCGAGCCAGTGGCACAAAGAGTTGCACAAGACCATCCCACGTAGGCTGTCACAACTGACAGCGCCTCCATAGTGATGACTCATCGACCATCCCCGACCATCCCCGCCCCGAGAGAACCCGCGGGTGGAGATTACTCCAAATATGTTATGCCTGCCCTGGAGTGGTCGGGCCTGAGCTTTCTAGAGGTTCAAGTGAGTAAAGTTCCGCTAGAACAATGCTATGGCGTGATTTTGCTCGCAGATGCCATGTTGTGGAAATGGCGGAGGTGCCTGAAGAAACTTACTTTCCGTCCTTCAGTGCGTTTCTTCCGCTCAGTCCGATGATAATGGCATGTTTTCCCCGTCTGTGTGCTCAGGGCTCCGGGAGGCCGCAGTGATGGGGCTCCGACGTGATGGTGAGAAGTTGAAGAACGCGAATGATAGGAGGAGGCAGCCCGTGAGACCACCATACATGCCCCTGCAAAGGCACGCGTCCTCCATTATCACTACAAACTCTTTGCAAATCTAGGTGGCTCCGACAGTAATATGATGGAAGTGCGTTGATGAGTACCTATGGTAGGGGATGTAAATGTACCTCCCGAGGTGGATCCCTCGCTGCTGAAGGCAAGTACCTAACTACCGTTTTTGCCACTTCACTGCTTGATACCGTTCTGACAGATGTGGCATAGGTGGTGATTAGGAACATCAGGGTAGACCTCGAGGAGGCATGGACAACATCGTTATCACCTTGAGAGGCGGAGGAATCAACATTAACTGCCTCCACGGACTCGAGCGCCATGTGGACAACTGTTGAGGGGCAAACTTGGTCATGGTCGAGGCGAAGGTTCCCGAAGGAGGCTACACGTTCTCCAGACAGCCATGACAACCAACGCTCTCCTCGACAGCGTAATGTCTCCTTCGTCGGGTGTAAGGCATTCTCGTGCAGCCTCAAGGACATGAACTAGCCTTCCAAATTTAAGCTAGGGTATATCAAAACTTTTGACGGAAGTCGAAACTTGTCGAAGTTTTTGCAAGTATACACTACTGTCATTCTCACTAACGGGGGTGACGAGAAGTTGATGGAAAATTACCTCCGTACAATGCTAAATGACTTCGCATGGACCTGGTTCTTCAACAAGCCCGAGGGCTCCATCTATAGTGGGGAGATACTCCGTAGCAAACTTGTTAATTTCAAGGGATGCTACAAGAAGCCGGGCAAGGAGGACGACCTATTTCACCTTGACCAAAAGCCCAAGGAAGTGGTGAGTTATGAAAGCTCGCCCTGCTTCTACTTGGATTTCGTCCTCAACCTGTGAAAGACCACTGAAGATCTCTTCAATATGTTTCACAAGTACTCCAACACAAATGATGAGGCACGTTGGAAGATGCAGTCCAGCAAGAGATCCAACTCTCGCCAGGAGGCCCTATCATAGGATTTAGTGGTTGGCAATGGTAAGTGGTCCGAGCGCTCTTCGAGTGGGGACAGGAAATTGAAAAGGAAATGGAAGAAGAACTCCTCTTCCCGAGAGGTCACGGCCAATGACTAGCAGCGTCCTGACAATGAATGCTGACACCATGGCAACCTAGGCACTGGGGTAGTCGTCCAACTAACCGCCCTGGCCCTATGCTAGGGGATTCAATCGATCCCATCGAACGCTGGTGTTCGATGCATGGCACTTTCAGTCATGACCTCCGCATTTGTCGTACTTGACAATGACAGTTAGACTACTAATATGTAGGAAGAGGTTCGATGCCAAGGCCTCCGAGGTCAATCGTCCTCCGGGAACCTCAGACAAAGGAAGGGAACCGACGATGAGCTATCAAGTACCAGAGCACCATGTCAACATCATATTCGAGGGCTCTGTTGCTTTTGCCTCCAAGCGGCAGTACAAGGTGATCTAGCAAGATGTCAACCGCCTCAAACCACTACCACCAGGACAACTAGAGTATCCCAGGTGGTCAGAGACCTCCCTAACCTTTCACAAGGACGACTGCCCAAAGGTGCCATTGCTACCCAAGAACTCCTGCTTTTAGTTTCACCTACTATTGGTAATTACAGAGTAGGAAGGATCCTGATAGACAGTGAGAGTTCACTAGACCACCTATCTATCAGCACCCTAGACAAGATGCACATACCTCGCTCGAAGATTAAGCCTGTAAACAGTCTGTTCTATGGGATAGTTCTGGGGTTCTTCGTGACATCGGTAGGGTGAGTTGTTCTACCAGTAACTTTCATTAACCCAAAGAATTTTCACATGGAGTTGATCACTTTCAAGGTGGTAGGCTTTGACTCTGCCTATAATGCAATTTTGGGTAGATCTTCTCTAATCAAATTCCTGGCAGCAACTCATCATGTTGACCAGATGGTCAAGACTCCTGGCCCAAAAGGCGTGATAGCCGTGCAAGGCGATGAGGTGGTGGCTCTTGCATGTGATCGTAAGACCCTTGAGCTCATCAATCAACTTCCTCTAAAAGAATTTTCTTTAGAGGATAATTTTGCTAAGCAGGTAAACCAAAGGTCAACCCTCAGCCTACTGAGGAGGTCAAGCAGGTATCGCTCGACCCCAATGACCAGTCCAAGACCGTGCGGATTGGTGTAGGATTGAGCGAGAAATACGAAGGCGCCTTCATCACCTTCCTCCGAGTGAATGTGCATGGAAGCCGTTTGACAAGCCTGGAGTCCCAAGGGAGATGATCAAGCATAGACTAGCAGTATAGCCGGGGAAGAATCCAATCAGACAAAAACTCTAGTGGTTTGCTCCGGACCGCTATGAAGCCATCTATGTGGGGCTCAACAAGCTCCTAGAGGTAGGCTTTATTTGTGAGGTCGACCACCTAGAGTGGCTTGTGAATCCCATGCTGGTCAAGAAGGCAAACGGTAAGTGTCGTATGTGTGAGGATTTTACCAGTTTGAACACTGCATGTCCCAAAGACGATTTTACTTTGCCCCAAATCGATCAACTTGTTGACTCGACCACAAGTTGTGAATTGATGAGTTTCCTAGATGCCTATTGTGGTTATCGTCATATCAGCATGGCGAGAAACGATGAAGAGAAGACTTCCTTCATCACCCCTTTTGGCATCTATTGTTATGTCAAGATGTCATTTGGGCTTAAGAATGCTAGCGAAACATACTGGCGTTTGATGTAGAAGACCTTAAGCACCCAACTCGGATGAATCTTAGAGGTTTACGTGGACGACCTCATCGTGAAAATTACTATAGCTACTAACCATCTGAGGGATCTCCAGGAGACCTTTGATAATGTAAATAGACATGGAATAAAGCTAAATCTTAAAAAGTGTACTTTCAGAGTGGCCTCTAGCAAGCTGCTGGGGTTCCTCATTTGTGTTTGTGTGATCGAAGCAAATCTAGAAAAGATTCGTGGCATTTAAAATCTTCAATCTCCTTCCACCACGAAGGAGGTCCAAGCCATAACATGCAGATGACAATGCTCAGTCGCTTCATCTCGCGGTTGGGAGAACATGGATTGCCTTTCTTTAAGGCTATCCACAAAATTAATAATCAATTTGAATGGTCCAGTGTTACTGAGTGGGCCTTCAAGGAATTAAATTCCCACCTCACGAACCCTCCGGTTCAGGTTTTCCCCTCCGAAGAACTAATATTGGTGTACTTGCCAGCAACACCAAATGTGGTCAGCACAGTATTGGTCACCAAACAAGAAGGGACTCAGAGACCCATCTACTATGTAAGTGTAATATTACACAGACCAAAGGAGCGGTACCCTGAGGTCTAAAAACTCCGGTATGCCCTTTTGTTGACTTCTCGCAAACTGAGCTATTACTTTCAATCTCATAAGATCTTAGTGCCATCCTCACTCGGTAACGTCCTTCAGAACCAAGAATTCACTAGCCATATCTACAAGTGGGTTGTCAAACTTGGAGAGTTTGATATCCATTTTGCTACCCGCACAATGATCAAGAGCCAGATGTTGGCAGATTTCTTTGCTGAATTGGCGAATATAGATACTTTGTCTCTAGTTTTGGCAATGACCAAGGAGCACCGGACCTTATATTTTGATGGCTCCTGTGAGCTCATGACCTCGGGGGTTGGTGTCTTTCTTCTCACCCCCTAGGGTGATCCTTTTCCCTACCACCAATAATGTGGCAGAGTACAAAGGCCTTCTAGCCGGGCTCCAAGTAGCCAAATCCCTCGGAGTTCGTTGATTGTTAGTGAAGGGTGACTCGCAATTAGTCATAAACTAGGTGGGTAAGGAGTACCAATGCTCTAATGAGACAATGGCTTGCTACCTGTCCAAGGTGAGGAAGTTGGAGAAAAGCTTCATGGATTTCAAAGTCCAACATGTTCTGCACAAGGATAATGCCCACTCGGACCAGCTATCAAAGATGGGTTCCTCATGAACACCTTGTTCCTATAGGTGACTTTCTCGAACACATGTTCAAACCCTCCATAGACCCTTACATGACTACTTGGGAGGTCGCGGTCATTGAGCAGGATGCGGAGTGGATGCAACTATTGACCACTTATCTAGCATCAGGGACACTACCAGAGGATTGTAACAAGAGGGAAAGGGTGGTTCGGAGAGCACACTTGTACAAGCTGATAGCTGGATCACTGTACAAAAAAGGAGCTCATGAGTGCTCATGCGTTGCATATCCTAGACCTCTAGGATAGAACTCCTCAAAGATATACATGGGGGCTTGTGCAATGCACATGCATCCTATAGGATATTGGTAGGCAAGACATTCCGGCAAGGATATTATAGGCAAACTTCCCTGCAGGACGCCATGCACCTATTCAAAATGTGCGACCAGTGTCAATTCCATGTTAGGCAAATTTGATTACCATCTAGCCAGCTACAGACGATACCCTTGTCTTAGGCTTTCTCCACAAGGGGAATTGACATCTTGGGTCCTCTACCGACGGCACCTTGTGGGTATAAATTCTTGCTGGGAGCCGTTGATACATTCACTAAGTGGATTGAGATGGAACCAGTGATCAGTATCACCGGCGCAGTGGTCCATAAATTCTTAAGAATGTGGTCACAAAATTTGGCATACCAAGTCATCAACTAATCATGGACATTCATTAGCTAGTCTTTTATGTCATACTGTGAAGGGCTGGGTACGAAAATTTTCTATGCATCAGTGGCACACCCAAAAAGTAATAGGGCCATCGAGCAAGCAAATGGTGAAATCATGTAAGGGACAGAGAGATGCATATTTAATCTCCTTAAGGCACTTCCCAAGAACTGGATGGAATAACTCACTTCCGTTCTATGCGAAGTACACACCACGACCAATCAAGCAACAGGCGGAACGCCTTTCATGATTGTATATGGTGTAGAAGCTGTGTTTCCAAGTGAGCTCAAGCTTGGCCCAGGCTTCATTGATCTCCCCGACAGAGTTGATCAGCAGGAGCAACACGAAGACGACCTGAACCTCCTAGAGGAGCGACATGATTGTGTACTTGTCAAGTCAGTAACATGTCTTGAAAGGCTGTGATGCTACTACAACTGACGAGTGAACAAATGAACACTCAAGGTGGGTGACTTGGTTCTACAACAAGTTTAGAATCAGGCTGGCTTAAATAAGCTATCTTCCAGGTGGAAAGGCCCGTATACCATAGCTGCCATCATAAGACTTGGATCAGTAAGATTAGCTGACAAAAATTATAATATATTTGACAATTCGTGGAAGATCGAACATGTCAGGAAGTTCTATGTATAACTATATGTTTCATCCCCTATAAGTATGTAGTACCACGTATGAATAAAAGACAATTTGTTCATCTTGTCGCCTTTCTTGTCTTTTCATGGCATCTCTGAGGGGTTCTTTTTCCTGTCAAATGTGCCTAAGTGGTCACTACAGGCATAGTTGTCATGATTGCCACTAGTTTTATCATCTGCACCCTGCCAGTTCTCACTGCATGGGAGCTCAGCAACTTGACTTCATGTCGACAAATAAGACACTGGTCGTGATAGGGTCACACGAGACAGCAACGAAGGGTTGCTTTTTTGCGACGTTTGCGCCTGCAACCACTTCTCCCTTAACACATTTCGGTGTTCCAGGCGGGAGGCTACATAATACAGGGAAAGGATAACATAGCATTGAGTTTGGAGCATGCCCTTCGCATGTAAATTTATGTCTTTAGCATCATAAGACCAACAAAGACAACTAAGGAAGCTATTCTCTCTAATGTAAGAGTTGCCAGCAAGTTTGGAGCTCGAAGAAGAAGGTGTTGGAAAATTAGACAATTTCGTGATTAATTCCAGTAAACAATTCATGACTAAAACAAATATTAGCATGCATAACTCTAGCATACTAGGTGAACAGAACAGCAGCATCGCACATGCAACAACAAGCATACTTAAAAACAGGATCAGATCACGACGCACGTACTGATCGTTTGTAGATGAAGTAGCCGTGCCTGTTGCAGAAGCGATGTTGTTGACGACGACGTTGGTGAAGACGGGTCGAAGCAGACGGCGGCGGAGACGACGGTATGCGGCACCGCCTGACTTGGATGGAAGACGACCCGTGGTGACGGACGTGAGCAGTCGCGCGTAGCGCTTCCCAAAAACCTAATTCGTCCTCTCCCGGTGCAGGATCACAAGGACGAGAGGTTCCGGAGACCTGCTCTCCCTCTCGCTGGTGCACGCCGGCGTTCGGGATGGAGTAGATTACTGTGGCGGCGCAAGTAACAAGAGGAGGCAAAACCCTAACTCGTTTTGGCTGCGGCCGGTAAGTCATATATATAGGAGAGCCCACGCGGTCTCGTGTCGCGATCACGATCTAAACCGATTAGGTTTCCAACACGTAAGACTTATCTAAACCGATTAGGTTTCCTGGTCAAGCAAACAACAAACTTGTCTGCCAAGAAACCAAAAATTAAAACGGCAAAAGGAAGCCGCGCTCCTGCAAGGTCACGGACCGGATTTCGGCGGACCATTCACGCGTATGTCGCACGCCCGCGCCCTTCGCCCCGGCCCCGGCCCGTGCCCGAGCCCGGCCAGGCCAGGCGAGGCGAGGCGAGCGCGCGCGTGTGTGGTGCTTCCTTTCTCTCCTCATACCAATCACTAAGTGTGGTGGGGAGAACTCACTATATAAAGTGGTCTCCCACCTCCTCCACTAGCAATATGGGACTAAACTCTTGCCCCACCTCTTGCCATTTATTCATGGGCCTTTGAGATTTATTAGGAATTTCAGAAACTGCACATGGGCCAAGCCCATTAGTTCTAACAATCCCCCACCAGATCTCAAACGTCCATTTAAAGATTTGCCTGATCTCGTTACTTGTTTAATATACTAGTGTTTCAGCAGAGACTGTTAAGTTGAACTTCTGCCTAGAACTTTGAGCTACATCCATTCACAACTTGAACAATGGACTATGCCTTGAATTGCAAGTTTTGTGCAAACAGGTTTCACTTAAAGTCACAACCAGTACCTGGCTGCCAGTAGCCTACCCCGCGGGTGGAGCATATACGTCGTACTCCCTGGTCTCCTCGTGAGCTTGCTAGAGACCACCCAAGTCTCATAGACTGCGACGTTTAACAGTCGGGCTCATGTAGGTGTGTTCTTTCAGGAATGCTCTGTAGGACAGCATCTTTGCTAGACATAGCCAATAGAAACACATTAAGGCATCTTGCCAACCTGCCATACAGCTCTGAGCCTTAAAGCTCTGAGAGTTTTGCATCTTCACCTAGAGAGGGTTACAAGTTACTCTCCTCAGTTAACCAATAGCTTGTTTTCCCAGGTCCTAATTCACGGGATCTCCGATCACAAAGGTTGGGTTACTACTATGGTGTAACACATATGGGTCTCATACCCATCTCCCTCGATGCATTATCTATCACATTCCGTGATAGTCCCCTTTGTAAAGGGGTCTGCCAGGTTTTTGTCTGTTTGAATATACGTAACAGTTATTACTCCGGAGTTTCTCAATTTCCTGACAGACTTCAAACGTCTCTTCACGTGTCTTGAGGACTTCGCATTATCCTTAGAACTGTTCACTTTAGCAATGACCGTTTGGTTGTCACAATTCATAAGAATAGCCGGCACAGGTTTTTCAACCACAGGCAAGTCCAACAAGAGCTCACGCAGCCATTCTGCCTCAACAGTGGCTGTGTCTAAAGCAGTAAGTTCTGCTTCCATGGTTGACCTCGTCAATATGGTCTGTTTACACGACCTCCATGACACTGCGCCACCTCCATGAGTAAAAACATACCCACTCGTGGCATAGAGCACGTCAACATCCGATATCCAGTTCGAATCACTATACCCTTCAAGCACAGCAGGGTGCCCTGAATAGTGAATTCCATAACTCATTGTACCTCTCAGATAGCGCAAGACCCTTTCAAGTGCAAGCCAATGATCATCACCCGGGTTTGACATGAACCTGCTCAGCTTGCTCACAGCAAAAGAGATGTCTGGCCTTGTTGCACTAGCTAAGTACATGAGTGAACCGATAATTTGAGAGTATCTTAATTGATCCCTCGTTTCTTTCTTGTTCTTTCGGAGTGTCACACTGGGATCATAAGGTGTTGGAGAAGGCTTGCTGTCTATAAAGCCAAACCGGCTCAAGACCTTTTCAACATAGTGAGATTGCGTTAAAGTAATCCCACTCTCATCCTTAATAAGCTTGATGTTTAGAATCACATCAGCTTCTCCCAGATCTTTCATATCAAAGCTTTTTGATAGAAAAGACTTGACTTCATTGATCACATCAATGTTTGTACCAAAGATCAGTATGTCATCCACATACAAGCATAATATGACACCTTCGCCCCCACCATGGCGATAGTAAACACACCTATCAGCCTCATTAATAACAAAGCCTGCAGAAGTTATAGTTCTGTCAAACTTCTCATGCCATTGCTTAGGTGCCTGTTTCAGCCCATACAAAGATTTTAACAACTTGCACACCTTTCTCTCTTCACCCTTTACCACAAACCCATCAGGCTGATCCATATAGATTTCCTCTTCCAACTCTCCATTTAGGAAAGCTGTCTTTACGTCCATTTGATGAACGATAAGACCATAGGAGGCAGCCAGGGAAAGTAGTACTCGAATGGTGGTCAGTCTAGCGACGGGTGAATAGGTGTCAAAGTAATCTTCGCCTTCTCTCTGAGTGTAGCCCTTGGCCACAAGCCGTGCCTTGTACTTATCAATAGTACCATCAGGTCTAAGCTTCTTTTTGAACACCCACTTACAGCCCACAGGTTTACAACCATAGGGTCGTTCAGTTAGTTTCCCAAGTTCCATTGGAAAGAATCGAGTCCATCTCATTATGGACAGCTTCTTTCCAGTCATCTGCATCTGGAGATGCATATGCCTCTGCTATAGACGTGGGAGTATCGTCCACAAGGTATACAATGAAATCATTACCAAAGGATTTTGCAATCCTCTGTCTCTTACTCCTCGTAGGAGTTTCATTGCTATCCTCCTCAAGGACTTCCTCATGTGGTTGTTCAAAATACTCATCAGATGTACTAGATTTGGGAATTATCTCAGAAGAAATTTTAGCAGTGCTAAGCATATCTTTCATAGGAAACATATTCTCAAAAAATGTTGCATCACGAGATTCCATTATAGTATCAACATGCATATCAGGTACCTCAGACTTGACCACTAAAAATCTATAGGCAATGCTCTGATGAGCATAACCTAGAAAGACACAATCCACTGTCTTCGGCCCGAGTTTGCGTTTCTTAGAGATTGGAACGTTGACTTTCGCCAAGCATCCCCAAGTGCGCAAATAAGAAAGTGATGGTTTTCTCCCAACCCACTCCTCATAAGGGGTTTTCTCTTTATTCTTGTTTGGAACTCTATTCAGGACATGACATGAAGTCAACAAAGCCTCCCCCCCACCATGCCTTAGATAAACCAGCAGTGTCTAACATGGCATTCACCAAGTCAGTCAACGTGCGATTTTTCCTCTCGGCAACCCCGTTCGATTGGGGCGAATAGGGAGGCGTCCTCTCATGAATAATACCGTGTTCCTTACAGAAATCATCAAATATTTTAGGAAAATACTCGCCACCACGATCCGACCTAAGACGCTTGATCTTTCTCTCTAATTGATTTTCAACTTCAGCCTTATAGATTTTAAAGTAGTCTAAAGCCTCATCTTTAGTTTGCAACAAATAAACATAGCAAAATCTAGTCGCATCATCAATCAACGTCATGAAATATCTCTTTCCACCTTTTGTCAACACACCATTCATCTCACATAGATCAGAATGTATGAGTTCTAGAGGTGCCAAGTTTCTCTCCTCGGCTGCCGTGTGAGGCTTCCGAGGTTGTTTTGATTGCACACAACTATGGCACTTAGAACCTTTGGCAATAGTGAAATTCGGAATTAAACTCATACTGGAAAGACGAGACATTAAACCAAAATTAACGTGACATAAACGAGAGTGCCAAACACTCGCATCATCATTAGCAGCAGCACAAATTTGGTTTACTGACTTATTGCAAAAATCCGAAAGAGAAAAGCGGAACAAGCCTCCGCACTCATAGCCTTTGCCTATAAATTGTCCATGCTTTGACATAACTACTTTATTCGACTCTAAGACTACCTTAAACCCATCTCTGCATAGAAGGGAGCCACTAACAAGATTCTTGTTCATAGTAGGGACATGCTGCACGTTCCTTAGTTGCACGATCTTTCCCGAAGTAAACTTCAGATCCACCGTGCCAATGCCACGAACAGAAGCATGTGACCCATTCCCCATTAGGACGGAAGAATCCCGTGCGACCTGATAAGAAGTGAACATAGAGATGTCAGCACACACGTGAACGTTAGCACCCGTATCAATCCACCAACTTGAAGACTGAAATACTGAAAGGACAATAGGTAAATTACCATACCCATCAGTATTGCTAGCGGTCACCATGTTGACATTCTTGGAACCCGTTTTCCCTCTGCGGTCTGCACGATCTGGGCATTCCTTAGAAAAGTGGCCGGGCTTCCCACATGTAAAGCACTCTAGCTCAGCTTTGTTCATCTTCTTCTTCTTGAAGGTAGTAGTCTTTGCAGGCTTATTGAGAATAGGCTTGTTCTTGCCTTTGTTCTTGTTCTGTGGGTATCTCTGCACCATATTGGCGCTAGACTGGCCCTCGCCTCCTTTCTCATTAGTATCTTTAGCCCGAGCTTTTTCTTCAACATCAAGAGACGCTATCAGATTTTCAACTGATATCTCCTGTCTCTTATGTTTCAGAGTAGTAGCGAAACTCCTCCATGAAGGAGGCAGCTTTGCAATCATGCACCCAGCCACAAACTTGTCGGGTAAGACACATTTTAGGAGTTCGAGTTCCTTTACAATGCACTGTATCTCATGAGCTTGTTCAACTACAGAACGGTTGTTCACCATCTTATAGTCATGGAAGCTCTCCATGATGTACAGTTCACTGCCTGCATCTGTTGCACCGAATTTAGCATTCAGTGCATCCCACAGCTGCTTTCCATCTTGTATGTGCATGTACACATCACACAGACGGTCAGCAAGAACACTCAGAACGCATCCCACAAATATAGTATTGGCTTCCTGAAACTTCCTCTGATCTTCATTAGAGATTTCCTCTGGCATGCCAGTACTAACATGGAAAACTTTCAGAGCAGTAAGCCAGAGCGTGGCCTTCACTTGCCACCTCTTAAAGTGCACACCGGTAAATTTATCCGGCCTCAGTGCATCAGTGAATCCAGTCATGGTTAACTCAGGAAATTGCCTACAATTAGGTTTTTGGATTGTTGGAAAATTAGACAATTTCGTGATTAATTCCAGTAAACAATTCATGACTAAAACAAATATTAGCATGCATAACTCTAGCATACTAGGTGAACAGAACAGCAGCATCGCACATGCAACAACAAGCATACTTAAAAACAGGATCAGATCACGACGCACGTACTGATCGTTTGTAGATGAAGTAGCCGTGCCTGTTGCAGAAGCGATGTTGTTGACGACGACGTTGGTGAAGACGGGTCGAAGCAGACGGCGGCGGAGACGACGGTATGCGGCACCGCCTGACTTGGATGGAAGACGACCCGTGGTGACGGACGTGAGCAGTCGCGCGTAGCGCTTCCCAAAAACCTAATTCGTCCTCTCCCGGTGCAGGATCACAAGGACGAGAGGTTCCGGAGACCTGCTCTCCCTCTCGCTGGTGCACGCCGGCGTTCGGGATGGAGTAGATTACTGTGGCGGCGCAAGTAACAAGAGGAGGCAAAACCCTAACTCGTTTTGGCTGCGGCCGGTAAGTCATATATATAGGAGAGCCCACGCGGTCTCGTGTCGCGATCACGATCTAAACCGATTAGGTTTCCAACACGTAAGACTTATCTAAACCGATTAGGTTTCCTGGTCAAGCAAACAACAAACTTGTCTGCCAAGAAACCAAAAATTAAAACGGCAAAAGGAAGCCGCGCTCCTGCAAGGTCACGGACCGGATTTCGGCGGACCATTCACGCGTATGTCGCACGCCCGCGCCCTTCGCCCCGGCCCCGGCCCGTGCCCGAGCCCGGCCAGGCCAGGCGAGGCGAGGCGAGCGCGCGCGTGTGTGGTGCTTCCTTTCTCTCCTCATACCAATCACTAAGTGTGGTGGGGAGAACTCACTATATAAAGTGGTCTCCCACCTCCTCCACTAGCAATATGGGACTAAACTCTTGCCCCACCTCTTGCCATTTATTCATGGGCCTTTGAGATTTATTAGGAATTTCAGAAACTGCACATGGGCCAAGCCCATTAGTTCTAACAGAAGGTGTGATGACTCGAGGTCTTAAGCCTTCGACGATCCACTCGGTGATGACACTGACTCAGTTCAAGGCCTCAAGTCGCATCCTCTCGCCCTCTTCTTTCGATGAGTACACTACTGGAGAGGTCAGCTGGTCTATCGCAACGAAATCTCCCTGTAGATAGTCCAGCCGAACAAGGACCTCCTTTATGACGTGGTAGGTGTGCTTCGTCGTAGCCTTCAGGGTCCGCACCTTGATCACAAGTACCACCTCTTTCAGACATTTGAATTGATCCGCCATGGTCTCAATTAGTGTACCTACGTCAGCATTGTCCGCACAAGAGACCACCTCAACTGTGATGAACTTGGCAACCTCATTCAAACGAGTGAGGATCTGCCGCAGTTGGTCTTCCTGCGTGGCGTGGCTAGTTTTGATTTCTTCCCTTAAGTTTCAGTTCTCTTTGCTCAACCTTGTGACTTCGGAGATGTTGAGCTCCTGGGTTTTCCTCAAGGTCTTGATTCTCTTATCTTTAGAGGGAATCGAGTTCTTCAGTCTGTTGACCTCCGCATCGAGTTCTAGAATTCTAAAAATAGAGAAAAGACTTGAGAAAGTTCATTCGATCAAGGAAAATCTGGAAACAAGTGGAAGAAAACTTCCTAACCAAAATGAGGTTACCTTTTTTGCGAGCTTCGGAGTCCTAGAACTTGGCTCGTGCCTAATGATGTCTTGTGGCCTCTTCAGAGTTCATCGAATGAGTTGTCTCTAGTTGTTCTTGGCCTCAGCAATTTCACGCTTTAGTTCCTGCTCCCGAGCACTCGCTAAGATCTCTTTCTCGGTCAACTAGCACTGGCTGAAATAGTCAAGGAGAAAGGATACCTAAGATCTCCTATGGTGATCTCCACGTTAAAATGTAAGGGAGAAAGGTTTCTTGTAATGACCCTATTCTTAATACAAGAGATCAATGTAGACCATCTGAATAAAAATGATTTCTTTCACGCATGGATATAGGTCAGATTAATTGGCTCAACTCGAAGACCCTAGAGTTACGGCGTAAAGATCGACTTTAGATAAAATTGTGAATCTTAAGTCCTAAAATCCTCTTCAATACTTGTTATAAGGCCAACATCTTCCAGCAAAATCATACCCAATCTTCAAGTCATTTGGAACTCAATTTTCTATTTAAACAAACATTTCTCCAGACTATTTTCAGAATGGGTTTAATCAGCCAATTCCCTCCCATTCAAAATCTATGAATACCATATTGGGAAGTTATTTTTATCTGCAAAGTTAACATGAACCTTTGGAATCTATTTGGAGTTTATTTGAACCACGAGTATTTCAAACTCTATACTTTTAAGGGTTACAATTACAATTAGATACTAGTCTACAAGACATTATATTTACCTGCACAAATTCCTGGATATTACATATACTTTAAGGTTAGTTCTGAAGTTTGGTAAACCTTGGAAATTCATCAAAATTTGCAAACATTCAAGGTTAGTGTAAAACAGAGAAATGAAACAAACAAAAGGGAAACAAAACAAAGAAAAGTTTTACCTGCCCTTGGGACCCACCGGCTGCTCGGTTGCTCCAATTTGTTCATCCTACCGACTTCCCCAAGATGCGCTGCCATTTTCTTCCCTCAACAGCACCCTGCCGCAGTGATTGGCGCCACCACCTCCGCCGTTCTCGGCCCCGCATTGCCGCCCCCCCTTTCCCTCCGGCCTTTTTCTCCACCGCGCCTCGCCCTTCCTGCCAGGCCTCACTCGCCTCCCCTCGGGTTCGCCCCAGCACAAACCGCGAGCTCGCCGCCGCTCTCCATCGCAGCGCCTGTGGAGCTCCGCCGCAGGCAACGCCGCCCCTGCCTCTGAGCCTCAGCCGTCCAGGCCACCGCCGCAGCGCCCCTTCAACCCCGGCCCCGACCTCAGCTCCCCCACGCCGGCGTCGGACCACGCTGCCCCGCGCGCGCAGGTCGTCACCCCGCCGTCTTCACCGGAGCACCTCGCCACCGGCGGGTTGCTCGCCGCCGCTGTCCACGCCGGGCCCGAGCTCGCCGCCTCCCCGCCGTCCCCGAAGCTCCTCTTGGGCCTCACTGCCGAGTCCCCCTCCCCGCCTCTTTTCCTCGCCGACCCAACCGCCTGCTGCCGCCCTCACCATCATATTCATAGCTCACCAACGGCGCTGCTTCCCCAGGCTCCTTCGGTTTCTCCCGCTGCCGACGAGCCCGCAACCGCCGCCAACCTTTCCTCCACTGCCGGTCAATTCGAGCTCCGCCTCACCGCCTCCGACGACACCACCCCATCGCCTCCATCCCCAACCCCAGCACCGACGAACCTCACCGGATTTCTCCCCAACCCGAGCTGACCTCCACCGTTCCCGTCCTCGTCAAGTTAGGGTGAGCTCCTGCTCAACCGACCGAGGTCGTTGTTTCTTTTGTTAAGATGAGTTAAACCGTAGTTAAGCTCCAATAACCAATTGTCTACTGTTACTCATCTTGATGTTAAGGTTGATTGATCAGTATATAAGTGTTCACTAATTCCGATTATCTAGCATGTTCTAAGTGAGCTAGTATGACTAGTGTTTGTGTCATTTTAATTCGGTAGGAACAGACGCTCACTTGATTGTGATATGATATATGATGGTTAATCTGAAACAAAACTAAAGGACAGGCATAATACTTGATTGTTGATTATCTAAGGATGATGCTAGCATTTGAAGCTCAAGTGCATAAACATGTATATATATGCATACTTAAATTTGTTATTGATCGGAAAGAATAGAAGCATTGCTTGATCTTTAGCTTATTTCAGTGAGGAGTGAAATTGGTGTGCTATTCTGATTACCGACTAATCAAACCAAGTAGTCAATTAACAACTAGTCAATTAAGTTAGATTAGTTGTTAGCTGCTAGGTTAGTTGTTAACAGCTAGCTGAAACTAATGCACTTAAGAATTCTGGTTCGCGGAATTTCCTACTCATAAACCTCGGTTAAGACAATCCTTAATAATTGGTTAGCACAATGAATACACTGGCTAGGTCCGGACAAGACTTAATTGAAGTGCTAACAATGAGAATGATTAGCAAATTGATACACTGATCACACGGAAGTTAAGCTAATTACCAAAGTACTCATCATGATCTTTAGTTAGTAATGAGGTTTAGAACGTAATAATTTTCCCAACTCTTCTAACCAATGGTTAGCTCTTCTAACTATTTCATTAAGGAAAGTATGGAACGAGGCATGTATGATTTAGCTTGTGTTTTAATTGCATGAGGACTTGGTTAAGTAAGATGCTGATCAAGGGATACCTATATACATGAATAGGGCCGTTGTACCCGCCCCGGCCCCACAACTGAACTATTAAATTAAATAACAATGCTAACACCAAATGCGTACCGGTACACTCCATATGTCACATATGCCTAAATAAAGGTACCAAGAAATAAAAATACTCTTGGCTTGGGACACAAGGGAACCACACTTAATTAACATAAGGAATAAAACTGATGAAAGAAAGATATAACATCCTGTAGGTTCCATCTAGGTCATCGTTATATACAATTTCAGATTTTAACATCTATCACTTAGCCATAGGAATTGGACATTAATGACTAAAATTTTCCCCAAACTCTAAAAGCAACCTACATATTAAGATGCATTTCATCCGTGCATTCATATTGTAAGCTCTACCAGCCCAAATCGAGTAATTCCAGTTGCGTTAGCTTCATACTTGCATTTTTTTGCGTTAGCTTCATACTTGCATTTTTTTTATAAATATTTTGGAATACACTTCATCCATAATTTCATATCTTTCTTGCTGATATTGATGGATTGCTTGTCTTCGTCAATTTCCGGCGTTTTGGATTTGCTTATCGATAGAGCCGAACAACGAAGGTTCATCTGTGAGTAAATCCTAGCAAGTAACACACGTTTAAGGGCCAGGCAAGCTGCTCGCTTGTTGAAAATATTCCAGTTTTCTTATGTCATGCTTGGTTGAATAATGGCTTTGTTTGTTTTTGGTATTGGAAACTTGGATTATGATTGCTTGGTCATTCGTAATGTCGTTAGCATGAATATGATATTGTCAACGATCGGTAAACCGCCGATCTTATGGTATTCGTGGAACGGTGATACTTGGGGGGTAGGGACCTCTAGGGCACAAGGCTAAGAGATCTGACGGCAAGGAAAACGCCTTTTTATATAGGTTCGGGCCTCCCTCAGGATAATAACCCTAAGTCCTGTTCGTATATATTGATCAGAGAATATCTTTACAAGGGATGTATATGTCAGTGGCTATCCTAGGCCTAATCGGAGACTACAACGATAAGTTCCGCTGGTCTCGACTCCTTCGAGGCAGTGGGTCTTCTCGTGGGAATCGCTGGGATATCTCTTTCTTCTAAGGCCTGTTGGATCTAACTTTCTCCTCTTGGGACTTGAAAGACTTGTCCTCCCCTATAGGATTGCTGATCCTTTTATAGGGGGCTATCCGTGTCGTACTGGATTTGGACTCATGCCCGAGTAGAACTCTGGCTTCCATAAACGTCGAGATTAACTTCCTAGTTAAGGGGTGTCCTTCCTTCTTACGGGGGGCTACCTTATCTTCTGGGAATCCTTACCGGATACGTCCTCATATACGGGATATTATATTATACATCGTCAGATATGTTGGAGGTTCACGACTGATTGGGTTGTATGAAATATCATAAATCGTTGGTAATTGGTGTTACCACGGAAAGGAGGTTTACTATGTGATGCTATGTGTTACTAAGTGTGCTATGTGCTAACTATGTGAGCTATGTGCGACTACGTGTGCTATGTGCTAACTATGTGAGCTATGTGCGACTACGTGTGCTATGTGCTAACTACGTGTGCTATGTGGCCAACTATGTGGGCAATTGCGAGACTAGTGATAGGAGTCACTAGTGCTCTGAATCCTTGTTGGGATGAAATTGAATTATGAATCAAGTGGATTCTAGTGATTGTAGTCACTAGTAATCATGATATCTTGTTATGTTGATTTTGAAATGATTGGTTCTACTTATGGTGATGGTTGTCACATGAATACTTGTATGCATATTGGGTTAACTTGTTATACATGAAATCGCCATGCTAACATGATAAGGATAACATGTGTAGTTTTCTTTACCATGCTAGTATGAAATTGGTTAAGGATCTGATTTCACTATTTATTCTTCCATGTCGTGTCTAAATTAATCTGGAATAAGCAATTAGCATCTTACGAGTACAAAAGTACTCAATTGGGAATTCCATTCTTGTAGGTGCTTTAAATTAGGAGAATTCCATGGTCCGTGTGTGCTGAATTCGAAATGTTCTTGCTTGGTTTCCCCGGTCAGAAGATCCTGTAGGCTTGTGAAGCTTTTGAGGGTTGGCATGGGCTGCCACCTCAGTTTATTACTGTTTTCCGTTACTTTTTTAAAGTTTCTTTTGTTATGGATGACCTCCAGGTCGTCTGAATATAAGTTAAATAACTGCCCTGTGTATGGGACGTGATTATATGTGTATATAAACCCTATTCTGTAGAGTTTTGTTGTGGTATTGAGTTGTTGAATGTGGCTACCCATACACCGTGCGTGTATGAATTGAAGTGTATGGGATCGCTGTGAAGGTTTATTGTGGTTCTAGTCTTCACTCGGTAGGACAGGAATTCGGTTGAGTGACCCGCTAGCTGATATGCGATGCCAGCTAGGCAGGGTGTGGGTGGATCATACTGGGTCTTCGGGTGACCCACTGGTCTTAAGTGCCAGGTTAGGGTGTGGGTATGATCGCCGGGCTCTTTCGACTTTGTCGTACTTGGTGGATTCGAGAACGACCTTAACTCTTCACAGGACTTCGTGAATTGTATGTGGCTTTCGGAAGTTTGATCGCTTCTGACCGGCTTGACCAACGGTGAAGGCATACGGCTTGGTGATCGTATGGTGCGTTGGTCAGGTGTCGGATCACGCCATTTCGGTGTGCACGGCACAGGTACCGTGTTACTGAATGGGTGATTACTCGGTCTTTGGCGATAATCCGTTCCTAAAGCCATATATAATTCCGGGGCCCTGACATTTCTTACCTTGCCTTGGTCACAAACAACGATCTTGTCAGCGTGACTAATTCGTTGACAGCATGTAGAAAGAGATCAAAAACATTTGGTACAGTACAAGAATATCCTTACTTCTACGGATTCAGGATACCACTCACCTTATGGTAATTGGAGATGCACTCCGAGACCTCTGTAGGCATAACAGTCACATTCTCACTCGAAGGTGAGAAGGACAGTTGAGCTTGCGAAGGGAAAGAATGAGGAGAATGTATAACCAGACATGTAAGGTTGAGGTCGTGTTTGTTTCCTCCACCCTATTTGAGTAGTTACCAAATAGAGAGAGGCCTTCAACTTATCCATTAAGTTATGAACTAGTTATGTTGAAGGGACTTACCAGTGTGGAGGTCTGTTCTCCGATTGCCTTTGATGCTTTAGGAGTCTTCTCTTCAGTATTGGTGGCGTCACCAACCACCTCAGCCTCTATCTCCAAGACCATCAGGTTAGTGGACACCACCCTTGTAGGAAGATCCCCAAGAAGAATGTTCTCCTGGAGCTCTAGTGCATCACGTGCCACCGTGACCTCTCTAGGAGACTGCAGGTCATTGTGGGGGTGATCTCATTGCTAGCGTCACTCCCCTTTAGGGAGGAAGCTGGAGGTGAAGCCCGTGGGACAACACAAAAAACACCTTTACGTGGTCCTTTTGACAATGTAGTGCTGCAAGGAAAAAGTTAACCAAACAAACTCCAAGATAGAACAAGTATGACAAACAAAATATTATAGTTGGGAGAAGTCATGTCTTAATCTATCTTGAAGGAGGTCCCGGTTGAAGTCTCTAGCAAGACTGGATCCTCAGGAAGAGCACTTGCTTCCTTTGTTGGGATGTCCTCTGACCCTATGGAAAGATCAGGGGAAGGGCTAGGCAAAGTATTCCTTGCCTTGCAGCTCAGGAGTCCTCCTCCTCTAACTCCTCACTTGACCCTTCTCCCTAGAAAATCATGAAGGGGCAAGGTTTACCTTTCGGTTCTTGGTAAGGAGCCCATCTCCTCTAGAATTAGGGAGAACCAAACTCATGCTTACCTTGTCATGTACGGCCTTCCACTTGCGTGTCCTGGATATGACAGTCTCCTCCTTAGATTCCATCAAAGGGCTGCCGAAAGCCTTGGGCTTGAAAGAAATAAAAGTTGATCACCTGTAGCCAAGCCCAAGCTTGCTCGAAGTTAATGGAGATCAGGTTGACAGGCTTGTCCTTCAATGCCTTGAGGGTGATAGGATCCCCCAACCCGTTGGACACAAGGGTGTAAGCATATGTGTTCATCACCACTGAAACAAGGACACAAGCATGTCAGTTCGATTGAAGTCAACATTCGAACAAGCAAAAGAAAAAAAAAGAGCAGATGCGTACGTGCTATGCGCAAGCTTTCGCGTCCTCTGGGAAAGAAAGCTGAAAAGCGAGCTCTCCTCTAGCCTGTAGAGGATAGGTGTGGTACTTGAAGAAGTCGAAAGTGATGCACCAACTGGTAAGACCATCCTTGGTCAGTTGGGAAATCCTTTCCACTACCTCTTGTTCCTTTGGAGTCAGCTCGATCTCGCTATCTCCCTTGTTGTCATCGGTAGACCACTCCGGAGCGGCTTTCTTGGAGTATGTCAGTTCACTGTTGCTAGGGTGTAGGCAGTAAAACCACTCTTTCTTCCATTTTGAGGGCTTATCCTTAAGCCCCCATGGAGGAAAGGCTTTTTTTCCTGAAGCTTAAGGTAAAATGTTAGTAGGTCTCTGATGCTCTTATTATTGGTGATTACTTGGATATAGTACCTACATAGTCTGAGACTCGGAGGGAGGCCTAGGAATGCCTCAAATAGATGGATGAAGATACTGATGATCAATATCATATTGGGGGTGAGGTTGTAGAGTGAGATTCGATAATGCTTTAGAACAGAGATAAAGAATGGGTTTTTGGAAGGCGAAGACCACTTCGAAAGTAGGATACTATAACATATTCTTTTTTTATAATACAAGTAATATATAGATTTTTGTGCACCATTAGCATTTGATGCCCTCATTTTCCTACTCTGAAATTGAGGGTAATTTAAATCCCTCGGAAAATGATGGGAATGTCACATGAAATTATGAAGATTATGCAAAACCCTAAATTAAAATAATTTTGGTAGATCAAAGATCTACTAACTAGAGGGATTTTCCAATACTGGAATCTCTTCAATATTTATATCTAAGCTTAATATCATATTTTTGAACTCCCAAATTTTCCCAGATTTTTGTGATAAATTGAAGACATAATTGAAATTCAAACCCACATTTGGGTGAAAACCAAAATTAAATATTAACTGCAGGAAACAGTTAATAAAGCGGCCCCTGGAAAATACTTTTTACATGGTTCTAAATATTCCCAGAAATCTCTGTAAAAATTTAGAGAATGTTTAAAGCTCATCTGATTGGAATTCAAAAGTCAAACCTAAACTCAAAACTAGAAATAGACATAGAAAAACAAAGAGAAAAAAAATTCAAGCTCGAAATGCGCAGAATCCGGCCCACGTATCCAGCCCAGCCCAGCGGAGATGCGCCCGCACGCCGTGCACACCCATCAGCATGATGAGACGCTGACAGGTGGGACTGTCAGGTCCGTCGTATTCCTCCCTACACTAGCATCTACATAGTGAGTGTGCGATGGCCGTTGCGCTAACTCCTACTCGCCTGCGTGATATGCCACCTTAGCCCATGCCAGTTCACCTGTAGGTGCATGTCTATGTGCCGAGGCCCCCCGGACCATCAGCACCGTGATTTGTGCGCCGAGGGCGATGGGTCACTCCTTGGGCTGAATCACTTCAATTCACCCCTCAGTCAATTCCGATGCCGCGGTCCTCCGTATCTCCTTTTGACCACACGGATAGACTCACCATCTCTCCTCCTTTATTATCACGCAAATCTCACCTCGTCTCACCCTCTATCTCCACCAAAAGAGAGCGACACCCGAGGCATCGCCGAGTGCTATCAAGCTTCACCGCCGTGACCGAAAGCCTCCTCGCCATGCACCACCTTGTCGAGGAAGATCGCCATTACCAGGAAACCATCTCCACTGAAGGAATCATCTTGAAGTGCTCGGAATCATTGACTTTGACTTCATCTTCTTCCTCTCCGGTCGCCATCCGCCACCACCTTCCCGAACTCCTTTAGCCTCCTCAGCTTCGCTCCGGTCCACCCAAACCCTTAGGGCAAGCTTCTAGCATGTTTGCACGCTTTTACCCCCTCTCTTGAGCCCTAGGCCAGGGTTTGGTGGAGCACCAGCCAAATCTGCCTCCTCGGGTCACCGTTGGTGATGCACCGGTCACCCTCGGGCCCTCGCACCACCAAAGTTGGACTTAGTGTATTGAGGACATGACCCCCATGGCTACACCCGCTGCCACCACTATTTTCACTAGTTCAACTACATTCGCTGCTCAAGTCATAGAGAACAAAAGGAGGTCCGTCAAGATCTTCAAGAACATGCAACGATTCAAGTTCAAGCTCTCAAGAGGAGGGAATGAAGTTCATGTGACCATGACTATGTCCCACATGAATTGGTGCTGTATAAGAAGTTTTTTCACGTCACTTTTGGTCCAGGAAGAGCTAGAGATCAAGTCCCACAAGATTTGGATTCTGATTCAGATTGCTGAGACAACCCTGAATTCAAACATCTATATCTCGGGCATACGAACTCTGATTTGGGTGATCTTGGACTCTTTGGAAAGCTTATCTCGTGTTCTTTGAAACGTTTCTGGCCTCATCTCCAAATTCCTCACGAGCACACCACAATTGCCAAAATAGTCCGGTACTGTTTCTAAAACAGATCACCTCTTCTCTTTATATACCCCCTAGGATTCTCTTTTTAGTTTTGGGTTTCATTGAGTTGTATAGCTATCGCTACATTATTGCACTACAAGTCGTGTAGGACTTCTGCCTTATTTAGATCGCTAGTGGAATCCCAATACATCTTCTTCTAACTCTTGTGCCAACTTAATACTCGCAATTTTAGATTGTAATTTATCATAGTTTTTGCTGGTTCTTCGGTTGCTTGCAGGAACTCGAACTTCGTTATTCAGGTTGATCGTGCCTACGGCAAGGTCAATGACCATCCGAGATTGGTTTAGCAATTGCTAAGGCGTATCATCGCGTACGGTATAGTTGGATCGTCAAGGTCAACCTCCACCAAATCGATAGCTACCTTTGTCTCATCGAAAGATCGGGCCACCATCTCATCATAGTGTGGTCCTAGGAATGGAACGCGCGCATGCGTTGTTCAAAGCACCCCCGAGCACAAATGCGCACCTTGTCGGCGTGCACGCATGAACTCGTTGGCGGTGAGTTGCCGGCTGAGTCACTAACCAACAGGACTCATCGGTCATAACGGTTTAACTGTTAACTATTAGGGTTTAAACCCTAATGAGTCACTAACATGATGGTTCGACCTATTTAATATAATGAACTAGTAACATACCGGTCATGGATGTACATTGATCCAAGATTTGAACCACTCATAACTTAATAATTTGCCTAGGCTTAATATATGAGCTAATTTAGTTTGTCATTTTCATTTGCAGTGTAGGTGAAAAAAGATATGATGTGGCATCCTAATATAATGGTGGGGTGGACAGTCTTATACCCAATATGGTCATTGAATCACTCAAAGGATTAGACAGATGACCTTAATCTTCTATAATCCATGTCGTCTCTTTTTCAATCTTTTAGGGGTCGTCAATGCCTATTTCAACTTACTTTTGAGACAAAATCTGATATATCTTGATATACACATTAGTCCTTTATTTTATCATTAAGCATCAAAACTCATTAGAGGCCTAAGATGTACTTTCAAAAATTTACAAGTTCTAGGCATTTGAATTATGGATAAAATCAAACAACGGTGATAGACAAAAATTTATAACAGACTTGTCAAATCTAGCTGTGTAAATATGTAAGTCATCCCCCTAGTTCCCATGTCATGAGTAGTCGATCTTCTCTTCGTCCTTGGCGAAGGTGAGGTACATGATACAACAAAGGTTACAAAATCTTAAACTTGTGCGCAAACCAGCGACCCGATCTTCCAGTCATACCACACGGACAGAGCTAGAGATCAAGTTCCTTACGTCTGGGTCCTAAGGAAGACAAACGTTGAACTGCTAGGGGAGAAGAGGAAGACTAGCAACAGCTCATTTGTCCCCCATATCTCCGAGCTTATCCAAGAAGTTTAAGCCCTCCATCAAATATCCCCTAAACAACCCGGATGGGTCAGGGTAGTTATATCTTTCATTATTAAAAGGAAAAACGCTTTTGGATCAGCTTATGCGCAAACGAGCCACTCTGTCGAAGAAAAGCAGCCAGATTAGATCAACTTGTAGGAAAGCAAGGCCTAAGGAGCTTGTGCACAAGCACCCACACTCCCTAAATAGAACTAACGCACCTAGAGGTGTAAGTGTGCATCCGCAAGAAGCAAAGCCCTCCGCTTAGGGGGGAAAAGAAGGCAATGATTTCCTTACAAAAATATCGTATAAGCTTGCGAACATGCAAATGAAATGAAGGATTATTATTATATAGCAATTTGATTGGAAGGCAGTTCAGGCCCGGGCGGAGTATGTCCCTCCCCAGTGCACAGACATGAGCTTAATATTTACAATGTTTATCGTGGAATGGAATGGAGAACGTTCTTGGTTCAGCTGAATATCTGACGGAGGAGATCCCCTGAATACGCGAACGACTTCTCGGTCTCTTCTAGGCAGTGGTCCTTCTCTTCCCGAGACCAGCTCTGAGAAGAATTGCAATCAGGTTAAAGACCTATTCATCGTGAGAACAAACCAGCAGAAAGAAGAACGTGAAATCAAAGCTCCAGGACTTACAGAAGCAACTTGGTTAAGTTTGCTGCGGACATTCTGCAGAAGCTGGGACAGGGTTCCATCCCATTTATAGAACTCCAGCTCTCTCTTGTTCAGAATCTTCTCTGCAACCTAACATGACCAGAAGACATGATTACTGGTTAAAGAATGTCAATTAATGGAGGAACAAATAACTTCCAGTCACACCACACGGGCAGATTACAGACTTCTAAGATGCCTTGATTGAAAAGTAAAATACCAGGATTCACGTTCCTAACTGAAATTGCATTGTGCTATGGAATGAAAGGAAAAATATCTACCCAGCAGAAAACCGAGATATAAAACAGAATTGTCTATTATAAGGTATCCCTCAACAAAGTACACATGGTAATAACATACTACTACCGTCTGTCAGAATTTAAATTAGCTCAACCAACATATTTGAAATTTTAAGAACAAGCATGATGCAATCAATGGAATATCTGCTAGCGTCAGCTTTCTCCTTTTAATAGCTAATACATTCTTTACAGCGATAAGGGAATCCATAACATACATTATATGAACTCGCAACAAGGTTTTGGTATAAGATTATTTTTTGAAAGAGGGTACCTTTTTGCCAATCATTCGGCCTCCAGCAGTATGAGCAAAGTACACATTATAGAAGTGGCAGATAAATGCTTGGGGGTCCTTTTCAGACAGCTCTTCCAGATAGGAAGCATATGTAGTGCCAGGACTAGATGGTTCTGGAATTGTGTGACCCTGTTCCTTGAACCATTCCAAATCTTTCTTCAGTTGCTCTGATCTCTCCAACCCTGTATTCCGAAACTCAGCATCTGAAAGGCATAGATAACAATAATGTCAATCAGCAGCATCTAGTTTTTTTTCTTGAAACTAATCAGCAGCATCCTGTTAACATTGATGAAGAAACATTTAAGCTTCTTCCTAGAGAAGTTTAATATACCTGCACAATCAAGTTAGATACACGATTTTTTTGTGGCACTGCTATGAGATTCCTATAATTACGACATTTGTTGTTCTAAACAAAATAAACAAAGTACAGTCTATTCCGTTAAAATTTCAAGTTCCAACAAAATGTCCACAGTGTTATGCAATAGAATTCTGCAGCTAAAGTTGCCCATCGTTCGTTTCCAAATTATGTGCTGCACAATTGAAGGTGGTCAAGTAAACAACTATGGATATTACAAATTCAATGCAAAAAAGGGAATGTAAAAAAAATCCATTCACCAAACCAGATAAATATAGATAATCTAGATATAAGAAAGCTACAACAGTAACAGGTAGCAGTATTAATATTAAAATCATGTAGTTTTATTTGCTAGTTTTAAGTGAGCTTTTCCTTGCAAAGGAAGAGTAAATTAAGAATAAAGAGGTTTTGCACGTCCAAGTGACCAAACCAATCCATGATAGAGGGTTGGTGGAATAATCATAACCCAGCAGTAAATTAAGAATAAAGAGGTTTTGCACGTCCAAGTGACCAAACCAATCCATGATAGAGGGTTGGTGGAAACATCATAACCCAGCAACACTCTTACAGACACAAGTAAAATTAGTATCATAATCGCATAGACTCCAGAATCTTCAATGATTTTAATTTAATCCTTTCTAACAACTCGTAAATGAAGGATTTGTGCATTGCGTGACAGCATATAGCTACTATCAGAACGCCAGTAGTATGGAAAAACTGTTTTCGTAGCTTCTGGATAAATGGTTTGTATTACAACCCTACCGAAGCAATTTGGTATTACACTATTACTTATGTCAAGTGGTAATATAATGACTTCTGATTGCACATATCACAGTAAGTAATAATACAGAACATTAAAATACACAAAAAAAAATCACATGTCTAAGCAATGTAATACAGGAGGAGGGTGCAGCAATGGATGTCACCACAAACAGGGAGAAGACATTGAAAGCCATCAACATAAAAATGGATGGCTTTTATCATTATTCTAATAGGAGGTTGCACCATCCATAGGCCCCCTTAGTAACGGCTTCTCCAGTGGCTTCTCCCAGAAACTGCCCTCTCTTAGCTTCTCCTAGAAGCCGCTCCGTCAAATTCGTCGAGGCTTCTAAACTAGTCAATCCCCGATGAATTTAGAAGCCCGACGAATTTGATGGGGCAGCTTCTGGGAGAAGCTGGGAGGAAGCAGCTTCTGGGAGAAGCCGCTGGAGAAGCCGTTACTAAGGGGGCCTAAGATGGCTCAGAGAAGCCTTCAACAGGTTTGTGAAAATAAAGGAATGAAAACTATGGCAGTAAGGTTTTTATGTGGAGCATACAGATACACCATACAGCAAGCAAATACGAATGGAGATGCCCTGGTTCCCAATACTTTTTAGTTGATAACTTGATATATGAGCACGATGGAGCAGTCACTGATAATTTCTGAGGAAACCTTTCATTTTTTAAGCAAAATGTTGCCTCTAAAGCATTTTATGATGCATAAATGCTGTCAAAAGATCTAGAACTTGATCCCCTGGAAAGGATATATTTTGGATCCGCCACTGGTTTTATCTTTTATGGCAGCCTCCAGCACGTCTCTTCGCAACAGGTAAGCACCTACGTTTTGATAAAGATTTGTGGGTCGAAATGTTGACTTCAAGTACATCACCTCCCTCGCAAATTCTGGATCTTCCCCTAGTCTTATAGTCAGTACTGAAGTACATCTCATCATCAAGGTCAGAACAGTGAAAAACCATACATTTTATTTAAGGTTGATACCATCTTCATATAAATAAGTACCTATTTCCTCGAAAGCATATGCAGTAATCATGGGCTTAAAATATTTCTATACCCTAATATGAATTAGTAAACCATGATTAGTATTTAGGATAATATCTCTTTCGCAAACAGCCAAACCAACCAGATAAGGCAAAAAACACGCTAAGTTAGAGAATCCCGTTCCCTCCCTCTGTACCTTCAAACACAGTTTAGCATATTTAAAAATAAACACTTTGGACGAATTATTCTGGCTAAATAAATTGTAGAACGAAAACCGCCATCCACTACCACACACTCTCAGGTGCACACAAGCCGTAAATTTTTTACTGGTGAAAAACTAAGACACGAAAGAGACCAATAATTAACGAGGCTTTTGCTATCACACTCACACCAGGGGACGGCGGCGCGGTCGACGATGTCCTCGAGCGTCTGGAAGACGAGCCTGCTGTCAACGAGGAAGCGCAGGTAGCCCTCGACGGTGGGCTCCCACCTGGCGACCGGCGGCGCCTGGGACTCCTTCTCCCCCTCCCTGGCCTGATCCTTGGTGTGCAGCCGCATCGCCACCGCCCTCATCTCCTCCACGAACGGCCTCTCCCCTTCCTCCCCGCTCGCCGCGGGGGCAATCTCCGTTGCCGCGGCCGCCGCGACCATCCTCCTCCGCAACCCGACGGAAACCCCCGGCACCGGACGCACCCCGACCGACACGGACAGGCTGCTGCTGCTGCTCCTCCTCCTCCCGGCGGCAGAGACGGCGACGCGAGGGGGCGCGAGGGAGTGCGAGGTGGTTATTGACGCCGACGCTGATGCTGCCGTGGGCGCCATGGGTGGAGACGGTTTTCTTATAGCGGTAGGGTTTCGTGCGGGGGAAGGTGAGTCGCCGATGGCGAAAGGGACTGGGAGGCGGTTGCTTTGGAGTGCGGTGCAGGAGCGTGGAGCGGGAGCGGAGAGCACGGAGCGTGAGCGCGAGGAGAGGAGGAGGCGATTGCTTGGAATATTTAATTGCGCTCAGGTCGGGGAGTGGATTGGGATTGGAACGGGCCGGAAATGGCGACGCGGCAATGGCGTACGGGTCAGGCTGCGTGCGGCTTGGGGAAGACGATGATGGGGTTGTCCCCCATTTTAACAGGAGAGGGGGTATGGGCGTAGAGGCTGAGCATGACATGCGGGGTCGAGCAGGTGGGGTCGTGGTGTCAGTGGGTTTCAGACGGAGGGTAGTGGTGGGGATCTCGTTTCCAACTGGGTCTCGAGAGGATGGGAGAGTAAGAGAAGGCAGGTTCGCCTTGCCGACGTGGCGGTGTGTGATGGGTGGGTCCGGGGCATGGAGTGCGGGAGGCCCATTGGGTCTTCACGTGAGGACGACCGAGGCGACGGTCTCGTCCATTACTTTATATATATCGCAAGCCAGGCCCATGTGATAAGTTTGCCAAATTTTACGGTTTAAAAGAAAATATCGAATCGTTAAGAAAAACGAATTTGCTGTTTATAGACCGTTCTAAAAATCATAATTTGTCACATAAATAACTACCTAACTAACCATTAAATAATAATCAACGTATAAAATCTGATTTAGAAATATGACTTAGATATTTCTTTTAGAAAACCTAGGCAAAATTGAGGGTGACACACTACAGATCTTGACATTTAATAGGTACCACTACAAATTTTGCTTTTCTTCGCCAAAACACACGTAAAAGGTCGCTTTTGCCCTTTTAGTTCCAAAACGTTCTTCGGTTGGCCTGTAGTTGGACCACGTCATTTCACTCCATTTTTT
>JAGXJF010003623.1:0-121450 GCA_019208055.1 Stipa capillata
GCAGGCTGATGAAGACCTACGGGACTAATCCCCGGGCGAGAAGACGCGGCCTAGAGAATAGTGTGAGGCGATTTTTTTCTTTTTTTTTAGAATTTTTCACCTTTTCAATCGTGCGCCACAAATATTTTACCCGCTATTTTACTGCAGCACCGCGCCGCCCAATTATAAAGGCCCGCGATAGCGTTAGCGCTAGGCATATCCGCCCATATCCAACTGACACCTCTCCCATGTTTCGAGAATTGCGACAACATAATAGTGTGCTCAATGTTCTAAGTCGGCATATTTTGCTAATCGCCCTCATTATTTATAAGCTTTGTCCCGAGATAAATAAAGTGTCGTGCGATACTATTTTTGCTGGACATTAAGCGCTAAATGCCCAAGAAGTTTGATAAAGTGCCATAAGATAAGGTGTTGCTGTCTAGCTAGGAGTAGGGCAATCGTTAACTTGCTAGAATCTCCCAAGAAAATATTAGGTTTGTAATATGATTTGAACCCACCACTACTTAATAAGGTTTCAAGCTTCACAACCTCACCTCGCGCTAGTATGTCACATTATGAATTTAAATGTATGCAACTCCTATTTATAAGTATAAATACATACAATCCAAAGTCCACACAACACCGAGCGACAAGGTGATGAGTTAGATCCAGGAAAGGGGTGGTTTTTTTTTTTTTTTTTGAGGGGAATAATATGGATTGAGTGGCCTGGCAAAGCAAGGCGGTCATGTAAAGGAATTTACACTAAATCTTTATGCCGTATCGTGACCCCACTTCATGATCACATCGGAATCTGTGACTTTATTTGTCATTCTAAGGTGATAAATGTTATTATATCGTGCAAGCTATTTATGAACTTATCTTTTGTTAATTTGATTGCTCAATATATCAGCCTGTATGGATGGTTAGCAACCCTGCTATATTTTTATCATGCGTGTGTTATATGAAATTACTATCTTTCATGCCGCTATCCAGCAAAATATCGCGGCTTCTACCGATTACCGAATCTTAGATAAGTATTACCGTTATCTGCTAATCTTGTTACTGAATATTATCTTCAATATCCATATTAGTATCCGACACTATCGATCACGATAGCATATCCACACAAATAAAAATATGAAAACAAATATGGTTATGAAGTTAATCCCATCGTACTCGATCTCTACTATTGCACCCTTACTCACGCGCACGCCCTATCCCTGAGCCAAACAGAGACGCTAACACAGCACAGCGCGCGGCGAGCGAAAACAAATGGCTCATCCACGTCGCAGGCTCAGGGAGCGCGGAAGAGCCGTGGCGAGGGAAACTTGCGTTGCCGAAATGATGGAACTGCGAAAAGCTGCGGCGCGACACGAACCGACGTGAGGAGGAGCCACCGTGCACGTAGATTTGAGCCGCCGGGCGCGCCGCGTTGCACGTAGCGTGCGCGCGGAGCCCGGGTTGATTTCTTCGAGTGAGCGGGCACTGTCCTGATCGGCCGCGACGGTTCAATGTGAGGTGGCAGGAGAGCGCTCACGGACCGGCGACGCGACGACGACGCGAGTCAAGCGGACAGCTCTGACCGGCGAGAGACGCCGAGTAACCCATCTCGAATGAATGGATCCTGTGGTCTGTTATACCCATGCAGTGTGTGAATTGAAACGGCCTCGTGGCGAATGGTTTCCCCACCCGGGGTGGCAGGACCAGCTGCATAGGACGCATGGCGATCTAATCCCAGATTGTTTCACTCGTTAGCTAGTAAGCCTAGTTACGATTGTCTGACCGCCCTCAAAAAAAAGCTAGGATCTCAAAATAAAAGTAGTTATGATTCTGCACGCTCTAAGCCCCAACCCCCCCCCCCAAATCTACCCAAAAACGCAACCAATTATGTCATCCGTCACGAGGAACAGTCGCGGGCCCATAATCATGGACCAAGCCTTTCATCAATGCCTCATGCTTCTGTACAAGCGTACCCGGCGACAGTATTCTAAATGCAGCCATCACCAATGAAACCGAACGGGAGAGAGGTTTGCGATACGATGGAGTTCAGGATGTCATGACGTGTGCGCTGGCACATATAAAACAGCCGCCGCATAACTTGATGCCAAAGTTGAGCTTTAAAACTGGACAGCCATCTCTTAAAAATGTTTCACGATGTTTTACCAGGTATCTGACAACCGGCAGCTGTTTCACTGTTTAAGCCTATCGTACTTCCGATAACGATAATTTAGACCATGCAGCTGGAAAACGACAAGCGCAATTGCCCAGACAGCGATTTTACAACTATGAGCCCAGAGAGGGTATAACAAACTTAACTCAGTGACATAGCTGATGCTGATGTGTCATGATGTGACGAGACATTTACGTGATCGAGCGAGTGCACATGCGGACTTAAAAGCATCACGCTAGAGACACCCATCCCATAACATCAGCGCCTGCACAGCTATCTTTAACAAGTACGTGTCAGATCGCATATAAAATATACCTCAGCTGCTACTTTCACGTACCCCCAGAAAACCTTGTGCATAGCTACCTAACATTGAGTGAATCTCAAGCAAAGCTTGCCAGTTTACTCAGCAATAAGATACCCCCACACCAAGAAACTAATGTACCCTAAACATGATCAATGTAAAGGTCCCGGCAAGCGCATGCAAGACAAAGACTTTTGAGGCTTCCTAGCGTTAGGAAATCGCCCCCCTCATCTTTCTCCAATAGCAAAAGGAGGGTTAAATACTTAACTGCCTTACAAGCCCTAATAAAACCTCACGATCACAGAATTATTAAGGTGAGCCGAGCACAGCAACCTAAACCTACCTACAGATCGTAAGAGAACTAGCAAATCTTAATTAAATCAGCTGAGCCCAGCGAGTGAGGCCCGTGGACTAATTTGCGCACAGCGGCTTTACACCAGAACCATTACATTTAAAACGGATGGTTGACGTTCTTAGGGATATTTTCCCTGAACTCTAGCGCAACAAGTGAAGTATCTGTTCACCAACGCCTATAAAACCCTAATGAACAATGATAAGTCACTAACATTAAACAGAACGCGAGTCACGCAGTTCCATGCACGACTTCGGCTGAAAGAAAAGGCCTAATCATGACTACGATGTATCCGGAGCCATTATGGTTTATGCACGCCATCAACTCATCATACTCTCTATGGCGCGATCTACTAAACCCTGAAACACCAGCGTGAAGTTATATAGCATTGAGATCGACGTATAGGAAGCAGACTAGCATTAGCAAACATGAGCGAACAAAGACAGCAGTGTATTCCCTATATATCAGCGCACGGTAACATCTGAACCGCACAGACAATGCTTTGCTCTTAACGTTGGTCGACTTCGCAAGCCATCTACGTTAGGACTCTCTGACAGCCTCACTTACTCAATAATTCTAGCAATCATACCTCAGACCCTTACCTTCCTTTTCACTTAGATGAGCAACAGACTCCTGAGAACAAGACCATTACTTTGATAATTATACAAGCTAAAAAACCTTAAGGACAAGTGCTACTAAACCGAATACAGGGTCATAGGCCAGCGCGCCGTCGACTAACTGAACGTCTCCGACACACAAGTTTTCGGTGGTTCCACCTAATGCATCATAGCCGACAATCCTATAACTGGTACAAGCATCCTAATCAAAATTTCAGGACGTTAGTGCTGGCTTTATTGTTTATGATGATGGTGACAAGTGTCACACCCTATCCTATAACTAACTCTTCAAACTCTCAACAAACTCTGCTAACAGACTCTAATACTTTACGTAACTTTCAACAAACGTGTCTAAACACTATTTCAATCTTTAACGTTTCTTGAGTTATAGTCTATTTTTACACTGCCTGATATAGCAAATTATTTATTTAACTAAAAACCAGAATCCAATTCTTTATGTTTTGCAGTTAGTATTATGTACTTGCCTGCGATGCCCGATTCCTGTGCAACACATGTGCGTAAATTATTGTTATATAGTATGTATGTGTCGTTATATACGAGGCCACTCTAAGCTTATTAGATCGTTGCTAGCACAAGCCAGCCGATTATTTTGTTATTAGACTTATGGTTCTCTTTAGTCCAGACATAAGATCATTATCTATACATATTCTGAGGTTCGCTTGAAT
The DNA here is from genome assembly GCA_019208055.1 of Stipa capillata. Taxonomy (NCBI): domain Eukaryota; kingdom Viridiplantae; phylum Streptophyta; class Magnoliopsida; order Poales; family Poaceae; genus Stipa; species Stipa capillata. The sequence continues at coordinate 4,106 of JAGXJF010003623.1, forward strand.
AACGCAACGCGGCACACCTACTAGTTGTACTAGTATCGAAGTTTTTATGAGAACGATGCGAACAGTATTGAATTTGTCTTACACATGAGACCAAGCTAACGACTACTCCAGCCCAACATGTACCACCAAGCACCTTCCGTTTCAAGTATAAGCCTACGGATTCTATGCTCCCCAAATATCCTCACAGAAGTCTCGTTTAGAGATCTCTTGAAATCTGTCAGCCAACACCAAAAACACATTAACAAATTCATCTCCAGTAAACCGCCGTTGCACCGATGTGCACATACAATACTAGGGTGATGATCACTAAGAGTGATTTTTCTGTGGCTGCGTCCAAGAAAAGCACGAAGACAAGGAGGTCAGCAGAAGCACCTACCTTTGATTGCGCGACGCGCGCATGTGGTGCTAATTGCGAGGGGAAGCGTGTATGTAACCCCGACTAACGCCGCCGTCTCGGCCCACTTCTTGACGGTGGCTGTGACATGGCAATATCGAGATTCCATTTTCGTCTTGCGAGAAGGCCAGCGGTTCGCAGGCGGCACGCACACAGCACCTCCGGCAAGGCACACGCACCAGCCCCAGCCTTGCCGCAGCCTAAGCTGACTGCCCGAGAGGCCACCAAACAAGCGTCAGCGGACGAGCCTCGGACAAGGCCAATCACTCACATACTATCGCCAGCTCTCTCTCTCTCTCTCTCTCACGTCAAGTCCCCCCTGACCTAGCGTGAATAGAATCCTAAGCTAAATCAAAGCCATTGACATCTACATCTAACTCCCCCCCCCCCCAATAATTTCTCTCGCCATTTGTTTGATCCATTGCTAGTATTCTGCTACGACTCGTGCTGTAGATGACGAGTTGCTCTCAGAGTAATTTTATTTTCGGACGCTGCATGGTTTCCCCCCCACCACTACGAAATTCGATGTATGGCTTTTGCCTATCAGCATTCCCTAACAGAGCACTTAATAATTTTGTTGAAGCAAACCGCGATCAACAAGGCATGCGATGCTGAAAGCTGCGAGACAGGCTGAGCTATTTAAAACTAAATGAATGTTTGGCATCCATCCAGTAAGCCTCGCTTCTTAAGGAACGCGGTGGTCTGTACTTGATGGCAGCACGATAAAGCGGACGTCTCTTGATTCTTTCTTTCAGAACCACTCAGCTGATCTAACCCGCTCCTTCACATTTGCCTCGCGGTATTAACACTCGATATTTTATGAAGCTCAAATGCTCTCGCCCAACCTGCAGATGTACAGTCTCGCTTTCGCCTTAGGATACCCTAATCTCAGCGCGCTGCGATGATAATAGCATGCACACCAAAAATCGGACAAGGCTATGCCAACTGTAGCCATGATAACTAGCTAGTAGAAGACAGGTTATCTATAGCCCCCCTGGTAAGGCTTCTCTAGACCGGTTCTCCCAAGAAGTTGCCTCAACCTCCCAGAACTTCTCCCAAAAGCTTGTCCTCCACCGTCAAATTCGTACGGGGCCTTCTAAATTCGTCGGCGATTGGTAGTTTCGCCGTCCGACGACTTTGACGGGGGCAGGGGCGACTTTGCGCGCGCCTTGGGAGGGGAGGCAGCCCCCCCCCCCCCCCCCCCCCCCCCCCCCCCCCCCCCCCCCCCCCCCCCCCCCAATGACCCACCCAAAATGTGACACAAACAACTCCCTCCCACCCCCCCCCCCTCCCCTACCTTCTAGGGAGAAGCCCGTGCAGGAGAACGCAGTTACTAAGGGCGCGTAGTAAGCCACTCTGATATGATCAATCATGGATGCAACACGTTTTCAGATGTTTAATGTGTTGCGTTTGATTAGGCACAATGTTGTAGGTGGTAGATCCTGGAAAGCTTGTGATTGACTCCATCGCCTTCATAGGAAGTAAAATCTACTTCCATATGCCCGGATAAGTAGAACTAATTATGTTTCAAAGCGCCAGCAAGCCTTCATATTAGAGAGATGTCTCGTTGGGGGAACCAACATCCGCAAAGCGGCATCCACTCATACCCCTCTGCCCCCTAGATTCACCTATTAAAGCTGAGCCGTGGCCATACCCATGCCAATCTAAATATCCACTCAACTGACACACTAACCATATGCGTACTCTTCTGTAGGCCAAGATCAACTTTTGTTCCGCAATACCTTTATAAAAACATTTCAAAACAATATCAGAAATGGTATGCCTTCAAAATGGAAATTGCACCGGTTCAAACTGCGACTAGTTGACTCTCGTTTGCCCTTGAGTGCTTAAACAACTACAGCCATGCATCGACATGTCGAAGAAGGGCTATAGGTGATGGAGAAGGCAACCATGCCCTGTCCTGCCGATCGGCCTGCTAGATAGCAGCATAGGAAATAGTACTCGCTATCGTGCCATGCGTGAAGCAGACCAAAAGAGGAGCATTTGGTCACAGCGATGCGAGGCGGGGCGGTCAACCCTCGCGCGTCGCGTGGGAGGACAAGCCAGGCACCATGCCGAGAGCACTGGCAGCGAACGCCCCCTAGGGTCCTGCGACTACCTTACAATAGCCATCCAGCATGCAGCAGGGATATAACGGCAATTGCCTTGACTGGATCACAGAATTGCTGGATGCGCCATGGACACGAAAAGCCCTGTCAGATCCCATGTCTATAACCAGGACGCACGATTTTGTTTGGACTTTGCTGGATTAGTCCGTCGTCCTAAAGAATTGACGTACAGCTTAGTGAGCACCATCCCGTGGTTTCTGGATTAATCCAACTGCCATACGGCCCTACCATTGTACTCATGGGACTCAACGGCCACGCGATTCGAGTTCCGCTAATACATAGGCCCGTAGAAGCATGTGTTTTTACGTGGATTTTCCAACATATTTTTTCTCTTTTTTCTCGTTTTTTTTTATTTGCCTTAGGACGTACTGAGACGTTACATCGCATAGCGGCTGCGTGTCATTGCTCTTTTCGGGTCATAGACATATATTCCAACCGTTGATGACCATGGGGGCGGGGGGGACATTCACTCCATTCAGCCCCAAGAATCTGGCAGCGGCAACTATAATGTATGTTCTAAGCTGTGCCCTCTGCTGTATCGTTGCTCGAACTATTGTCAGTCGAAATAATAGAGGCTTTAAAGGCTAATATCCAAACATAACTAAAGCCATGTCAATGTATCAACCTAAATCATCACTTGTTTGCATACGTGATCTGTAGCTCATTGCGAATGCCAGTTTACGGCGAGCTCTATGTTGTCGATTTATAAGAGTTACGAGCTCAGTACTCAACATGTTTAATATCACTCCGATTTTCAACCTTGAACAAGCCGAGAATTGAAAAGCCTATTTGGTATAAGCTACCTTTAGCTTGCCTGAATTATAACGTATGTACACAGACCGTGCTTTTATGTTCCATCTTTTTCGGGTGCTTCTGCTGTGCCGTTAAGCGCGCCGGCACTGTTGCAGCAAAGCAGAGGATCGATGGAGCAGCAGCAGCGCCGCATCACGCTAGACGGTATGACGGGTTCCACGCCAGTAGGACAGCAATGGCCAACATGGTCACACCCACCCAGCGACCCCGCGCATTTCTTACATCCGCTGCGCTGCGGCGGAAAGCGAGAGGGACGGCCACAACGGGTCTGCCGCGCGGCACACAGGAGCTAGCATAGAGCCGTAGCCAGCTCACACACTGTAACCCGCGAACCGCGCGCTACAGCATGGCTGATGACGGCACGGCAGCAGCCCTCTTCACTGTGCCGACGCGCCTGAAAGCACATCATTCATACGGTCAATAGTATACCGCATGATCTGAGGGACGTGCAACACTGAACAAAGTGACTCCACAGACAGCACCCAATGCTACTCTGCGTTCAACCACTAACTCTTCCTTTGTTACATGCACATCAATGTCTATATTCGACTGGAAGACTGAAGACTGTATGTTATAAACAATGTGTCTAAAACCCCCCCCCCACCCCAAAAAAAAAAAAAATGCTTATGGTGCGAGTCGAGATCAACAATATTCGTAGCTAGCTAGGGCAGTGGCCCATGCAACATGGAATATCTTTTACTTTCCCTTCTAGCTATTTCCAAATGGAAACTGCGACTGCAAGTCTCTGACTCGGAACTCCATGATTAGTAGGTGTTTTGGTTTGATAGTACGAAACCTCCTGTTCATCAGATCAGCAAAAAAGCGCCACACTGAAAAATTCATTATTTTAAATCAAGATGATTTTTATTGAAATCATCGGAGAATATATAATATTGAGAATTGCTTCTATGCTCTTACTAATTTTTTATGCACAGATTCAAAACATCCCATGCGTACATAGCAAAAGGGCCCATATAAATCAAAATTAGTTAAGGCCCAAAGCCCGCGTGTACCAGCCCGGTTAGAAACACACCAAACCCAAACCACGCCTCACTGTTCTCATCTCACAACTCACCACAGATTTGGCGCCTAAACTCAATTCGACTAATATAGCCCCTTTAGATATTCACCCATGGATCGCTTGAAGATCTATGCAAAAAACTTTAGGAAATAGCACTAAGAAGCACTTCCCATATTGATACCTTATATATTTAAGAAACTTAAGTGCTGTAATCTTAAATATCAAGAGATGTGCAATACGCATTAAACACAAAAGCCACATAATGCACACATTTCTATATCCAAAGTTGCCAAGATATATTTTGCTAACTGAACAAGCTTAGAAAAATAAATACCCATGGATCATCCCTAGACATCTGTTGTGTCAAGCCAATTATACGATCCGAGCGTCAGCCCCTGAAGGGGAGCGAGACGTGCAGGCTAATAAAACGGACCGCTCGCATTGTGGAGGTATGTCCGGCCCCATAGGTAGTGTAGTGATGAGAAGTCCTTAGATGGAGAGTTTAGAATACACTTAGTCTAATATAATAATACATAGCTTCTAAACAAAGCACCACCGAACTGTTACACTTTTTATAAAAGCGAAGACGAAGATATAAGCAGAGAAGAGTCTATGATATACGTACAAAAAAAAAAAAAAAACAAAAATGAGCCCCCCCTCCACAGGTCAAGGACAGCCGCAATCCAGAACCCGAATTTACGCCAGGCTAGAAACATAAGTAAGTTACACTCTATAAGTAGTGGCACCGATTGGACAGTCTAGGCAAAACGATGATCGAAGAATAACCAGGCCCAAGTGCTTCGGATCAGTTTCACTATCCTATCTTCTACTCACCGTCAGGTGCGTGCAAGAGATGGCTAGACAAGATATGCCAAATCAGAGGATGATAGCGACTATAGAACCCGACCTGAGCTACCCCTATCACCTTAATCATTTATCCCAGATTGGTTCCCTCTTCTTCCCACTAAAACCCAAACAAAATCCATAACTTTGTACATTTCAGCTTCCTTTAGATCACCACAGACCTGCCTATCCTGTTTTCTTAACATACTCCTGCGTAAGCAGAACACTATCGAATGCACTCACCTTTGCTCTTACCATGGGGTTTTGAAACCCACGTTTCAATTGCGTATTCTTGATACCCATGCATTTATGCCTTTAGCATTTATCTCATCGCCCATGAGCCTCTTTATATCAGTCGATGAAGCGGTTTCCCATGCAGATTTTTACAGCACCAGGCGGGAGACCAGACTTGGATATTAAGTGTTTTCCTAAAGTCACACTGATCTCCATCAATCAGCGTCCCTTTTTAGGGAGAGCCCACTCTGCTTTCTTGAAGGTCGGAACGCATCCATGATGCCTGCTATAGACTTTAGGCAGGACAAGACGCACAAGAGCATCGACTACCTGGCCACGTCAACGCATGTTCTCCCTTCCACCATCTTCGGCGGCGACAAAGTCTCTCTCCAACAACGATGCAAGTAGCTTCTAACAACACAACTTTGACCGATACGGAGCCTGTTACTTCCTACACTCCACGCAATCTACCAATTCGATCGCAGATCTTAGAAGGCCCTCACTAGCTCATGTTATCTACCTCCATGCCGATATAAGGTTGATTGTCGGAGAGCGGACAGCGACCTAGCTCACGGTCAAGCAGACAACCAGAGAGGAAAGCCGGACATGTGAAACCCACCAGTAGCTCTACTGAAGCGCGTCCATATCGCGATTGCTTTGTAGCATTACCACAGCTGTCCTCCATAATCGTCGATTCGTAATATTAAATCTTTACTTTTAATGCCCTTTCCTTTGCCCCGAACCGCTGTTAATTATTTAGTATCGTGCTTTCTGAAACCCCACTCAAATAATGAAAATGAGCAAGAGTAATTATTACTAAAAAGATCACTATGATCTCACTGCAAAAATCATAAGGAGACGTTACCAGTTCTGCAATTACTCATAAATAAGGCTACTGGCACATAATAATTTTATGATGCTTTGTCGTAGTGCACAGTGAGACCGAACAAACCCGTGAGCAAGTTAGTTTGCTGCAACAAGCTGAGAACGAAATATACCATACCCATCGACTGAAAGTCAGTGAATAACCCTCAGGGCCAGGTATACACATGTCCGAAGGGCATAGTAGCATGATAAACCAGAACAGATCCAATACTAGAATAGAGTGATTCCACAAACAGATTGCAAACACATCGATCACCTAATTGCCCTCAAAATAGCTAATAGAGCAAATGAAGCCAATAAATACTCACATCACACTAGTCAGCTATGTTACATGACAAACTTGCTGAAAATACCGAAAATGATGTACGAAAACGGCCTGTCGCCTTTACTACTATACGCAGTGAAACACACTACCGTTCTCATATCATCAAATTCGTCAACCAGTCGCCAATTACCTTCTAAAGTCACTCCGTAGTTTTCTCGACCGAATTTTAACTAAGATGACCTCGAGTACTTAAGCAGCCTCCTTCCATACCCTTTCAGTCAAATCGAATGTCCCTAACCTCGTTTATCCCCTTCAAGCAGTCAGTAACGATAGCCCTGTTGGACAAGAATATTCTTCACCGTACATTTCCACCACGTCCATGAAATTTCATATCGTCAAATTTCTCATACTAGGTTTCACAATCCAGTCAACATCACTCTCGATCAATGCGCAATACTTGATGCCCTTACCAACCTTCTTAGAGAAACTAATTAATCTGGCGTTGGCTCTGATACAACTTGTTACACCTGATATCCACTTCATATGGCCAACAGCCCGGGATCCGATCAGATTATTAATAAAGATACCGCCATAAGTACGTGAACGATATCAAGACGAAATAGATAAATAATCATACGGGAAGTACCAAAAACAAGAATAACGGACATTTATAGCCCACGAGAAGATGATTTGCAAAATGAAAATGAATCACGAAATCTTATAAAGCATGACATCAAAAGAGTAAACAGGATATGTAGCCTAACCTCACAGCCTCTCACATTTATTTTTAAAACTCACAGATTCTTAAAGCCCTATATAAAGAAAAAAATTTAAGTGCCTAAAGAAACCTAAGATATTCCTCATACTAAGCTCACACCTTCTTTATCCGATGGCCTATGAATAGATAAAGGTTGTATACCTATGACCACTCCTCATGGTTTACATATAGCTTTCACATAATTAAATCTCAAAAACAAGATACACTTTGAAACTTAGTAGATCTCCTCAATAATATTCCTTCTAAGCACATAAATATTTAAATTTTAAAATAAGCGTTAAGATATGCAGACAACGCCTATATTCAAATACGACTATTATCCCAAATGAAAATATATATTGACATAAAGATCTCTGGCCTTGACTAACATGCGTTAGTGAGGTTGTCTCGGTATTCAATAGTATGAACCCCATCCGGCCATCCAGCATTACAGCTAATCTAACATAACCCAAATTCAGATGTCATTGCCTAACCAGTACCTAATAACACTAGACCACCTTTCATTTCAGCCTTCTTTTTATTTTACGCCTCAGAATCAACCACAAAACGGATACTAGTTCAGTTGACTGGGATCACTAAAAAGTCGCCGCCTACTTCGCTAAAGTAATGATTCTTTCACATGGCTTAAGAAGTGCAGAACAGTCAAAAACATAGTCATTTACTTCTTTATTAACCGTATGTTGAGTAATGACAGACCTCACCCGAAGTTTATTCTGTACCCTAAGAGTTCTCCTACGCAAGCCGACACTGACAATTGCTAAATTAAAGAAATTTGGATCCAAAATTAGTCTTAGGGCATCTTGCATCGCATTTGAAAACCCATAGACGTCAGGCACTCAGATTTGACTACATCCGCCCTATACCTCACAGTATAAGCCAAATAATGAAATACGAACAAAAGAAGTGGCAAATCCTATATTGTCAGTCAATGTTTAGCAGCCTCTATAAATCCCTAGTAAATTTCAAAAAAAAAGCGAATAACAAAACATAAGAATCAAAGTCATATCATATTGCATTCACATAAATCAAAAAACATATAAATAAATACCTAAAAGTTGCCTGATTGCCAAACGTAAAAAATACACAATTTTACTTTAAGGATTTTGTTACATGTAAATAAGTTGTCATAAGAAAAGAGAAATTCTTAAAGAATTAGACTTATGAAAATTTCTTTTGGAAATTACATGCAAAGTACTCCCTTCTAATCATAAAAATGAATAAAGACGTATTTTGTTTGCTTAAGACAAGACTTTTAACCACAAATTCACTCTTATACTAATGTGCATTATACGAATACAAAGTCATAATCATAAATAAAGTAATTTTGAAATACAAATAAATAACACATCAATTATTCATGCATCACATAAACCAAACATCACTAATAGAGTAAACTTGTTCGTCAAAACTCCGTCTTAACTAAACAAAATACCATCTAATATACTTCTGATGACAGAGAGGAAAAAGTCTAATAAGAAAAAGCTTTCTATCTAATCAATCATAGAAATCAAACAAACTTATGAAAAAACTTCTAAAGAAATACAATTTACTATACAAATACTATATAAAATCTTTGTTAAATCAAAGAGACCCTTCGATCCTACAACATCATAGTATCGTCAAGACGGATCCTCATAGTCAAAGTACTGATGTAGCATATTAGGTACATTAGTCTGATACATTATAGACCAGTAAGCAGACCAGTGAGCGCCCAGTTCTTTTTGCGCTTATAGAAGCTCTATCAGCGTAGAAATTAAGCACTTTAACCCAAGAAGAACATAAAATCTATAAATAGCTTAAATCACAGCCTAAAAGCCCTCCCCCTGCATGTAGTGAAAAAAGAAACTAATGGACCCATAAGCAGCTTCCACGCAGCTACTCATTTGCTCATTTGACAGTTAACCTTCAACTTCCACTCAGTATTACGAATCGCAACTGCCACCCCCAGCCCCGACCGTTTCGTTCCATCTAACAGACGAGAACCGCGTATTAGCAATCCCGCAGCACTCCCGCCTATATTAAGTACCCGCACGCGCTAGGTAGCCACCGCCGCCGCTAACCTCGCCTACCGCCATCTACTCGCCGGCGACCCTCCGCCGGAGGAATATAGTACCAGAATCCGACACCAGACGATGCCACCCCTACACGCCGGGAATTCGCCAAAACCCCGAAGCACAACCGACTACTCTACACCAGAAGCGCGCACGACAGCCTTACCTCTACCCGACCCACACCCACCACCCCCCCCTACCACCCTACGCCGCCGGTGAACGCTCCATCCGACCGACCACCCATCGAGCCGACAGCAGCACCTCCGTACCTTCCTAAAGACCCCATGCACAGACGCCGCACCCCCGCCAGCATCCGGCTCCTTATCCACATTTCCTCGACCGACCGCGAAGAAAATCGACAAGGGCTGGTTCCCACCACCAACCCCCTAACCCAACCCCCCACACCCCCAACACCACCACCCCCCCCAGACCGTACCTAAGATCCCGCCGCCGCCCACCGCGTTCACCTCCACCAACCGGAGCTCTTCCCTTAACGCTCCCGCATACTCTTCCACAAGCTCTCCCAACGCCCTCCGCAACCTTCTCTACCCGCAAGCGCGCCCGGAGCACCTAGCCGCGATCCGCCCGCCCTCCACCCTGCTCCGCGCCCTGCTCCGGCCCCTCCGCTCTCAAACGACGACGCGACCCGCCAACCAACGCTCAGCCCGAATGCGCCGACCCCACACCCTCCCAAGCACATTTAATCATCACTGGCCGCCACCCGACGCCCCAGAATCACCGCATACACCCGACCACGCGGTGAGGTTTTAGCTTGATATACAAGTCTACTTTATGAAAATGTGTTGAATGCGATGTATACGCTCACTGATAGAACGGATAGCTATATGTGACACTATTTTTTTTGTCAATATTTAAGCACTTAACGAGCTCGAAACATTTTGCACTAAGCTCATATCTGCCCAAAACCAGTATGAAATAACCAAAATGATCAGTTAGTCCATAGGACACAATTTCTCAGTCCATGCGGCACTACAGACTTTTTATCACACAACTCAGACAATAAGCCTCAACGACAGAAAGCCTACAAAAGAACTAGCGATACAGTTTCTCAGGGACTTCTTACTACCGCTCGAATTCTACAAGCTAGGCTAGAGAAGCTCTAAGCCATTATCTGAAGAAGCTCTAAGCCGAAAAGAACTGGCCTTGAATACATCTGAAAATATGGTTAACAATAAAGCTGCTGCTTCCATGGTATAAGTCAAAACAGACAAAGAAAACCAGTCCCCCCCCCCCCCCCCCCCCACGCAGAGGATTCAACACAAAGAGAAACCGCCAAGTCCTGATAACACCCACTCCCCTGTACTACAGTACCCCACCCCACATACAGCCACCTGTTCGACCTCACTCGCACAGTACACTTCCCAGCCCACACAGCAGATCATTACCTTTGCACTTAGCGCACGCCCTTAACCAAACCTGCGCCATCACATCTCATCAGCCTCCCCTCGCCGCAGCCTGCTATTCCACCACACATGCCACTCTGTCCGCGCCATGGGGACACACGCCGCGCAGCGCGCGCGCACCGCCGCGCCGAGCCGCTGAAGCAAGCGCAGTCAACCGCATGACTCCTCAGCTCTCCGCACCGCGACAACCGACCACACGAGCCACTGCTGCGACGCACACCAGATGCCCATCGCGCCATCGCCCCTCGGCCGCGCGACAGAGCCCCACCAGCCACCACCGCCTTCATCTCCTCCGGTCCTACGACAGCGCGGCCCCACGACAAGACCCCGCTCCCTGCGCCACTACGCTCCGACAACTCCTCCCGCATCGTCGCCCCGCGTTCCACCAACTCCGACAGCCGCCACCCCCCCTTCCCCCCCCACACTCGTCCCGCGCAAAACCTCGCGGCTGCCGCCCACCCGCCGCGTCCGGAATCATTCAGGACTCCTCCGTAGCGCGCACCGCGCTACCACGTACGACGCCGCACCGCCAGGCGACCCCGCGAAGCTAGCGTACCAAATCACCGGTCCGACACGCCGACTCAGCACACCCATCAACGAACGCGCCCCCTCAACGAGAAGACCAGTGCCCCGCAGCTCGCGGCAACACGCGTCGCCACGGCCGCCCCGCCTTCAAGACCTCCGCACTCACCGCCGACCTCGCTTCGTAACCTCCACAAGCTTCAACACGCCCTCCCAAGCTCCTCCCGCCAGCAATAGCCTTCAAGGACCAACACCAGCCTCTACTCATCACCCTCATCTCTCCGACCTCCGCGACCGTGCCCGGCCGATGACCGAAGTCACCGCTCTCTAAATCCAGTGTCTCCGCGACGACCAATCGCCCAGCGACAGAACTAGCAGCGGCGAGAAAGCCGCGAGCCCAAGCGTCTGCCGCATTAGCGCCTTAGAATACAAGACAATCTTCTATTGACCCCCACCTCCCACAAATCCTCTTGCACATACCCTCTTCCCAGCCAGAGCAGGTTCGCAACGCCGATCGAGCACATTTATATAGGCTTAAGATATCTCAAAGTAGAATAGGCATCTAATTTCGACATCAGTGCCACGACGCGCTTAGATTCGATGTCTTTCTCGGCGCAATAGTAGGGTCAAAGATATGCCGCGGAGATCGATGAGCAGGCATGATCGCAGGCATGGAACGAGATCCGGAAATTGAAGAGCAGAAGAGTTTCCTCCGTGCGGTCACGGCATCGCAGTCACACGACGATAACTTCTCTTGGCATGAGTGATGCACAAAATATCCGAACATGTTCTTTTATAAGTTTTGTTAGCCTCACTCGTTGTGCAGATCTAGATAAATTTACGCTATGGGCTCTTGTAATCTGTAAGTTAGCTAGTAACAAACCCGAAAAGAGCACAGAATGAAGCATTTTTTCATGAAAAGAAGCAGAAATTCTGAATATACACATGTCATTGATTCCCACAAAATTCGGAACAACATTGCCGGCAATGAGTGCGTCAAAATTTTTGACACAAATAATATTTAGTAATCAAACAGAGAATGAGCCAACAGAGAGGCGATAATCCAGCTGCTTCCTATAGGCTCAAACTCAGTTCCATCGGCGACAAGGAGAACAGCTTACCGCAGAACAGGTCGCCTCCCCTGATGCGCACCCAGATGTCACAAAAAGAGAATAAGCCCATTCATACCATCAGAAACAAGAAGCCTCTCACCATGCCCTTACATACCGCACGCGTGGGACCAATACCAAAGCACCCGCGAATACAAAGCCAGTTCACACTAACCCCACGCACCGGATAAAGCCACCCAAATCAAAGAGTGACGGAGTAGAAGCTTACACATGAAAAGCAGCAATCTGAGATCAAGAGTAGGAAGCAAGGAGAATCTTTCACCAGAGCCAGTGAAGAAGAGAGCGACCAAGTTGGCTTGACTAAAAGCACAGGGTCACGAGTTTTTCCGTACGAGGACGGTGACGTACCTTGAAGAAAATTCTGAAGTTACAAGGACGGAATCAGACAGAGTTTACAGTAAGCGTCACAAAGACAAAGACTTGTTAAGATATCAGCGACACAGCCTGCTCCAAGATTACAAAACAGCAGACGGACTTTTACTAGATACTTCATCCAGGCTGATTTATCCTTAGTCATACCTAGCCACAATTATATATTACAGCTCAATTCACTAGGCCCCTAAACCTCATGTTAAGCGGCAAAATTAAGCATAGTTGTTAGCCTGCTCGAGCAGATATCATAGGTTTAGCTTAGTCATTTATTAACAAAAAGCTTCATTTAGCTAATAAAAAACTAGGACTTAGCAGTTTTGTCAGCTAGCTTGATCTTTGGATTTCTAAAACATGCCCAAAGTCTACACATGCCATTTATTTACGACGTAACATTGGCTTGTAGCCATCGAAACATATACTAGCAGAAAATTAAACACCAAGTAAAAAAAAAATCGTCATAACATAGCCTCTCTACAAGAGAAGACTGAAACTTCAGGCAAAGTGAGTATGCCACAAATGTCGGTGCGCCAGGATAATCTCAATCAAAACAATTTTTATTGTAGTGAGAAGACAGAAAGTAACGTTCCCTTGATTGCATAATGCCAGAAAGAGATTGCTACTGCAAATGAATGACGAAAGTTTTAGTCTAAATAAGTCGTAAAAACGCTGCAATCATATATTTCAGTGCAAACTACTAAAATATTCCTTCATAAAAACTAGTCAAATCAAATATACGTATTGTGAGTTGCAGACATATGATAGCAGTCATACGTCAGAATCGAAGACCGCAAAAGTGCAGACAGCAAGATGGCCAATGCTGACTAATCATGACAATGTATTGATCTGCATATCATCATTTTAAATCTGACCCTGCCAAAACAATCAATATTACATTTTGAAAGATATAAAGTGCACACTGTCATGCCATCAAAGCATATCGAAATTCCAAATCACTATAATCATTCAGTCACAATAACGGCCTTACAAGCAGTAAATTCATTTGGGGAGGTTCTTACTGTTCTTTCCCTTCTTCATGCAATCCGTCATTTTTTTTTTTTTTTTTCTACTTATTTTGCTGCCCCTGTAGTATAATTTTATTTCTTTGAAGTTTATTTATGTATTTTGTGTGAATTTATTTCTTTGGGTTGTATATGTACTTTTTTTCTATGTTTTTTTTATTCTTTTCGCATACTTTTTTTCTATCTTTGTTTTCTTTTTACATAATCGTTTTTTCGTGTATTCCTTTTGTGGTTGATTTTTATTTTTTATCTTTTCTATGCTCTTCTTGTTCTCTTTTTCCCTTTTTACTCTCTCACCCCGTTGTTTTCGGGGTTGCGTTTTTTTCTTGTGTTGTCGTCTCTTTCATGTTTTGTTATCCGTCGGTAGCTTCACGTGGTTGTAGCAGAAAAAAAGAAGAAAGGAAGGAGCTAGCAGTGCAGCACATGGCTATGACCGAGGAAAATGAAGAGCGATTACTTGGAGAGGGGATAAGACTGACTGGCAGGAATAGGTAGAGCTGTACAGAGAATACTTTACAACAGAAGAGTTTGAGAATTTCTAGCATATAAATTAGTTGAGGTAAGCTATTTCAAGATTAGCTAAACTAAAATTTTCATTTGCTCGGACCTTTTTCAAAAGGATGTGTGGCGCCCCGGTTTTAAGGCCGGGAACTCCCTTGTGATCACTGTACCGTCCTGGATCAGTAGCCGATACACATGAGTTAACCTGTATATCATTGACATACATGGTAACAATTAAATAGACCGTTAAGATCGATAATCTGATACCTGTAGCCCAACGACTATAAACTTACAGCGGAATCCAACGAAGATGTGGCCCATCAGTATGCCATACACGACAGGCCAACTGACTGGGGTACGCCCTAGCGTTCGCAATCGTAATTGCTTCTCGGAGTTGATGTCTCCTTCGTCTGGCCAAATAACAAGCCAGTGAGTACATGAATGTACTCGCAAGCTATCCACAGAGGAAATATACGGCAATATTTCATGCAGGGAATAGATCGAGGAGTAGCTCTACACTGGGTTGCAAGTTGTGCGTAAATGTAAGTTCTTATTCGAAATACGGAATAATAGATTCAAGAGCATTTTTGAAATCAAAGTTCGTCTCTGTCGAGGACAACATTCGGTGCTGAATAATCCAGCAGAACAGTCGTCGACTAGAGGCCGGTAGCTCCATCTACCGCCCGACATCTTCACCTCCTACCCGCGCTACGCCCTCGCGGCCCGGGCTAGGTTTCTCTTCCGCAGTTCCTCGCTACCAGCCTGTAGCTTAAACTGCTCACTGTGGACACATCATGCCACGTCCTTAATCCCATTCCCATCTTTCACAAATAAAACTCAGGTCTAACACAGTGTGTGGCCTTACTAGTTCATGTCCATGACCGAGGACGCGGCTATTCGAATAGTTTTTAACACTCTGCAGAGGTTGTACGGCTTTACCCACAAGATGTAGTCACCCTGGGTATACTGTGCAACCGCTATACTGGCAGGATATTACAACGAGACTTTCTCGCCTGTGTTCACGCTAGAGCCGGACTGCGCTAGGGGGGGTAACCAAAACCTTTTGCATCTGCGGATGACAAAAGTGGGACTCTCCCCCTTTGTGGTCGGACCATGTCTCCATGTACTTGTAGGACTCTACTGAGCTTTACCCCCACGACGCGACGTCGTGAGACTCTCGAAGAGCTTGCCCTCTACGCAGTTCCGTGGAGATCCTCTAGGGGTTTCCGGATCCACTAGCACTTCACCCTAACTTCCCACGGTTCCGAGCCCTAGCGTTAGACGAGGTACCGAGCCAAGTCCTTCCCATAAAGGACATGTGGACGTACGGTGGGGAACTGATTCAGCGGCACTTAGGTTTGGTCCTTAACCGATTCGAGCAAGACTCCATGTCCAACCATCACCTCAGGTAGCAACCGGCCACCCTGCCCTTCCAGGCTTCAGGTCGCAACCGGCTCCTACCCTTTTCCTGATTCCAGTAGCAACGGCTACTCTACCACCTCCAAACTCCCTTAGCATTCTTGCCCGATCCAAATCCTCCATCATCTCATTCAGGGTTTTTAATAAACATTCCCTTGTAAATGGCACCTCGGTATGCATTTACCACCGAGGGTTTTGATCCCAATCCCATTGCATCGATAAAACTTAGTTTTTACTACAGCAGGGCTAAGCGGGGCTATCGTCTATACTCCTAACTAATCAGCACTTAATACTAGGGTTACAAGGATAGGGTTCATCGGGCCTAAGCCGTGCAGCTAATAGGAGTAACTAGGTCTACATAATATAACGATTTTACCCACATAGCATGCAATTTCATAAACAAAATAATTAACGTCACAAATATAGGATTTCAACATGGTCAAGGTGGGAATGCTTGCCTGGCAGTTCCTGTTCCTGTTCTGGTCCCTGACGCGGGGGCGACTTCGGATCCTCCTCGCGCACATACCTCACCCCGTCGACTACACGTCGGAAATCGGTGAATAAGAAGCAAATCGAAGGCAACTTCAACCGGCACAGATGGTTTGCATGTTCAAGGGGGAGAGGTACGGCTAAGGCGAATATACGTGTTTTAGCCGAGCTAGGGTTTTGTGGGTTTTTGAACATACCGAGCTGAGCCTGACGAGGTATGGGGTGAGTATATAGGAGCTTAACTCAGTGGTGAATCCTCTAGGGTTTAGGGCTTGGGTCTACGAGTGCAGAGGATGCCCTAGGGAATGGGTATATACATATTCTCCACATGAAATGACGATGTTTTTAATCGGATGTGAGAATTCGTATTATTAGGGTTAGGCGATCAAACTCCTATTCTTACGGATTCATAGATACTAGAGATATTTCTAGCATGTTGGTGATGGAGAATACTTGTCTTGACTATTCTGATAGCTACATATATATGTTGGTAGTACTAATGACTTCCGTTAATGTTTATACCTGAGTCCCTTAGGGTTTTTCCTTTGCACTAACTTGTGTTTTAGTTTCCTTAGTTCACCAAGTCTTTTAGGGTCTGGAATCTTCTTTTAGGTTTTAGGGTTTCTGCCCGGTATGCTTACTCAATTTGTGAGTTATTGAATTTGGGGTTGTGTTTTATCCGAGTCCAGGGGGTATTATGATGGGTTAGTGGCTAGCACTTGGTTTCCAAGTTCCGGACCTTTAGGTTAGAAGAAAGGAATCCCGAGCAATTTCAGTCTAATATGGAACAAAATTCCTTTTCGAGGAAGCTTTATGCGACTAAGGGTCTACTTCAAATCTTTGGCCTCACGGGGTCTTTGGGTGTTTCGGAGGCTTAGGGTACGTGAAAATATTAAGGATTTAGGTTAAGGTTTGCTGGAATAACATGCATGGCGAAATATACATATATATATATTATCCTTTTTTTTATAGAGAAAAGGAAAAAACCTCATAACCCTATTGTTAACTTTACTATTTCGGTTCAACATATTTTGTACGTTGGAAAAGTGTTTGAAGGGAAAATGTCTAAATATTTCTAGGATGCCAGAACCGGGATTTCTTTTTGAAGAACCGGATTAATAACGGTTGAACCGAGAAGAATACCGGTCCTGGAATTAAAGACCGGAGGGTTTTATTCGGCTTTACGCTTTCTTCAAGGAGAAAAGGCGCCTTCTCTAGGGGAAGACGGAAGAGACTTCGGGCGTGTTCATTACCTGCTAGTAGGCCGAACCTTGGCTTGGAGTCCACGCGACAGTGGCTTCAGCTCCCACTTCGTTGAGTCCCGACCGAGTGAGTCACTCGGCCTTGCCGCTCGGGACAGGGCAGGCGCCGGCGGTCGGCGGCGTTAGGGGCTTCTGGTGAGGATGAAGATGGGCTCGAGGGGAATTCACACGGACCAGTTGGCGGTGGTCTCGGGTCCCAATCGGTGAGCAGAGCGGTGGTGAGTGGGCGGCACAAATCCAGGTTGGGGGAGGCAGTCAGCGGTGAGGGCGAGGACAGATTCGTCGCCGGCAAGCGCCGCTAGAAGAAATTGACCATACCGAAAGGGTCACTGGGATTCAAGGGATCCCATTTTGGGTATAACTCGAGGTCATTGTGCGCGAAAGGGGAAACTCGACGGAGGGCGGATTTGGAAACAGAGGAGCGGCGGCGGTGCTTCGGACAAGCTCTCGACACCGGCGGCGGTAACCCTAGCGGTCTTGCTGGAGCTCGGCTGGAGGTTAGGCGAGGTGCTCAGGTTTGTTGTTTGGGCTGGCGCTTCGGGTGCCCTTTATAAGGCAGGCGGCGATGGTGAGCTGGCGGCGGCCGCTGTTCATGCTCAGGCGGGCGATGGGACTCGGCCGGCGCTTGGAACGAGGCCGCACAAGGGGTAAGGCGGTCGTGGCGCGCGCTGGTGGTTGGGCCGGTGCTGCAACGACGAGCGGCGCGGCGGATGACTCGTCGTCACCGGCGTTCGGCGCAGGTTGGAAACGGCGAGCGTGGTGGCGTGTCAACGGGAAGCGCGGCGAGAAGCTCTCCCGAGGCGCAGCTGGCGTTGGGCTGGACAAGGAGGTGAGGTGACTCGTCGAGCGCAAGGTGGCGCGGTGTCCGTGAACTCCGGCAACGGGTGGCGCGGCTGTGCACGTGGTGGCATGGCGATGCCAGCCCAAAGCGCGGCTAGCTCATGCCACTGGCCGGCATTCGCGTGTCCTGGAGTGTCTGGTTCGTATGCAGCCGTGTCCATGGTGTCAGGAGGTGCTGTGGTGATGTGTTCAAGCTAGTCATGGAGCTAGGCGCTGGAAGCTACTGCAGCTTGGGGTGCTAGCGTTGAATGCACATGTTGGCAAGGAATGGCACTGAGCTGGACAGGTCTGCAGAGGGGCCCTCTTGAGTAGGTTACAACATGGGTAGGCCACGGGGTGTTGAGGGATTGCCAGGGCAAGAACAGAGTACTTTGGATTCGATTTGATCAGAATTTCTTGAGATAAAAGAGGGGAAGCAGAAGTGTTTGATAGCTGATATTCAAAGTTTTTGAATTAAAGTGGTCTATATTTTTATAGATTTGGATCCCCGGTGACGTATTGAACATTGTGCGGTTTTTTTTAGGATTTTTCTGAATACATTGGTAGGGTCGCAGTTCAAAGTTCAATTCAGCCCTAGTTTGTACTTGCATGTATTAACAATATTCGCACTGGACCCCTTAGGGTTGTTTCATATTTGGATAAAGATTAATATTCTTATACTTCCTAAAGTTTTTGTAGAATCTTTAGAGAAGGGAAATCACCTGAAATATGGCCTTTAGGGTTTCTCGACCAAAGGGAATAGTCAATTGTTTTAGGGTACGGCAGTGTTTTAGGTTTTCGAGGTCCGAAGGGTGTATATGGGCATTAAGGCTTAAGTAGGGTCACCTTAACTCATTTCGAGTCTCTTGTCCGCGAGATGTGTGTTAGGGTGTTGCCTTTTCGGCGAAACGGGGTGACTCCAAGGTTTTGTGGGTTCGGGGAGTGCGTCCAATCGGACCTTGGAACGAAGGTGGTTACGCGTTGTGCCGGAGAGGGAAGGGATGTCTTGGCACGCTGATTGAAGCCCCGGGGTCGAATTCTAGTTCTAGGGTTTCGTTGGTTTTACCGAGCAGGGGAATGCTAAGGTTGGTGTTCATATACGTATAGGGGTTTTGTTTAGGCACTGACTTAGGTTCAGATGCACATGCAATCTAAGAATGACAAGTTCGAATAACTTTGAGAAAATTCCAAATGACGAAAATAAGAGCATGATCACATGTGGCGTATACGCGTATACGTGGTCGTGCTAGGGGTTTTACCATTCGTCGAGTAGGATGATATCAGGGTTTTGGGTGTATAGGGTATATGGGTTTATGTCGGGTACTAATCCCAATTAGGATGCACATGCTTTCTAATTTAGCGCAAAAAGTTTTTGTAAGCCCTAATTTTCGGGTTTTAGAAAATCGGGATGTGACAGGATGTTTCCCTGATACTGCATATTTGAGTTAGGATATATGAGAATGTCCTTGAAGGATTTATTGGAACCCCTTAGAGAATTGTTTACAGCGGTTGTAGTTCAAGGTCGAATATGCCTCGGATTTAATTTTAATTTAGCTTGAATATTTTGTACTTCACTTTATCGATATTACCTCAAAAGGGAGTCGAGAACTTCCATAAGGTATCTCCTCATTTTATTTGGAGTCGTTTGAGTGCAAGAAAAACATGAGATCATGAACTTAAGGTTTCACCCTATTATCAAGAAGAAGTGTTAGGATTTCGGAAGAATGGAGCCGTGACGCGAGAGGTACCAGGAGTAACTTTGGTTTTAATAGCAAGTGTAGATTTAACATAGCGATGAAGAAAAGAACTAAGTTGTTCATATATATATATATATATAGATATACTTGGTGGCTTAATTTAGACGGTGTCGGATCCGAGGGTGGAAAAGCTGCCACAGGGTAGTTTAGGGTCCGAGGATGCATGCGTGTATATATGAGGATAGTATATATGTGCATAT
Organism: Stipa capillata; assembly: GCA_019208055.1. Lineage (NCBI taxonomy): Eukaryota > Viridiplantae > Streptophyta > Magnoliopsida > Poales > Poaceae > Stipa > Stipa capillata. Next base: position 24,433 of record JAGXJF010003623.1, read on the forward strand.
ATTCATAATAGAGCATGGCGAATTAGATGGTAGAAGATCACGGCATACAAGAGAGGTTCATGCCACGCATATGCTCAATTTCGCAAAAGTACCGCGTGGTAGATAAGCATACACACATACATATATAGGTTCATGTATGTAGGGAGTTACAGGTATGCATATATGGATACACAAGGAGTCCAGTAGGGGATAGGTAGGTGGGGATCGCCTTACTATGAGGGTGCAAGGTTGACTTTGGAGAAAAGATAAATGCGGTAGAAGTTCGAACGTGTGTGTCGAGAGGGGAAAGAGATCACCCGGTAGCTATACCAGACGTTGATAAGGTTGCGAAAGAGACGACAAGGTTTTTAATTAGGTTTATTTAAGAGAAAAATTATTATTAGCGCAAAAAGTTTTTATTAGCCCTAATTTTCATGTTTCGGAAAATCAGGGTGTGACACAATTGCTAAGGTGTATCGTCACGTGTGGTATAGTCAGATCGTCAAGCTTGATTCCACAAATTAATAGTTACCTCCTCCTCTCATCAAAAGATTGGGCACCCGAATTCACAATCTTTGCCGCGGCAAGGAAAGCACCGCAAAGGCGGGAGGAAATCCAAATTCGAGAGGTGTTCAATGAAATGGCCGTAACTTTTGCGTTCGAAGTCCGTTTGTGCTCTACTAGTACTCAAATTAAAGCTAACGACAAGACACATATGAAAATACCACATGCCTTTAGTCCTGTACAATTCTAACCAGTCTGAATTGAGTGATTCTTGTTGCGTTGGAAAGCTTGAGTCAAGGTGCATCCTGCACATATCCTACCATAGCCATCCAAGAACCTTTCCTGAGGTCGATTTTTGCAAGTCTTCGATTTCGGGTGAGGATTTCCACTAGTGTTTTTCGACCTTCTCCATGTTGGCTCAAAATTTACCAAGAGCTTCCTCTACTCCAGCATATCACTGCCCATAGTTGGTTTCATCAGGTTTAACTCCAAACTCGTTGTCGATTGCTGCCACTTTCAGCTGCGTCCTGCTGTGATTCCTACTGCGGCAGCAGAATTGGCTATTTTGCGTACCACGATGGGACCGCAACAACATAGTTCCTTGTTTCCCTTCATATCTTTTGATCCTTTTGGTACTTTTTTCTAAGGTCTAAAAAATACAAAAAGAGTAAAAAGTCACATAGAAAGCAACTAAAAAAATAGGGAGATCAGCTAGCCTTATATTTTGAGGCTTTTTTCTTGTTGTATTGGGTTGTTTGGGAGCTGCACTTACTACCACCTTCACGCATCACTTCTATCCAGCTTTGAGGGCTGTCATCTTTTGTTTCCACTCACGTTGTTCAGTATCTGGGCTTATGTTGTTTTATCCTTTGCTAGTCAACTGCTAGCACTAGTTAGGACTTTGAACAATTATTCAGCCTGCATTACAAAGTGCTGCACGGTGCAAATCTCTTCAACTTTAGATCATCGATCTATAACATCCACTCTCCTATGCAACTAGCGTAAGGGTCGAGATCGAAAATTTCCACCTTCGTAGGTTCGTGTGCCAGGTATATGTAGTCACACCACCACCACGGTGATCAACAATGGGCCCACTCTGTAAGTCTGATGTGAGTCATGTGAGGACTTGACAATATTTGTGATGAATATTTTGCCATCTTATGTGGAGTTGATTTGTTTAGTTGCATGAATTTGAAGTTTGAATTACTTATTGTGTGTTTGATAAGTTTGAGTTTCTCAATTTGTCTCAAGGAAAAATTGAGTGGATAAAGGATTTTTCTCGGCTGACTTGGGTCGAGTGGAAAACTTGTGCTCGCAACGCTTTGCTTAGTCTATTGTGTGCAGGTGCGAGTTGGGTGCGGCGATGGTTCGGCCATATGGACCGGCATGAGGCTTGGAGGGCTGAGATGAGGTCAAGGAGGTGGCGACGACATCGTGCGGCTTAAAAGCATGTACGCGGAGGACAAGAAAACGGGTGGAGACGAGACGTGAGGATCAAGTCAGTGCGAGGACGTTTTGGTAAAAACGCGGAGTCTACCGAAGCATAACCAAGAAACTGCGGCGGCGGCCGGGAAGCGGTTTAGGGTTAGTTGCGTAGGGTAGAAGGAAAGATGGATGGTGGATGAGTCACTTAGACGCTTTGTGATGCGTGCTAAGTGCTCGTGCCATCTAAGTGGGCTCAAGGCCCAAGTGGTGGGAGGTATGCCTCCACCACTATAAAAGGAGGGGTAAGAGGTGCTTAACCTTTAACCCTTTTGTAAGCTTTGTGAAAACCCTAGTTAGGGGCTGCTCAAGAGAGCTTTGGCCTAATGATGAGAGGTCTTTGAAACAACTAGAAAATTCACGAAAATCAATACAAAAAGATTTCAAGAAAAGTCATGGGTCTCCCTTCGTGAGTGTGAGTGTTTCTTTCACTTTTTGCTCTTTAGATTTTCGTTCTCCTTCTTCCCTCATGAATTGATTCTTGTTGTGTCAAGTTAAGGAAGGATAGATTACTCCCAAGGTGAGTCTATCTAAGCTTACCCAAGAATCAATCTTGTTCTTCACGTTTTTCTTGAGTTCTTGAGGTGCTTGAGGGAGAAGAAAGAAATTGGGGTTTTGCATGTGATACGATCGGAGGTTTGTTTCTTGAGGTTTGGTTGGTGGAATAGATTGTTAGGACGTGGGAGATGTTTCTATGTTGATTGAGTATCAAAATCCCTCACAAGTTCTAAGAATCAATTGATTTGATTTCGTGCAAGTTTTTCCTCTCGTTTGCACTTGGAACAGCTGTTAGTATATTGGGGTTTTCTCTCAGCACAGATGAGCTTTTGAGGTGATTCCAATTGGAACAGCTCCGTAAGTCCTTTGTCTACCTCTGTGCAAACTTTCATTCAATTCCGTTGGGTGGATCAAAATCTGCGAACGTTTTACCGAGCGACGATCTGCTGTTTCGTCAAAACCGGAAGTTTCGATTTTCTTACCCCGGAAGTTCCGATCCACATCGGAAGTTCCGATCCAGGAGTCGGAAGTTCCGATTTTTCCCGAGCATTCAAAATCAGGGTAACACCGGAACCTCCGGCCACATCGGAAGTTCCGATCCAGGAGTCGGAAGTTTCGATTTTTCCAGAGAGTTCAAAATTGGGGTAACTTCGGAACCTCCGGTAAGGTCGGAACTTCCGATATATACACCGGAACTTCCGATCTGGCTGTGTTTTTTGCGTAACCTTTTTCAACCCGTTTGTCGATTGCTTTTCCGCTGCATTCCTTGATTTGAACACAATAGCTAATCAATAGTTTTGTGTTCTAATCGTGTGAAGAAATTTTTAGTTCGACATTCACCCCCCCCTCTGTCGGAAGCCGTCGATCCAACATCTGAGATATACGTTGGTTATGAGACTGTATCCATAATCAAGTATGTAGACCTCATAACTGGAGATTTTCATACGACCAGGTTTGCTGATTGTATATTTGACGAGGATCATTTTCTGACATTAGGGGGAGGAAATCAACCCCTTGATGAAAAATGCCTAAAAATTACATGGAAAGCCATGGGGATCCAAGCGCATTACCCATGCACTAGTGAAGAAAATTGAGAGGTTTAGAAAATAATTGATTTGCAAGCATTAGCGAATCAACTACCGGATCACTTTAGTGATTTAAAATCCATGACCAAGTCGCGTGTGCCTGCACGCAATATATCGGAGAGGGTTGAAATACTGCGAAATGATGAAGGCATACTCATCTCCATCCAGAGGCCTCCGAATAAGAGGACGAGAACTTCATTCCCTCGAGTCTAAAGTAACCGGGGACGCCCGGTGGAAAAGGTTAAGAAAGACTTGCAATGGAAAACCACTGAAGTGCCTACATAGGAAAGGGGAAGCCAGTTGAGACCTAGCACAAGTATGAAAATGGACATTTTGGACTTGATCTTCCCACGAAGGAAGCACCCAACAGAGATGTGTGCGCACACATCAGCGTGGGAAATAGTGGTGGGCAAGGGGAAGCATAATAAGAAGTGCTCCATGACGAAATGTCCACAAACTATGCAAAAACGAGAGAATCTCTGAATAGAGCAACAACTAATGTCAATATTTATTTTGCAAAGAAATTTTTTGCCATCATTGATCTTGATCTTGAGCCCATATCCCTCATGGATCGTAAGAAAACATCAGACTTGAAAGAGACAAGAAGCAATTATCGTGGAATTATTATCTCTAAACAAAAGAGAGGTATTTAGACCTGTAAGTCTAACTCCTCGCCACATATGCCTCGTAGGACATAAGTAAGCTATTGTTCAAACGAGAAATAGAAATAATGAGGTGGTAAGGTACAAAGCAAGACTTGTTGCACAAGGTTTCATTCAATGATCAGGAGTTGACTTTTAGGAAACTTACCCCTATGTCATGGATGGAATTAGATATTTAATCTCAATGGCAGTAAACTTGAATCTGAAGATAAAATTAATAGATGTGGCAACAACATAGCTATATGAAAACTTGGGTTCAAACATTTATATGAGGGTACCAGAAGGTATCCCTATCCTGAACCAAGACAGAGAAAATATGAGTTTGCATAGTGTGAAACTTAGAAATTCACTACACGGGCTTAAACAGTCTTGCTAGATGTGGTACAATTGCTTGGGCAATTTCCTTGGCAAGAAGAGCTATACGAGCAATGAGCCCATGTGAATTTATATGGAGGTCCCAAAGATGGATTGTTATAATCTTAGGATACGTGGATGATTCAAACATCATCGGTACACCTTAGGATATTGAGGAAGCGAGTTCCTATTTGAAACTGGAATTCAAAATGAAAGATTTGAATAAAATCAAATATTGCTTGTGTTTACAACCTGAGCATGTCCTTGTGGTGATATTAGTGCACTAGCACTTATAGTCAAAAAGTGTTAGAGAAGTTTGGCTTTGAAAATGCATATCCTTCAAAGATCCCGATGATTGGGAGGTCCTTACAGCAAGACGAGGATCCACACAAGCCTAGGGAAGAGGAGGAGGAAATTTTGGGACCAGAATTCCCATACTTGGGTGCAATAGGAGCACTCATGTGCCTCGCAAATTGCACGGGGTTGGACGTTGCGTTAGTCGTAAGGTACAATTCTGAGCCTACCTAACGTCATTGGAAAGGCATTAAAGACATGCTTCGCTACCTCTAAGGAACCAATAATCTTTCTTTGTTCTATAGAAAGAACCAAGACCTGTCCTTGATGAGCTATGCCGAGGCTGGGTACCTGTCAAACCCACACATACCCAAGTCATAGATTGGATATGTTTCCCTACATGGTGGAATTGCAATTTCCTTAGTTGCCTAAGCAAAGTCTCGTATCGACTTCGACTAACCACATGAAAATCATAGCGCTATATGAGGCCTCACAGGAATGTGTATGGCTTCAACGGATGATCAAGCACATACAACATACTTGTTGGTTGAACACCGCACAAATCTTCCACCATTATCTATTACTATATTATATATTGGAGTTGGTGGTTGTGGTGGTGTCACACCCCCAATGGTAGTGTCACACCCTTCTCTCAAATAAAAAAACTAACAAATATAATCCTTACCCTTATCCTTAATTGTTATCCTTATCCTTATCTTTAGCAATAGATTTGTTTGTTTGTTGAGATACCAAAAAAATTAAGGATAAGGATTCTTAGTTTATTTGTTTATTTGAGGGGAGGGTGTGACCAGATAAAAAGAAGCTGAGTTACGTCGGCGCTCCACGCCCCTCATCAACTACGACTACATCGGCTTCATTGGCCCAACACCCGCCTCAAGGGAGTCGACGACTGCTGCCCATATGCACGCCCCACTAGTCGAGCTCAGAGACAAGGTCACGGGTTTCGCTCCCTACATGCCTCTCATGAACTACGACTACGCCGGATCGGCTTCGTCAGCCTTAGAGCCCGTGTCAAGGGCGTCAAGGCAACTGTCGCCCACATGCATGCCCCGCTTGCTAAGCTCAGGGACAAGGTCGCTAGGTTTCACGCCATTGCGGACGCTGCGCTAGCCGCACTGCTCACGGGGGTCGAGCGGCATCAAGCCGTGACTGCCGTCCGTGAGCTCCTGGTGGCACACTCCGAGCGGAGCTCAAGTAGCGCGTAGTTGCCACTGCTGTCCGTGAGGTCTTGGAGCCACAAATGCAACCACCATTCTGCGCTTGGCTCGAGCAACAATCATTCACAACTGTCACCTGTGAGTTCCTAGAGTTGCAGCTCGACACCGTCTCCAAGGTACGATCTGAGACTGCTCCTGGTTAAAGGTCATTGTAGCTTGTTGTTGACACATATGTTAATAATTTTATCCTTCCATATATATGATAATTGTCATTGCTAGCTAATTTTTTATCACTTCATATAAGTGATTCAAGTGTCATTGCTGTTTAAATTCATGTGTTATCTAACTAACTCCTAACTTCTCCCCTTTTTCTCAACTAACTCGCATAAATCTCTCTTCTCTAACTAACTCCTAACATCCCATATTTTTCTCAACTAACTCGCACAAATATCTCTTCTCTAATCCCTTATCTAACTAACACCTAACGTCCCCCATTTTTCTCAATTAACTCACAAATCTCTCTCCTTTAATCTCTTCTCTAACTAACTCCTAACGTCCTAATTTTTGTTAACTAATTCACACAAATCTCTCTTCTCTAACTAATTTCTAATGTTTCGCTTTTTCTCAACTAACTCGCACAAATCTCTCTTATCTAATTAACTCCTAATCCAACTCAATTTTTTTTAACCCACCCCAACCCGTGCTCTCTCTCTCCTTTCATCTCGCCGCCTCCCCTCCTAGCCAGGCTGCCCTAGCTGTCGGCCAAGGGGAGGAAGAGGAGCTCGGTTGGGGAAAGGAGAAGAGAAGGAAAGGCAAGGAAGAGAAGGAGGAGGAAGAAGAAGAGGGGAAGAAGCCACTGTCGTGCACCGCCGTCGGTCGCCACCTCCCCTCCTAGCGGGGCTACCCTAGCTGCTAGCTAAGGAGAGGAAGGAGCTCGGTTGGGGCAAGGAGAAGAGAGAGGCAGGAAAAGATGGGAAGGAGGAGGAGGAGGAGGAGGAGGAAGAAGAAGAAGAAGAAGAAGAAGAAAAGAAGCAGGAGGAGGAGGAGGAGGAGAAAGGAAGGAAATTAGGGCACGACAGTGATAGCACCAAAAAGGGTGGTTGCAACTTGGAGGGAGGGTGAGATGAGAGTAGAAATAGTGAAGGTTGGGGTTGGTTTCATTGTTTACTTTTTCAAAAATTGAGTTGTATTAGAAGATAAGTGAAATCTGATGGCCTATGTTGATGGGATTCTCCCAAATTTGTTTACATTCAGATCAAGATGAGCACAACACGATCATGAATCTTCCATTCAATACATGGTTTAAAAAGTCAAATTTATCCCTTCATCTCGGGTTTTTGGTCAAACCTCGATTTTTAATAACTCCATCATTTTTAATTAATTCTGAAGTGTTACAATTGGAGGCGATGGAAAACGTGACGGCGATCCACCGAAGTTGGAGAAGGCACGCATATAACAGTAGAGCGATGGAGATTGAATCTGGATGATAGCAGAGCGAAGAGATGACAAAGTCAGAGGCAAAACTGATAGGATCACAAAGAGAGAGGAAGGGAAAAACATAGGTGATCGCTAGAGAGAGAAGAAAGTTACAGAAAGACGCCAATGATTATTGTGAAAAATCACACGTGCATCACTTTTGTGCATATGTTCATAAAATAGAGCGACTATTGTATCAATATCCTTAGACATCTCTCCTTTTATCCCGTTGCAACGCACGGGTACCTTACTAGTCTATGAAGATAATGCAGATTGTGCTGCACAGGTGCAGACAGGTTATGTGAAGAGCAATCTACTAAGCATATCAACCACAAGTTCTTCTATGCTCACGAATTGCAAAAAAAAGACGAAATAAAGATATACATACTGAGTCATGTGAAAATCTCACAGATTTATTCACTAAGTCATTACTAGTATCTACCTTTGAAATGTGTGTGCAAATAATTAGTATGATGAGACTTAGGAAACTGTAGTGTTTAGGGAGAGAACCTTCACAAACTTCTCAATAAAATTTGACCATGAAAGTCGAATACCCGACGAAATAATCAGGTGAATTTTACTATTTTTCCTTGGATGATTTTCTTGCAGTTTCTCAGACGAGATGTTTTAGGAGGCAATTCGTGCAACATAACAAACGTATACTGTGTGCTATTCTCTAAGTTTTTTCTCACTGGGTTTTTTGAAATTTTGAGGCATGGAATATACGAGATAAGTACCTAAGAGTTAGTGTTGGAGAACCAATGGGTCCTACCCCCAATAGCATGAAGGGGTAAGATTCCCCTTGGTCACTTTGGTTGGGTCCTTATCTCTTTAGCTTACTTTTGACTATAAGTAGGAGAGATTCATCATTATTATACTTACGTATCTTTTGGAGAAGAAATAAATAAATCCTTACATGTCACGTCTCTTTGCTTTTACTATTTGTTGTATTCGTCTTCTTTTACGTCCATGCTTTACCTTACATCTCTTGATCAAACTCGTAATAAGGATCGTAAGACAGTGGCTTCCCCTTCCCTGCCCGGCGTCCTCGAGCGGGCAACAACTGCTGAAGCACCGGCACATACGCGCTAGAGCAGGATGTTATGCAGGTGTGCGGTGTGTGTCGTGGCACACGTTCTTCACGGTTCCCACTGTTCCTCTGCACCGGTGGCCTGACAGGCTCGCTAATCAGCTCGCAGCAACGGGCACTAAGCGATCAGCGAGGCTATGCACGCGGCACGCCGGGGTTTCGGCCTGGCGGGAGACGCTAAGACCACAATTGCCGGAGCAATAACGCGGTAAACTTGTGTCAATGGGGAAGTTGGATGGGAACATACACTGTATTTGCCTGAATCAGTCGTTGGTACAGGATGTGTGACGTTCATGTATGAACTTAAGCTTACTTTTACGTACCTAATCGTGGAGTGGAGTATAAAGGACGCGCACTACACACATCACGATCATGTCACACACATCTACATGTTCACTACACACGTTATATATTTTACGTAGATATGAGAGTTTCAAATGTCACACGTTTTTGCACTGAAACGCACGTAAGTATTCGATCGTTTCCCCCACTACGTTACATGCATGCCCATTTATCTCTGAGTGAGTAGTTAAGAAAGTGGCTGGCGAAGAACAAAAAGAATTGCCAAACCAGGAAGAGTTCTCTCACCAAAGAAGAGAGGAAGAATTCGCTCACCTTAACAGCAACACTAGTCAATTTATATATTCATCATTGTATAAGAAGATGAAGAAAGGAATTGGGTAGTGTAGAGAGGATTGCTCAACGACCACCGAAACAATACGTAAAGGAATTACAACAATAAGGCTCGCCTAAAATTTACAATAACAAAAATGAAATGAATCATGAACAAATTCCTGTAAAGGAAAACTAAATAAAAACCATCATATATGGAGTAACTTGAATTGCTGATGGCTGTCGTTTACATTCCTTTGCGTACATATATATAAGCGCGTATAAAACACGTAAAATTTTGTGAGTCAAGTACTTGAGCTACGTTCCTTTGCAACTAGTAGCTAGTGGTTGATTAATGAAGCAAGAACCCGAGGACCTCCTTGACGCGGCGCTGCCATGCTGTCTTCGTCGCCGTCGCGGGCTTGACGTTGACGATGCCGTCGTTGCCGGCGAGCACCCGGTACTTGTCCTTGCGCGTGAAGCTGGTGCACTCGAACCCGAGCGTGGCTGCGAGTATCTTCTGCACGTAGTTGGCGACATCAACGGGGCTCTTCCCCGCCGCGCACGTCGCCTCGGCCGGGAGCTGGTTCAGGAACGTCACCTCGTAGACCGGCCTCGGGTTCATGAAGAAGAAGATGGGGTCCATGGCCTTCCACCCTCTCGCCGTCGTCGGGTAGAAGAGCCCAACGCGGTAGTTCATCGCCACGGGCACGATCCGGTCGCTGAGCTCGGCGAACAGAGCGGAGAACCGGAGCAGGAAGGGCTCCCGGCAAGTCGTGCCCTCGGGGCACACGACCACGTCGCCCCGCGACAGTTCCGCGCGCATGCGCGCCGCGTCCACGTCCCGATCGCGCGTCAGCCGCACCGTCGGGATCGGCGAGAGGATCTCCGAGAAGCGGGAGATGGAGTACGTCACGGCGGCCACGCGGCGGCCGAGGACGAACGCGAGGGCCACCGGGTCCATGAGCGTCCGATGCGTGCAGACGAAGAGGACACCAGAGGGCGAGCCGTCGGCGGCGTTGGCGCTGGCCGGGGGAGGGGGCCGTCCGTGTGTGATGACGGCGCCGCCGACGTAGGGCGCGATGCTCTGGATGGCACGGATGGGGACGATGAGGCCGAGGGTGATACGGACGAAGGCGAGGAGAACGCCGAGGGGGAGCCAGAGGAGGATGACGAGGGACATGAGAGGCGTTGGCCGGCACACGAGGCGGCCGTCGTGGAAGATGACCGGCCGGAACGGAGGGCATTTGGGTTGCCCCGCCAAGTCGTCCACGGAGAATGGCGGCTGGAGTTTCTCCTGCATGGACGTAGATACGTATTCAAATGTAGGCTCTTTCATCTTTTTTGTCGCAGGTTTTCTCTGCTAATATTTATTTTCGCGCTATCAAATGTTATTCAATCTCATGGGTCGATACATTAGTTTTGATATATTATTTAAAATATAAAAATATATAATTAAAAATATTTTAAAAGTTATTATTGGAGTTTGATCGAAATCTTTTCATTAAATGCCTTATGTTATGTTGTTAACCTTTAATTAGCAATAATAGCAAATCTTATATATTGAAATGTGATATATATATAATATTTCTTTTGTGTTTCTCTTCTATTGTTTAATATTGATACATAATTAGGCAGCAACACGAAAATCTTAGCGTGTGACACTGAAAACTAACGACACTACATTAAAGTACGCAGCCTTATGTGCAAAACCATAGACTTTCGTACTAACTTCGGTTTTCTCTCTTCCACTTCTCATCCCTCACAGTTTATGTTTTCACCAATATTTTTTTAGGAAATTTCTATCCAGAATTAAATCTAAACATTGATTGCTTATACCTAAATCTTGTATTTCTCTTCGTCCACCCACCTCATCGTTAGATGTATTGTAGTTGTATTATTTGATTAGTACAATATCATGCCTCTAGAAGCTTGAAAGCATAGCTTCTTATTCTACTTGCCTCTCTCGTGTTTCATCTCTAGACACAACGAAATAGACATCTTTGTCATTCTCAAACTCACTCTTGACTAAACCTATCATGTCCTAGCATCCAGCATTGCACCTAGCTTTTGCCCTTGGACCCATGTGCATCAAAGTGAATCGATGGCCATGCCACTGAGCTTCTTAGCGAGAACCACCTGATCAAACTAATATATCTCTCTAAAAACTGCCAGCCTCGCCTTGCCACATCTCACCATTATCACTAGCTTCTTTGTCAAACCTCCTTTGAAGCATGATCTCATGCTACCTTGTCATCGTGCCATGACCCACCTTATAACCTCAATGACAACGTATTCAGTGTATATTCATCAAAAATTGCTAAAACACGCATACTCACGTCATGGTCTCCTTTCTCATTGTGCCCATGTTGTTTTGCACCAACTTATACTATTTAACACAATTAAAATGGTTTATTACATACTTGATATGATTTGTCACCACCAACCTTCACTGCTGCAACGGCACCACGTTTCGCTTCATTCGTACAACACGCTCACTTGCACATATAGCACACGAGCATGTATGGTGTCGGTCCTTATATATGCATATAATTTTCTATTATTTCAATTTGCCTCTTCATCGTTGCATCTAGCCATTTTGAACTCTGCCATGATTTCCTTGTTTAATCGCTTGCCTCCGTTCTATTCATGTGGACCTCTTTTTCTATAGTATTAACCTATGCATATTGATACATCTAATGCATACTTTCTCTTTGCCTACCAACCAAAGCACTCCATACATGTTGATATATGTAATGCATGCTATGTTGACATTTGTCATCCATCACTACATACTGCACGCTATTGAATAGAAATAAAATTGTTAATTTTATTCACATTTCTATTTTATATAAATCTGACTGTTAATTTTTTTTAAAGGTAGTTCTAAAATTTCATTTATAGAAATAGAGTCGTATTCTTTATCCATTTAATATATAAATATAAATATTAATCTTCATTTAAAATAAAAAAATAAATTTAATTTAGAAAATATAGTTGTATTTTTATCCACCTAATATATAAATCAAAAATCTAAATTTTATTTTGAAACTAATTCCAAAATTTAATTTAGTGAAATATAGTGTACTATTTATCCACCTAATATATAAATCCAATTACTAATTTTATTTAAAATTAATTCCTAAATTTAATTTATAAAAATATAGTTGTATTCTTTATCCACCTAATAAGAGTTGTATAAACTATTGATTTATGTAAACAATCTGATTCATTTAAAACATTATAATCTAGACCCACCACGATCGAACGTTGTAGAGAATTTAGCATATGTGGATGAACGTGGTGTCTTATTTTTCTATTGTTTTAATAATGTAATAGATTTCTCTTTTCAAAACATATTCAGATTAAGTTACTCAAAAAGTGTTGAGTATGTTGAAAGTACTCATTAGGAAAAACTCCATTTTTGAACCTTGAACTCTTGTTCGAGTTCACATTTCGACCTTAAATCTAAAAATGTCCAATTTGCAACCTCCAACTCTTGAAACCGTTCAATTTTTAATCCTCGGTGGTTTCCAGCCCAGTTTTCATTGACGTGTAGGTGATTTTCGTTTACATGGAGGTGGTTTTCATTGGTGTGATAGTCATTTTTGTTGATGTGGCAGATGAGTGGCAGTCACTTGGTGCATATGTCATTCCGCTGCTGGGGCCAACCCTAGTCAAAGTTGATGAGGTAGTTGTTTTCGCTGATGTGGCAGACGAATGATAGTGATATGGTAGGCACTTGGCACCCATGTCATTCCGATACCGGGGTCAAACCAGTTAAAGGGTCAAAACCACCACTATGTGAGCAAAAATCGGAGTGAAAACCAGAAGGGCTTGAAAATTGAATGATTTTGAGGGTTCAAGTTTGCGAATTGGATCATTTTAGGGTTGAAGGTTGAAAATTTGAAAATTTTCTACTAATTATAAATACCGGAGAGAAAAGATGTCATAAATGTGAGCAAACAAGGAAAAAAATAAAAAAAACTCGTATACGTGCTTTATATTACGAAACAAGATTGAAAAGATTATCCGCCTAATAGAAAACTACCGAACTACTAACTAAACATTAGGCGTCATTTACTAAATATTAAGTGTCATATTTGTATTTATTCCATGTAAATAACGTATTCTAAGATGAATTACGAATAGCCGTTGGGAATGGTCAATGGTGTGCCTATGGATGGCAGCCGGCCGAGACTACGAGCCGAGTATGTTTGCGGGCATAACCTGGAAATGACGCGCGGCCCAGGCCAAGTCCACGAGGACAAAGAAGGCCAGAATCCACTCGTCTCAATCCAGCTCATTTTCTTCGAGACCTCACTTTCAGAGTTTCAGTCCGTCCCGTCCGGGCCCCATCCAATTCCTCGCTCTAATTTTGCATGCTGTGGATGTCGTTCCGTAACATATAATCTGGATATTAATCTGCTTTGTCGTTATAGTGTTCCGGTCGAAATTTCGAACTACTATGAATCAAGTAACGTTAGCCCATCCTCGAAATCTCCAAGAAATACACGAAATACCTCGTGCGATCAAATGAACATTCGTTATACTCCTTCCTTCCGTGAATAAATGACATTTTAGAGTCTAGACATGCGCATGGTCATTGATTAGCATTTTAGTCGTTACTTATTTATTAACATGTTAGTAAAAAAATAAAATTTTATATTAAAAAAATATATTTTATGACAAATATAACATATTATTTTCACCAAACCAACATAAATAGATAATCATCAACGGTATTTCTGAAGTAATAGTAGAAAGCTAGGGATTTAGATGAGTTCCTATATAATGGAATACGGGGCACACCGATGAAAGGTACTGTTCAAATTCATTAGTTTATTTACTATACCTAAGCTTAAGTAAAATATGGTTTGTTATAAAATACGTGGCCCGCATGTGAAAGTACGACAAAGCTTGGCAAATAGTCGACTCCATCGTACACGGGCCATGCATGGTGTAATAAAGCGTGACAAGTTACGGTTGCGATGATGAACCAAATATTTTTTGAACGGGGATGAACCAAATATATGCTTTAACAGATCTTAACGCGACTATTATTAGACGGGTAACCTAGCCTGCGTACCAGACTGATTTTCGATATCTCTACCGACGCACAGATGAAGAAGACGCCCTGTTGGTTAAAGAAAACAGTTTACGAAGGTAAACAACGTATGAACTTTGTGTACCGCACCTCGCAGAACGACGATAAGGACCGCCCCATCTCTGACCGGGCCAGCCCGAGGTCCGGGCGATCGCCGTCCGCGAACAGCGCGCGCAGGCGGTCAGCGACGGCCTCGTTGCCGCCGCCCCCGATGACACCGGTGGACCGCCTGAGCCGGCTGTACTCTAGCTCGCACCCGACCACCTCGTGCGCGCCGAGGTGCTCCCTGGCGAACCACTCCACCATCACCCGGGGCATGCGCGTCACCACGACGCGCCTCCCGCCGCATGCCCCGAACACCGCCAACGCCGCCATGTTGACGTCGTCGGCCATGAACTTGGGCAGCACGGCCCGCGCCACGGCCTCGAGCTCCGTCAGCGGCACCCCCACGGTGGCCACGAACGCCGCCGCGCGCAGCGCCAGGTCCCCGCGGCCCAGCAGCTCCATCACCCGCAGCGCCGGCCACAGCGCCAGCAGCGCCGCGAAGCGCGGCAGACCCGACGCCTCGAACGCCACAAGCATGAAGTACGGGAACGTTCCCGCGTCCCTCAGAAGCGCGCCCTCCAGCTCCGCCACCACGGAGCCCCGCGCGCGCGCAGCCGCCGCCGACGACATGGTCACCATATATCGATCGATCTTATTGAGCTGCACCCGTGTAAGTACGTGAAGTGTGATCGATCGACGAACTCAAGCAAGAACGTCAGGGGATATAGAGAGGTTGAGGCGGGTGGGCAGCGTCTGGCTTGACGCGCGCGAGCTAGTGCATGGCGATGATTCGGGTAAGCGGCCTGCAACCACCGCGTTGGCGCACGCTAGCTACCTGGGACTCAGCTGGGAGGTAGGAGTAGGCAGAGCAGAGAGGGTTGCACGCTTGCACTTGCATGCACAGTGAGTGGAGCGCGCTCTGGATCGAGGTGATGACCTACCTCGTAACAAACCGGATCTAAGTTTAATTAGCCAGGGCTCCGGGTTTAACTAATCTGGGGAGATCACTCTCCGTTTCTTTCCCTTCCTTTTTTATGCTTCGTTCGTGAGGGCGAGAACTGGTGGGATAGCTACGTGTTTTAGTTGCGTGGAAAAACTGGCAAACGCATCTGCCGCGGCTAGCTCTCTCCGGCCACCTCCGTCTCGTGCCGTGCGTGGTGTGCGGAGTGTTGCTCTTCAATGCTGAGGATGTCGACAGCTATCATTGGCCACTACATATGGCTCTCTCTCTGTCTTGTTACTATGGCCCCCTTCTAGACGGCTGGGGCTTGTGCAGAAGCCCTGATGAGCTTAATGGCCCTCAGAAGCTCCAGTGTGTAGAAGCCCTGATAATCTTCTCTTCCCTTCTAAACAGCTTCTGAAGTTAGAGCTTATGAGCTGAGGTGAACGTGAAAAGTCTGTACTACCCTTGTACCTTATTTATTTGTTATTTGAATGGATCAATCATACAAACCATACACATACACATACATGGATCAATCATACAAACCATCTTCTATTCTCAATCATACAAGCATACAAACCGAATACACATATACAATTCATCTTCAGTTAATCGGACAAACCATCTTGTATTCTCAATCATACAAGCATACAAACTGAATACACATATACAATGATCAATTTTCTCATCATACAACCATACAAGCTCTCAAATACACAAGCCAAATTTCTTTTACCTTCCACAACCATGCTGCCGATTGAGAGGATGGGCTGCCGGCCGGAGGTGGCGGACGGGCTGACAACCGGAGGTGGAGGAGCGTCGGCCTGGTGGAGTTGCCGCCTTGGGGCTGGTGCTGGGGCCGTCGGGGACGAAGACGGTAGGGAGCGGGCCAGGGAGCGGGGCCAGCGACGGGAAGGCTGGGCGGCGGCGGCGTCGTCTGGATCTGGAACCGAGGGAGGTGGGGAAGGAGCCGGGTGGCGGCCGGACGCGGAGGAGGCGGCCGGAGGTGGGCAGTGGAGAGGGAGGGCCTCGGGCCGGCGGGGAGGCGGTGCTTCTGCCGGGTGGGAAGGTGGGGGCACGGGGAGGGGAGGAGGGCGCCGGTGGCCGGGGGGGAGGAGGAGGGCGGCGCCGGCCGGGGCGGAGGAGGCGGGGCCGGTCGGGGCGGAGGAGGGCGGGGCCGGTGGGGGGAGACGGCGACGCGGGGCAGACGGGGTGGAGACAGCGGCGCGGATCTGGATTGGGGTGGAGGAGGAGGGGCGAGACGGGGGTGGAGGAGGGGAAGGCGGCGGTCGGCCCGCGCCGGTGTGGAGGAGGACGGGAGGGGGCGGCCGCCCGGGTGGGGGTGGAGGAGGGCACGGGAGGAGGCGGCGGCGGGAGCAGCGTGCGCGAGGGAGATGAGGGAGAGAAGGAACGTGGGGGGAGGGGGGAGCCGTGAACGGGTAAGGGCATTTTCGTTGTAAATTTTCCGAAAACCAGGGGCAAACTCGTAATAGGTTTAAGTAGAAGCTCGGGAAGCTGGTGTTTGGCAGCTTCTAGCAATACACATGATTTTTGAGGTGCTTATTCCTACAGCTCCATTACAATAAGCCCTTCTAGAGAGCTTATGGCTTCCTGGGGCCATAAGCTCCTCCATAAGCCCTCTAGAAGGGGGCCTATATTTCTTTAGATACCCCCGGCCTGTCTTACGCTTTGTTAGACTGATTGACTTGCTAATAGTAGTTAGGACAAAGGAGTTGGAGCAGTCAGCAAAAGTTACTGTAAACGTAACTGATCATTTACAGTGTTCTTGGTGTTAACCTTAATTAGCAAAACCACGCGCGGTCCAGGGGAGATAACCTTTGCTGGCAAATACTAGTCCAAACAGAGAATATATAGTACTAGCAGCTCGTGCGATGTTAGTCAACAGGTGTCCCTGTGCTGCTGCTGCTGTACGCGTCCCACTCACACATGCAACTCAAGGACAATCAGGATGTTCATTCACGTACTGTATTCAGTTGTCAAACAGGAGGGGAGACCTCGTGTTGCTCCGCAGGTGGCATCAGGGGTGAAACCTTAGCTGTCGCCGCTGCCGCTGTTAGGGTCGTAGCAGCGGCGGGGCTTCTTCCCGCTCGTCCAATGCCAATAGTTTAGGAGGAGGATGGATCCCTTGGCCTGCACGGCGTTCATCAACGTCGACCAAGATCCACTCTTCTCTTCGTCGGTGGCGACTGGCTTTCTATAATGGTCAGGGAGATTGGTCGACGGTGGCCTAGGTCGGTTTGGCGGCCGTGGGTCGTTCGAGTGTGAGTGGTCGGTAGCGGATGCTGATGTTGGAGATTACAATGGCTCGGTGGCTGTGACACTGGGTTGTGGTAGACATCAACCTCTATCTTTCTGTATGCTGCTATCTGTGGCGCACGGCCTCGATCTATGACATATGGATCTTTTTGGAGACTCAATCCGTGTTGGACGGATCTATGGAGGCAGTGTGTATTCGTGACTGCACGGTGGTGTTGGCTGCTGATGAATTTTGCGGACGTCATTGACGATCTGGCATTCATTGGTTGGATCCTAGCAACATGGTCGTACCGTGGCGTGGTCTTGGAGCATTGATACCTTCATTTTTGGATGAAAACTCTTGATCTGGTCTTCGCTCATTGGATTAGATAATAACGTCGACCTAAATGGTGTTACCTTCTTGAAGGAGTTGTCTTGGAACACCGATACCCACTCTTTGAGATAAAAACTCTTGATTCGACCTTAAATGATTGGACCGGTGGTGACGACGTGAGTCGTATCTTTTTTAGAGATGTCACTATGGAGACTTGCCCTTCATCACCTCTTCATTGTGTAGCTGCTGCTCTCATTTGGTCGATATCCAAAGGGCCTCGATGGCAGGGCATGATAATTTGTTTACCATATTTTTTTAGATATGCCTTCTGCTGACCAATTTTTGGGTCATTTGTTGTTCTTAGTAACTTTTGCAGTAAATTTATGTCAGTATACATCTTTACTTATTAGTGCAGATGATGAACGCTTCTATTATCTAAAAGTATTTACAGAACCACATCCACGTACAGCTGGAAGGCAAGAAACCATCTTTTTGCCTTAGATTTGACACGACCTGCGTAGTGGGAACTAAACTATAACACCCATAATACACGCAGAAGAACATCACCGGCCGCGCGCATGAGCTGCAAATGCAACTGTTCGACACGAGAGCAACAGTGCAAGAAAGGGTCGTATGTGCCGTGCACATGAGATTGTGAAGTTAACAGTTCAAATCATGCGTCCTATGCAGACGAAGAATTCCGAAATTCCGCCGGACCTGTGTGAAATACGAACCTTTCATTTTCAGCAGCTTCAGCTGATCCTTTCAAATTTAGTTAACTTGCCACCAAGTTATTCTGAAAAGAACTCCGAACTTATCATGCCCACAATGTTAGTAGTACGTCGTTATTCTGAAAACAACTCGAATTAAATCTCCGTCGCGGATCAGCGAGAGATGACGCGGCTGCCCGCGTGGACCAGGATGTGGCACGTCGAACCGGCAGAACAAAATGCAGTCAGCAGTCTTCTACAGTTTTCCTTGGGTTAAGAGTGTCGATGCGAATCACGCTAGGCCAGTCGCAAGGTCAGCTCGCTATCGCACGTCATTTTGTGGGTCTCGAAAGATTTAATTGCATGCTGCCGTGATTAAACGGAACGTTCTGATTAGACCATTTCGCTGGAGAGGATGAGTACCACAGGTATGGCCGCGTGTGGCGAGTTCGATGGAGACAGAAGAAACACCCTGATGAACGCGGGGGCACACTCTGCACGTGCTGTATTTGACAATTGTTCTTATTCGGAATAGCTTCTGCTTTTCTGTTTCGAGAAATTTATGTTTTTTGCTGAAGTTCACTTGTCCTTGATGATATAAACAAGTTGGCGAGTCCTTTCCATCATTTGACCAAGAGGGGTTTTCATCACAAAAAAGAAAAGAAAAAAAACAAGAATCCATCCCCTTTACACAGACACGAAATGACATCTTTGCCCATGAGAAAATGACTTACTCAACCCGATTTGTATCGGTCGACAATCCAAGTCCGCGTGCCCCTAGAGCCACGAGCGGGTGTCCAGCATCCTTCGGTTCAGGCGTCGCCGCCGTCTTCCTCAACAAATCCGGCGCCGACACCACATCTTCTCGTCACTGCTGGGCTTGATTCGACATCGCCGGCCAGGTTGTGCCGGTTGCCATCCCTGCCGCTCGTCCTTGCTACTTTACTGGATAGGATGTGCCGACCTCATTGTCCTTGCTGCTCTAGCGCTCATCCCTGCTGCTGCGACACTACTACAAAATATAGCTTTAGTAATATATTTATGTAGCACATGAAAAATGTGTTACAGGTAATTAATTTAGTATATATGATATGTCTTTCAAATAAAATTATAATACATATTTTATGAGGTGTTAAAATATGTTATAAAGTTACTCAAAATGTTACGGTGTTACAACACATATCTCATGTGTGAATATGTGTTATAAGGTTGTAACATATATGCTAGGTGTAAAATGGTGTTACAAGATTGTAGCAGTGATATTCATTAATCTGGTAACTATATATAATATAATTTATAGCTCAGCAGTAACAACTTGGTAATAGTAACAACTTGGTAATAGTTATTCTCTTGTCTGGACGAACCAAACTAGTTATCCACTTAATTGTTTGCATGCCAAACTATAACTACACACGCTCACAAAATAAATAAAATGTACACGATCGATTTGCATGCAGCTAATAAAAAACGTGCTCAACTGTAGCACTAACCTACATGCATGCTCAGCTAGAACTCCATCAGTGTGTCTGGAAAGAAGAAAAGAAAATTTCAGGAGGACTGAACACTCCCCGACGAATCAACGTGCCCGTGCGGCGAGCGGCGGCGTCGTGGCCGAGCGGCGAGCGGGAGGTGAGATACAGATCAGCAAAACGTTAACAGAGAAACATGGCATGGGGCAGGTAAAAGCAGCGCTCACACCCGTGTCCAAATGTGGTCGCTGGATAAGACTGCCCGCACCTATACCCCCACCACTACTTGGGTTTATTTATATATATGCAGTGGCTGGTTCACGGACTTCGGTTTCTGAGTATGCATGGAATTGCTGATCATGAGGGGTTAGGGTTATGCCTCCTGTCTATGACCATAACTTTAGCACCGGAGTTCGTATTGTGGTTGGAGGCAAGAACCGTGACAATGTGACGGACGGACCGTGTGTGGAGTCCCGGAGATGCGCATTACTCGAGTGGAATCTAGTCTTGGGAGGGAGATAACTATGCTAACCAAGTATGCTATGTTCGTCGGTTGAGGACACAATCACTGCCACGAGATCGACATCGACGATCAGCCGGACAGCGATCGATCACATCAAATTGTTGAGGCCATCGGTGAGCATCATAATCCGATCGAGGATACTGGAAGCTACTACTAACTACCGCGACACGCTAATTATAAATGTCAAAGCCACCAATTTTCAAGTTTAAAGCATGGCTTCAGCTTCTGTCTCTTTGTCAATATGCACAAGCGACAGCTTATGTGTGGCTTTTTTCTCATGCCCAAGCCGGGATTGTACGTGGAGGCAGAAAACGAAAGTTATTCGTCAAACATCATGATTGACTCCTCTAGACCGTACCACAACCTACGTCCCTACCTAATTAAGCTGAGCGTACGTGGCTGCATCATTAGGGAGATACCGCCTAGGAGATTCGGTTTTGGGAGGACGTTTGTCTTGATGTCAGACCGCTCTGCGACCAGTATCCGAGCCTATACCATATAATTCACAAGAAAAACGCTAAACATTAGCTTCCGTCGTGCGCGTCCTAAGTTGCAGGTTTGGACCAAACTTATTACGCTTTTATATGTCCTATATATAACTATCTCACATGAGCAGGATGAGTTCGGATGGAGGTTACTCTCGTCTGGCCAGTTTACAGTTCAGTCTATGTATGTCTTGTGTGATATAGCTTGCATTTTTCATCATAAATTTAGTTGGAAACTTAAAATTCCCTTATGAACAACAATCTTTCTTTGATACCTTAACAAAGGTATCATTGTGACAAAAGACAACATCACCAAGCAAAGATGGCAAGACAGTAAGCAATGTTGAACTTTTAGCGGACATGAGACAAATTATCATCTAATTTTTACTTGCCCTTTTGCTCGCTTAGTGTGGTATATTGTCTACATTGCCTTCAATCTTCCACCACCTCGAAGTATTTCTAATATATCTGAAAATTGGTTAACGGGATTGGGATGGCTGCTTCAGACACAAATTCTCATGGGAGTTAGTGCTTTATGTTGATCTATGTGGATTTACTGAAATGATACAGTATTTGACAAAAAGAGAGTTTCCAATGCTTTGTAGGTCATCTTCAGGACTACCAACTTGATCTATGTGATCCTCACGGCAATGTGTGGAGAACGGGGCTATTTTGACTACTGCGTATAGCCAACTGGAGGTAGTGGATCGGGATTTGTCTACCCGATCTGGATACCTAATAAGCAATAGACTTAGACCCCCTTCTTTTCAACTCCTTTGCTAGTTTATGGCCCAAGAAGCCATAAGCTGAAAAGAAGGGGTTGTGATAGAGTTAAACCCCCCAAATTCCTGTTGCCCTCCAAGTTGATAAAAAAATTACATGAAATGCCACCGCGTGACATCCCCTCCCCTCCCCGGAGCGCGCACCCCACACCAGCTCCCCTACCCTCAGCCTCTCTCCCGAGACGCCAGCCGCTGCTAGCGCTCCCTCCGCCCGCGGCCCGTCTGGTCCCGTCCTTCCCAGCCCGCCCCGGGCGCCGGCTGCTCCATCCTCCCCGACCTTTCTCCTCCAAGTTTTAAATCCGCCCTCCAAGTTGATAAAAAATTACACGAAATGCCACCGTGCGCCACCCCCCGGAGCGTGCACCCCGCACCTGCTCCCCTGCCCTCAGCCTCTCTCTCCCGAGACGCCAGCCGCCGCCAGCGCTTGCCCCGTCGTTGGCCCGTCTGCTCCTGTCCTTCCCAGCCCGCCCCGGCCGCCAGCTGCTCCATCCTCCCTGACCTTTCTCCTCCAAGTTTTAAATCTGGCCTCCAAATTGATGAAAAATTACACGAAATGCCATCGTGTGCCATCGGGAGTGCGCACCCTGCACCTACTCCCCTGCCCTCAACCTCTCTCTCCCAAGACACCAGCCGCCGCCAGTGCTCCCCCCGCCCGCGGCCCGTCTGCTCCCGTCCTTCCCAGCCTGCCCCGGGCACCGGCTGCTCCGTCCTCCTCGACCTTTCTCCTCCACCACTGCCACAATCTCCCGCCCCCGCCGCTAGCGCTCCCCTGTCCGCCTCCTAGATCTACCCGTGATCCCGCTGGTCTCGAGCTCCTCATCCCGCCAGTCATGAGCCCTCCTCCACCAGGCCTCCCCTACCACCACCGTCCCCTCCCCCGCCGCCATCCTCCCTCCCTGTGGCTGCGCTTGAGTGCCCCCATCCGCCTGCGCCGCCACCATCCAGATCCGGAGCTCCATCGGCCTGAGCTCCCTCCTCCTTCCCTGCCCTCCTCCTCCACGACCTACCATCGAGCCCCACCGGCTGTTGGTTCGAGCGTCGTCCTCCACCACTGTCTACCACCACTCTCCCTGAGCTCCCACCTCCACCGGCCGTGGCAGCTGGCACTGCGGCTAGTACTGCCAAGGCTCATTGGCGTGGCATCTATGCCTTCGTCTGCTACCTTGTGCTCGTCATCGCTACGCCGTGCCGCACTGTTCCACTGCGTCCGCAACCTCACCGCTGCGCCATCGGTGGACACACTGGAGCAGGCCAATCGGCTGGAAGAGGACTGGAAGGAGATGATCGGGAAGCCTGAAAGTTGCAAGGACCTTGGCCGGCTGGACATGGAATTTTAGGGCCTGTTTGGATCACTGGAATTTGGCAAGAAACAGTTCAATTCCTGCAAATCCTTAACAGATTTTCCAACCATTCTCGTCCTGTATAATAATGCATGTTTGGTTTTGTAAGGAATACAATTTTTTCTCCATGTAATTTTGTCAATGCAATGGCCAAATTGACACTTGGTCATTCACGCACTTATGTTTGTTTGGTATTAGTTCCATGTCATATTATTCAATATCGCCTGCTGTTGATGCATAATTATGTCAAGCGGAGAAGCTAGTGCTTTGCTAATTTCTGATGTCTCATTTGCAGTTATTACTTGTTACAGAGCATCTTTTGAACTCTTGGTACCCCTAAACTGCTGACCTAAATATTAGATTTGCTAACTGCAATTATAGCTTACGCAAATTCCTCTCTGTCGTATTGGCTCGCCAGTTGCACTTCTTATGTTTGCTCCTTATTCTTCTGCAGACTCGATCGATCTTCTGATTGAAAATGGGCAACAACTTGATGCTGTCAGACTGGCATGTGCTTTGAATTTGACAGACAGATATGCTCCACTTTCCATCATCAATGAATATGTTGACAAGGCTAAGAAGATTGCTCAAGAGATACTAATAGCTAAGACGGTTTAAAAGAACGATATTGACCATTAAACAAAGGCAAAACGGCTTAATTGCATGATAAAATGGTTTAGAAAAACAATATAAACCATTAAACAGAGTAGAAACAATTTCAATGTATTATAGACATTACGTCATTTATCACAGGAAATAAGTTCACATCTCAGAAGCTAAAAAGAAGGGAATTAAAGCTTATCACTGCTTCCTCCCACTGGAGCTTCTATGGGTAGTTAAGCCTAAACCAACTTATGTACAAGCCTAAACTGAAAAGAAGAGGGTCTTAGTGATGATTGATTGTGCTTTTTTTTTACTACGGTTTTGGAGAAGTGAACTCATTGTATAGATTGTTTTTTAATAAAGTTAAGGCTATGTACATCGATTGATATAAAGGTTAGAGGCACTGTCTCTTTTTTTAAAAAAATTTTGTCAAAATCTGCTACTCCCCTGATATTTCTGTAAATCTTGTGTAAGGGGTAAATACTCCATTCAGAAGAGACTTTTAGAAAGTTATTAACACTGAATTGATACGCCAGAGAATTCAAGATGTGTTCTTTTCTCTCAACCATCCTTTTCTTAAGAGAATATTGTCTGTCAATACTCAATATAACAGCTCCTGTGTTCTCAAACTAATCAGTGCTCGAGTATAAATCACTACAGGTGGAGGACAGTTGCTTCCTCGTCAACGAGGAAATTAAGGAGGTAGAGCTAAGCCACACAATCCAGATACCAATCGCCGTTCTAAAGTTACTGCGCTTATTAATCCTTAGTTTGACTAGCGTAAGTTCATTGGTAGAAAAATCAAGCACAGTTTCTCGAAAGTCCTTATCCAGAATTTAGATCGATGCTGCTTCGTCTAGTTTAGTTTTGTCGGATGTACAGTCTAGAAAGACCCAAGAGAATCTGGTGCGCCGTTTATGCCCTATGCTTCTGTACGCTCAACATGCTTT
Source organism: Stipa capillata (assembly GCA_019208055.1). Taxonomy (NCBI): domain Eukaryota; kingdom Viridiplantae; phylum Streptophyta; class Magnoliopsida; order Poales; family Poaceae; genus Stipa; species Stipa capillata. The sequence goes on from JAGXJF010003623.1 coordinate 49,194, forward strand.
ATTTGTCATTCGCCAAGAATAATAATAATAAATGCCTTATTTGTCTAATTTAAGCTTGTGGGTTCTTCAGTGTTAATTTTTCTCTTGTAATTCGAAGTCCTTGTTTTACCGTAAGCATAAAAATAATCTGCAAGCGAAGCTACGACGAGCCTGTTAAGCCGGAGGATCTGTGGGGTTGGTGTGTGTGGGCGCGCGTGTTTGGGGCTGCGTCAGTAAAGTACTGTACTGTTTGTGACTGCTTCTTGAATTCTTGATCAAGCGAGAAGAACAGCCCTTAATCAAATCACTGGAGATCCTCTGCACTGAGACCTTGTAATTTTGAAATAGACAATGAAAGATGCATCGAAATTGGGGCTGTGTATTTTCGCGTTGTTGTGACGTACTGTAACTGTACGGGTTACCATTTCTTGTGTATTCCATTTAACAAAACATTTGAGCACTTGTAATTTTGCATCAGTTGTTACAAGCAAACACTCTGTTTTGAAAGACACATATATTTTAAAACTAGCAGAGTGCCCGTGTATTACAACGGATATAGATTTTAGAAGAAATAATAGTATCATAAAATAAACTATGATAGTCATTTTGTTTCTCAAGTTATGTGATAATATATCTTGTTTAAAATTACTATGATACTATCCTTCAAAAGGCCGTTGAAAAACTTATGTAGAAGTCTATAACTTTCTCAATTGTGTCAATTTGAAATTTGGCACAGTTTAGTCGTAGTTTTCAAATTTATCTCATTGTTTTGAATTTCTAAACCCTATATTAAATACCTGTCACGATTTCTTGCAATGCCGTCCATCAATTCTCATATAGGGACTAAATAGAGACTACCTTTACAGCACTAAAATTTTGAAATTCTTCTTCTTCTTCTTCCTCCCTCTTCTCTTCTTCCTTCTCCTTCCTCATTTCCCTCCTTCCCTTTCCCTCTCTTCTCATTCCCCCAATCAAACTCCTCTTTATCCCCTTGATGGGCGGCTAGGGCAGTGCAGCTAGGAGGGGAGGCGGCGGTGACCGGCAACGATCCACAGCGGTGGTGGCACGGCAAGAGGTGGCGGTGGCTTGGAGGGGAGCTGAGATAAGAGGAGAGAGAGAGCACACGGGTTGGGGTGGATTTTATTTTTTTCGGGAGCTCGCGGTGACGGTGCTTGAGCATTGCGAGGGGGTTAAGGTAGGGGGTGGCGGCCCGAAAAGAGAGCGCAAGAAGAATGGCGATACATTTTATATAGGGGCGAGGCCGTTGGGCCCGGATGATATGGTTGTGGAGAAGAGATTTAACAATGTTGTAGTTTAGTTAAGAGATAATGTTTGTTAGATAAGATATGATTTGTTAGGAGTTTGTTAGAGATCATAGTTACTTACTTTTTTTGTTAGAGAGTTTTAAGTAAGACTAAAAAGGGAGGGGAAGAGGTGTGGATGAACCACCACCACTAACTCCCATACTATAGATTGGTATATAGACTAGAGTACATAGGGATGGTGATTAAATCCCCGAATATAAAACCACCACAGTTGGAGTAAACAACATACCGGGGTGTGGTACAGGAAAGATTACAGAAATAGAGGAAAAGCTAATAAATTCTGTTGAGAAACCAAGAGGTGGTTTTTTCTACTAATACATATTTGGGTTCTTATCTTGACTCCCAAGTAGAGGCTCTAGTAGTCTATAAATAGAGACTTTCACCCATTACATTGTACACTTGATGAGAAGAGAAATAAAGAGGAAAAAGATTACCTCTACATCTTGTGTGTCATTTATCTTATTGTACGTGTGGTGTGTGCGACGCTCGACGACCATCTTCGACTACTTCCTTCTCCTACGTCTACAATTCCGTTGGGCAACCTCCACTCGATAGTGAAAATTATCTGACACGTTATCAGCACGACGCTCTTCACACCTCATCTAGATGTACGAGAAGATAAAGTCAAATTTCGAGGATTGCTTGTTTTGGATGGAAAATTTTGTGAAGTAAATTTTTCTTAGATCATCGTGTAGATCAGCAATCGTCAAACCAATAGTGATGGCATGATCTAATTACAATAGAAAATTGTTGGTTGCATCGCAAAAGCTGTGGAGAAAAACGGCGCCCGCATGCGCTGCCCACGGCAACGCGGCCTGCAACGGCGACCGTGCCGTGCCGCCCGCGTAGCGCACTGCGTCTGCACACGCACGCGCAAGCATTGGGAAATCAGATGGATAATCTCTACATGCATGAGTCCGACCGGTTGATTTCTTTCATTTGATTACTCTATCTAATCTCAATGCATGCACATATGGTAGACGGATCGATCAGAAGTAAAGACCCCGCAGGTCACGACGTGCGCATGGCTGTGCATCGTAGCCGACGCCGCGCCTGCTCGCGCGCTCACGGCCGGTCCCATGGCCGCTGCCGCACCGCACGCTCCCACGTGAGCAGCGCCGCCACCACCGTGCCGCGGGCCTCGCATGGCTGGTACGCACGCCCCGTCGCCCGCACACAAAGCCCATGCCGTTGAAACCGGCCGCTGACGGCGCTCCCACGCTGCCGCCTTGCGACACCGGCACCTCTGGCACGAGGCCCGAGCACCACATGCACGTGGACGTCGCATCGTCGCCTGCCTCACTGTGCTGCCACGCTGCTGGCCCCGTACGGCTGCACGTTTCGTGCCACGCTGCCCCCTACCGCAACCGGCCACGTCGCCATGCGCCCGCGCGCCACGAACAACTGGCTCGCACGCCGGCTGTGCCGCACTACGCCGTCCTCGCACAGACCCGCCGTCGCTGCCGCCAGCTCATGCCGCCGACACCGCTCCGGCGGTTAGGGTTTCGCCTCCCTGATAATGGGCCATGGGTGGTGCGGTGGTGGGCTGAGCGGGAGGTGCACCGGGTGATGTGGGCCGAATGCCCATGAAGGCAGCAGGGAAAAGAAAAAGGGAAGCAGAAAAAATGGGCGAAGCAAGCCGCCGGTCTGACCGGCCCGCTAGCCGGTTTGACCGTTCTGGTCAGCTCATGTGCACCAGAAAACTACGCGGAGGCCCTTAGACTTTTCTGAAATTATTCGCATGTTTTTCCAGCACCGAAACTTTTACTCAAAAGTTCCTGTAGACTTCAGAATCAGCAGAAAACTCAAAAGTTCCATGCATGTTTACTCGTAGTAAGCTTATGAAATAATTGCATGGATAATGTAGGACGCCTAGCTATGTTAGATAAGAGGCTAGGGTACTCGTTACCCGTGGGGACAATTATGTAATTTGGGCCTTGCCATGAAAGCACTACTAGAAAGCAAAGGCATCTCTCATGTCCTCAACAGGGCAACACCAGAAGGTGAAATTGTAGTCCTCAGGATGGATAATTTTATAGTACTTGCAATCATGAAGAACTACATTTCTCAGAACCTAAAAAATGAGTACACGATGAAGAGTGACCTGAAGATTCTATCGGATATGCTTATAATGCATTTCTACTACCCTAAATTGATGTGGCCCATAGAGATACTGTTGGATTAGTGGAATAACCTTCGCTTCCAAGACTTTGCATCTGTTGCTGATTATAACCTCGCCATGAACGGTTTCATCTCAAACTTGAAGGAACGTGGTCATGAAGTCACTAATGAAGAGATGATTAGAAAGACTATTTCCACTATGTATGTGGAAAATATAGAATCGGCAAGAAATTTGCGTGCTAGAAAACATACAACATTACTTGACTTGATGCATTCTCTACTTCTAGAAGAAGATATGAATTAATTGATCAACCTAAAACTTCATCTAGCTCTCCAAAGAGCTATACTCGGAGATACTGTTGACATCGATTTTGACGTGAACCAATAACTATAAAAACATATAATAAAGAATTGATTTTAACGGCTAAACTCCGTTACCTTACAAATATTATAAAATAATCATTACAACATTAACCAATAATTCTTGATCAAACGTCGCACTCATTATAATTATAATGATCGGTGCGAGTAAAGTATAAATTCGGATCATCAACCGAATATCAGTGACGCATAGTGTATTTAAAAAGAAGAAGTACAAGGACCTTGTAGCAGTTCAAATATGCTTGCTCCTAAGTCATGAGAAAAGAAACTAAAAGATAAGCTGCGTGCATGAAATAGTTAAACATCCTTCCAAGTATGAATTAATCAACAATAATTATTATATCAGAGCTTAATCAACCAACTCACGATAATCAGTTGATCTACACATCTGTCAAATAAAACCATACCATCTCCACTCACGTTAACTCCATGCATGCAGAGGTTGCACACCTCGATGATTAATCAAGTGTCAAACAAAAGATCATGGTCCATGCACGTCACATGATATCAGCAAACTGAGTAAATAAAAAAAAAGGGGCCCATGACACATTCGGACGTGAGATATGCATGCATGCATGCATATATCATCAGTTAGCTGAATCAAATGCCTCACGCAGTAATCAACGGGCTTATATCTCCACCATGCCCACGTTGCCCACGTCCTGCACGGTCATGACGACGCTCGGCGTGGAACGATCACGACGACACTCGGAGCGGAACAACGATAGAGAGAAATAAACACAGAGAAAAAAAAAGAGAAGTTGCTGTAACCACCTTCGAGAGCACGTCTCTCATCCTATTGCCCTATAAATAGATGTGAAAGTAGAGAAGAGAGGCCCTGGGTTCATTCGAGGGGGAGAGCTCTGCTGCTCTAGTTCATTCACATAAACACATAAGGTGAGAAGTGAAGCTTGAAGAGGAGAAGAGAAGGTTTGGCATCTTCAAGGAGGTAAGATTATGGCTTCCCTCTAGTCCTTGGTTTGGCCATGACGGTACAAACCAAGGAGTCTTCATCATCTTTTCTTGATGTTTTAGCCTTTGGTTCGGTCATCACGGTACGAACTAATGAGCCTTGCCATTCCCATTTCTCGCAGTGTTCTTTTGATTTTATTGCCTCCTTTGATTTGGTCCCATTAGCGATACAAATCAAGGTCAAACGAGTGTTCAAACCTCGTTGCTTGGTTCGATCCCTATTCATGGATACAAATCAAGGGTAAAATATGTGTGAAGACCCCATGAAATTCTCCTTGGTTCGGTCCTCGAAATGGATACAAACCAAGATTGGGACGTAAAGGCTTTGTTCTTGGTTTGGTCCTCAAAATGGATACAAATCAAGATAGGTATAAAATATGCACCGCAAAGGTAAAGTGCGGCAAAGTTGAACATAAAAAAGTATTAAATCGCAAATACTGTAACATGACCAATGGAGAATACAGAATAATATGTAATCCAATCCTTATTTGGTTGCGCTACACGCGGGTGTCACATTAGCACCACGTGGCATTAGTAGTAATATAAACAAGGAGAAATCAAACTTCATTTTGGTTACGCTACACATGGGCGCCACACGAGCGCTACATGATGTAGTAGTAATACAAGTGGAGAGAATTCATATAACATATATGCCACATATAGCATGCATAGGCCAAAAATCTTAAACACCATGCTTCGCCAAAACCAATCTAGCTTCGTTTCGATCACGCTACATGTGGGTGTCACATTAGCACCACGATATGTTAGTAGTAATATAGGTGAAGCAAAACTTAATAGAAGTGATTCTTGTCATGTAATAGGTCCTAAGAATCACTAAAACTATATCACAAAGCTTCACTTCGGTTACACTACTCGTGAGTATTATATTAATGCTGCGCGGTGTTAGTAGTAATACAGGTGGAGCAAAACTATGTAAAACATACACTCTATATCACAAATATTTAACCTTTATGTCGGTTACACATCAGAATCATGTTGCCACGTGCTAAGATATACACTCTAAAGCATAAGCACGATACTACAAAATACCCATGGGTAAATCCAAGTCTCCCTAAACAGGTGTTAGTCATTGACAACGAGAAGATTTTCTTTTACATTTTTTGTAATAGTTATATGTTGTAGTCCGTTGTAATAGATATGTTGAAATTCTTAATCAGGAGTTTTCTCGTAAGAGATGTAATTAATAATTTTTTTATATAAATATAAGAATTCTAGAAGTAATGGACTCGTAATACCTGATTTCTTTTATCTTATTTACATTTATGCATTAAATTTTACTTAATATGTCTCTATGACGTGGATGTGGACTCCCGCCCCATTTCCCCGTCATCAGATACAAATGCTCAATTCTCTCAAGAAAAATGTTGAGTGCAAGATATCATGATGTTGAGAGAAAAATCAGTACCGTCACCTCCTATGGGAATCAGCAATAGACTTGCAGAAAATATTGTGTGCGGGGGACACAGGTATAAGTATCGCAGGACCTCCCAACACCTCATAGACCGCTACCAAATTTATGGCATGAACCCAATGAAGAAGATACCTGAAACACATTAGGTATACTGGCCAACTGAAGAAGAGGTTGCAAGAATGAAGCCCACCCAGTTACCTGTGGAAGAAGAAGGAAGCTCCTTTCAAGGACACCACTGATGTTGCCCTGGCGAAGGATAAAGCATCCACTTAATTGCCAGCACGCATCCATGATTTGAGTTTTGAATAATGATTGTAAACTCTATAAGAGCAAACTGAATCGTTATAACGATGAATGTCTCGTAGACTTGGAGTTCTATTCATTGCTCTAATAACAAGTTATAAGTTGTTCTATCTAAAGCCAAACCTTTTTCCTATATTTCCTCTTGCTGAATAAGAAACATGATAGAAAATGATAGAACATGTTGCCCGCAAGCAACTTTTACCTAAAGTAGAATCCTTGCCTACATGTTCTTGATATCCACTATAACATAGAATTGAGTACGCTGATACTCGAAAAAGATCGCCTAGGCCATTAACTTTGATATTCCACCCCAATATATAAGTATTTCTCCAAGAAGAGATTTACTAAACATACATGCATTTGTCCAAGTAGAGATTTACTAAATATACAAATATTTCTCCAAATAGAGATTTACTGAGTATTTGGCCTTGCATGCAAATGAATATTCTATACGAGCAAAATATGATAGTAATATTTGCCCCATTAGCTAATCGAATTTTACAAATGGCAGGCAAAGCGGAAGGAAGATGGAAAGTAAGAAATGTAGAAAACAAGATTCACTATAGGCATAGATTCGTCGGCCACTCGTGTAATGATTTTCCCTCTCTCCCATGAACAATTTAAATAAACTGCAAACTCTCAAAGTGAATGAAGAAAGTGTATCCTTGAGTTGTAGTGACATAGCATTCATCACGCTCTAAAAAGGTTTTGGATTATATGAAACTATAACAGATAAAATCCATAGCTTATCTGTAGACCAATCTAAATGCACATCCGCCCGCTCTCTAGGCTTGAAAGCCATAAGAGGGGAAGCAGGCACCCAAAAGGGAGAGATACACCCTTAGCCTGTTAGCTATGGTACTATCTCCAACATTAAGGGTATACAACAGTCTCTGCTATAGGAATAGCGTGTGTGACCCTAAGTAGAATCTTTCCAGACTATGAATACACAACTCATAATATTTCATATCTAACCTCATCTCTTTGGGTACTCGTGAAATTTCTAAAATTATATTGACATAGCCTCGCAGACTATGGAATCGATAAATTCCACAATCGTGTATGTAGTTAAAGAAAACTATGAAGTTATATTGCTCGATATATAACTCGGGCCAAGCAGCTTTTACGCCAATACCCCTTTCGCGTGGGTATATATATTTGGCAACATGAGTAGAAGAATGTGCATCTTTGGTGAAATGATGTTGTTCAAAATAATAGTACGAAATATCAGTACCAATGAAAGACGAGTAGCTATATGAGGAAGTTGTGTTGGTTCATGTAAACTAAACACATGTGTTCGGTTAGTATTAGAAAACTGAGCACATACTACCAAACATGAAGCATATTAAAGATATGCAAAGTATGCACTATAATGCACCAAAGTTAGCGCCATATACCTAGAGATGTCTGGGAGAAAAGCTTCGGATACTTAAATTGCCTAGTACTAGAGATGTCTAGGGAAAAGCGATGAGAGAAAAAGAAAACTTTGCCTATCTGCAACTGAAAAACCAACAAGAAATTAGGATTCTTTGAAAGATTGCATAAAGCAAAAAAAAAGTGCACCATAGAACTCTTTCGATTAAGACACTGGAAAACTCTACTCATCTCTAATATGGAAATAGGAGAAGAGTGGAGGAAAAATTAATATCACTATAAAGGAAAAGATATAAGTCTGCTAACGTCAACTATGACATTTTGCCTATTGTCAGATACTGAAGTATCTAGTTGTGTCATAATTGAAGGCAGTATAGGCATCAACACTCCCTACATACATAAAGAAGTATGAATGTGAAATTATGGGAGAATCAGTTAAAAGTAGCATAATGACAATGAAAGAAGGCACCCGTCCCTAAGTGAATGTTCTTCCCAGAGAAGCGACAGTAGTAAATAAATAAAAATAAGAAATGAAATGTTGTGACTTTATTGTGAGATACAAGTCATTGGATAGAAGGTATTGAAACCTTAAAGCATTGGAAAATTGGGGGAGAATTTTGGGAAGCCTCTTATGAGCTGCAAGCATCTCAAAGCTATCTTCCATGCAGTTTGACAACACATGTAGTTAAACCATAGAGGAACATCCGGACACCAGTAATGAGACACATGATAGGAATGGATTATCCATGCATATAGAAATACGTCACTAGTAGTGCAGTACAAGGATAATACAACCACTAGCCTTTGTCTCGAAATGTAGTACCTTTGAATTTTCGGACACATGGTTAAAGGATCACTCGTAGCAATATGAGAGATCCAAATTTGAAAACATATGAATGGTCTACTTATATGCAGAGTATAGGTAAAGGTCTAAGAATTTATATGGACCCGATGAATACACAGTACTAGAAGTGGACATGGACCCAATATATATCAACATATATCAACAAGAATGTTGAAAAACGCTTGACCCAATTTGAATAGAACTCAAATGGTATCCCATTGGTAGGAAATGATCAAAATATTAGCATGTCCCATGACCAATTCACAAGCTTTGTAGAGAAGCACTACGAAACATCGTGAATAAGCTTTATGCTTAGCAAATTGAAGTACGAGCCATTAGCTCATGAATGCAAAATTGGTTATTAAGACGCATATCATGTGAGATATTGTATTTTTGTCTAAGTGATTGCTATCCCACATCACATTGAACCATTTAAGAAACCTATGATTCATGGGTAGTTGATTGGCCTAGATAAGAGAATGAAGTCTATGGCGCACTCATCTACGTTAACCCCTAAATATTATCCAAATAGATAATGAAATTCATGTTGCACAACTGAATATGATTATAATTGCACAACGATGACGTATATTGCTCCATGATATACCACTCACATTATTCATGAATGAATTTAATTAAGTGAGAGATATACTAGAACATCAAGATGTAGCTTACCATAATTTACAGAAGAAATAATTGTGAAGTGCATTAATAAAGTTGAATGTTGTGTGTACCTAGAATGTATTCAAACAATATTGTGCACACTGTTTCTTCCGAAAACATAAAAGTTAGAGTATGAAAGTTCTAACGGAGGCTATCTTGAGGGGGAGCAAATACATGACACTAATTATCACATTTCAAATTATGCAAGCTCATGTAATTGATTCACTTCGAAGAATCAAGTGTTGATATTATAGTGTTCTAATTCTTTCTAGTCCCTTTCTTGAAATAGTGTGGATTAAAACATCAATACTTGAAAAGATTAGCTTGAAATAAATTTTAGTTATATATGTGCAGTACTCAAGGAGAGCAAATCCCTGATTAGTAATATAACCATAATGGTGCACCCTGTAGAGACATCATTCACAATTGATCGAGAATAGATTAATTGGCTCAATAGTTGTACTCTTTTTCCTTTATTGAGTTTTTCTGAAATTTCTCATTTGTAAGCTTTTGTTTAATGAGGCAACTAGTACAACATGAAGCTATGTAAGCGATGCACTCTTTCTCTAATTTTTCTCATTGGATTTTTCAGAATTTTGACGAGGCATAAGCATGGTACGATAAGCGTTCAAGAGGGAGTATTGAGAAACCAAGTCAAAAGGTGGTTTCTTCCACTAAAACATTTTGTAGGTTCTTATCTTGAATCTTAAATAGGAGCTTAGTCTATAAATAGGGTTTTTTATCCATTGCATTGTGAATTTGATGAGAAGAGAAAGATTGCCTCTAAACCTTATATCATTTACCTTATTGTACACGTGCGTGTGTCCGACGCTCAACGACTATCTTAAACTATCTCCTCGTATCTTAAACTATCTCCTCGTACATCTACGATTCCGTCAGGCAACCACAGGGCCATACTCGGTGACCAAAGGTCCTCTTAACAAATTCTTCTTGCACACAATAACACGTGTCGTGTGGAGACTCGCACTAAGGGAGCGAGTGGCCATGACAAGGACTCCAGAAAGCCTTCAGGATGTCAACCGGTGGATGGAGCAACGGCAGTCCCTCTGGTGAGCTTAACGGATTGAGCACAAGAGATTGGACAGGGATCTCTCCATTGCTGGCTCCCAGCCAGTGAGCGGTGCCTGCCGCTGTCGAACGGGAGTCCCGATTATGGACGCAGTGGATCTTTTATGACCATCACCGCGCTCCATCGAACTAGACGTCTTCCTCTCCCAGGAACATCCAGACCATCATTGGTCCTACCCTGGTCGCATAGCAGTTGATGGGAGGGGAGAAGCAAAGGGGGACAGGAACGACAGGCAGAAAACTGGGGGTCTCAGAGCCGGCGCCACGATGCACCTGAGCCACCGCAACCTCCAGTCTCCCTGTCACCACGTTTGATCAAGGGCTACAGGGAGGGTCAACAGCAAGAACAAGCATAAGATCTAAGAACGACCTTTTATTAGAGCTGACATTGCTAGGTTACTGTCCACCAGCGATGATTTTTCTTAAAAGAGCAAACATTCGAGAACTTGTACCTTTTGCATGATTTGTTCTTGCAAACTAGCATGGTTGTTCACGCACATGCTCGGGCAACATAATTATTCTGTATTAACTATTCCGTATATAGGAAGATGAATCAAGGATATGTATGGGTCGGTCACAATTCAATCTAGTGCGTGGTTGTTATTTGCCCAGCTAATCGCATTCAATAAGGAAAAAAGACTAAACACCTACATGCACTCTCCATGGTAATAGCGTAATATGTTGAGAGGATTACTCATGACTAAACACCTAAGAATCCACAAGTTAGCCACACAAACCAGCACCCATGCCAAAAACATGCTATAGATGACACTGTTTTGGGGGTTTTCTCGCTCGGAGAGATTGCAAAACCAATGTTTTCTCCTTTTCTTTTGTTATTTTCAGCCGGCAGAAGTTGGATATGGAATTGTTTGAATATGGATAATTCCGTTTTTGTTTTTCGAAGGTGCAGTGTGTTGTTTTATTTGGCACCCGGTTTCGTAATCCTTGCTTCCCTCTTTTATCACGCACCTGGTAAATTTCTTAGGTGTGCATATTGGCTAACAACCGTGTCACCCCTCGTCTTGAGAACATGCCTAGTATACTGAGTTTTGTTGTGCACTCAATGCACCCGACTCTGGTTACCCTCCTAGAAGTATTGGTAATTTCTAAAAGAGAAAAGGATAGAAACACAATAAGTATTTACTATATCACAAAAGTTTTAATTTAAATTCAAAACCCAACTTGAGAAATAAAAGGAACAGATCCGACGACGAATAGTAACCCATCTAAATTAGACCATGAAATCCCATGTTATCACTATCAACGCCCAATGTTGTGTTTATGCCCTAATTATTTTTGAAAACTAGTAAATGTGCCCGTGCGTTGCACCGGTATGCACGCATCTCAAATCATTCCAAATCCAACGGCCACAAAGGAAAAAAAAATCCAAAATCAGGGCCTGACATGCTAGTATGGGCCTAGGCCTAAGCCCAACTCATCGAACCGGACAACTCGTCTCGCGACTCGCGAGTAGGAGGAGAGAAACCCTAGGTCACCGCCGGCGCCTCCTGCCGCTGCTCCACCTCGCCGCAAAGGCGAAGCCCCAGTCCCAGTCCCAGCTCTCGCCGCGCCGCCGCCAAATCCTTCCACCAAAGCACCCCCTTCTAGATCTATCTCAGTTCCTGTTGGTTCCAATGGCCGCGTCGTCTCCGGCCTCCAGCGGCAAAGACATCGGCATAGCTGCAATGGTACTATCAGAACTGAAGAGAAAACACATATATAAGATAACCAAATACTCATCACAAGTGATATACCATGTCGCAATTGCAAAATTAAGATTACTAAGCTGGTTAGAGATAACCAAATCATCTGCAGTGGCCAATCGTTCTATATGTCCTTTATTGAGAGCTCCCACTTATATAACATCAGCATCTATAGAATCGCTTGCATTTTGACAATAATTTGAGATGGTGCAGTAAAAGCTCATTCTGTTCAGGATGAAAGGGTGACAGATAATGGCGACATAAACAAAACGACTTAAATCTATGGGCAATGAAGCATTGAAGTGGCCAAGGTTTTCTTGCAAGTTCAATTGGCTGCCAGTCTTGATCGGAGCTCAGCACCAACTGCGTCAATGAACTCTTCAGTGTTCAGGTAATGGCTTCTTGTAACGCTGCAATTCAAAAAAGAAAGAGCAGAATGAGATAGAAATCATAGATTCAGGGTAATAAGGTAACTAAAATAGATGATATAGTAGAAAAAATACAATAGAGGCAAAGCTGAGCAGCATAACATACTTTGAAGATCCATGAACAAGAAGTGCAAGATCTTTGGTCATCTTCCCAGACTCCACAGTTCCAACGCATGCATCCTCAAGTTTTTGTGCAAAGTCAAGAAGTCTAGCATTGTCATCTAGCTTTGCCCTGCAGTGTGCACAAAGGAGTTTATATTAGTGAATCAGTTAAGAAGCAAAGTCCAAGTAGAAGAAAATCCACTACTTTGGTGGATGATGCTGTTACATGCTAACACAATATAGCAGAACAAAGATAACACAAGATAGCAGAACAAAGATGAAAATTACCCCTGTGCACGTGGTTATTATAAAGGGATGCAGTCTAGAGACCTAAAGTAGAAGTTGTACCTGTGTGCAAGTCCTCTTGTCCAAGAAAAGATCGAAGCAATGCTGTTTGTGCTTGTTTCACCTCCTTTCTGGTGAACATGGAAATGACGAGTAACTGTGCCATGGGCAGCTTCAGCTTCAATGGTTTTTCCATCAGGGCACACCTACATATTGAGCAAATTAGCACCACCGTTATAAATGATTCTGAAATATATAGAAACATGCGCAAAATTGTCATGGATTTGACCAAAGTAAAGGTTTTTCACTACGGCACCCTTAAATAAAGATTAAGTCAAGAACATGAATAATAAATGAAAAGGTACATACCAATACTGATGTCATCAAACCCAAAGAGCCAAAACCTGCAGATTAATAAACCGGTCAAGTTAAAAAAGAGTTCAGCATATTTTATGCACGGATTCAAAAATTAATAGTGTATTCTGACCTTGAGCTAAGAAATCACTCTGCACATCTCCGTCGTAATTCTTGCAAGCCCATACATAGCCTCCTTCACTCTTAAGTGCGTAGGCAACCATGTCATCAATAAGACGATGTTCATACCTGCCAGAGACCAGCATCATGACATACTCTGACAAAAGCTTCCAAGAGAATTCGAAGCAAGGGCACAAGTTGAAACATTTCGCATTCACGGAGACCGGACGTCCGGACCTCGCTTCCCAGCCTAAATCGCACGATCTCAGGAGCTCGGCCCAACCCGACAGCACAATCAATCAACCAAGCGCACCGCCCGAAATCACACCCATCTCGCTAATCAACGCGACGACGGACGCCACCACCTCAAAATCCCCCCCACCAATTCGACCTCAAAATCCCTCTCTCCCGCAAGACCCTCAAATCCACTTGGCGGCTACCGATCACCGCCAGGAACGGAGTCCCTGGCGACAGAAACCCCCGATCAAATAACTCCCCCGACCGAATCAGACGCACGCCACGGGATTGAGCAGTGACTTGGGAAGGGGGTGCGGATCAGGAGGAGGTAATATACCTTCGCCGGCGGCCGATTCGTGGTTGGAATCGAGGCGCGCTGGCCTCGTCCTCGGCGCGCCCCGCACACCGGTCAGGATGGTGGGGCGGAGGGACTGCGGTGCGACCGGAGTTAGAACTATCCGTGGAACACCGGAACCGACATTGTTTACGGATAAGCAGCGGAAGGCGGTAGCATCGCGGTGTTTGCGGGCGAGGCGTGGCGGCGAGGAATGCGACGGTGAAGGCGATGAAGGTGGGGAGGGCGCCCGCGCGGATGCGGTGGGTCAAGCGGTCGTAGACGGGGGTGGGCGGCGGCGGGGCCGAGTAGGAGAGGAGAGCACGCGCAGGAAGTGAAAGGCGGAGAGGGAGAAGCCAAACGGGGGAACAACGACAGCGATACAAACATCAACTTTTATTACGACGGACGAAGAAACGTTCCGTCCTTTAATATTAGGGAGAGTTCTTCGTCCGTCCTTTAATATTAGGGAGAGATTTTTAACATATAAAGGCAACCGGATCCGTTGCACCGGCGCACCACCAGTTAGGCTCAACCAAACCGCACACGTTGCCTCTGCTCTCTTCTTCGACTTCTCCTAGACTCTTCTACCCCGCCGCTCAGCACCTCCACTCGCAGGCAGGGGCACCCAGCCATGAACGCGATTCGATCGGCTCTCGCGAGGGCGCTCTCCGCCCCGAAGCCCCGGCCGCCACGGGCCCGCCACTACGCCGCCGTCGGCGACACGCAGCCAAAGAGGGTGGCGGCGGAGATGGTCCGCTACGCCCTCGGCGGCGCCAGGCATCAGAGCTCGCCAGGTCCCCCTCCCTCGCTCCCTCCCATCCTTCGCCTCCCCTCCCCGTAGCACCAGTGCGCGTTTGGGTTTGATGATTTCGCTCGCTCGTGTGCACTGAACTGCTGTCGCTGCTGGTGCGACAGAGGACGCCATGCGGATACTGGAGCAGGGGGCCTTGAACCTGCAGGGCGGCGCCGAGGCCGTGGGGATGCTCATGCTCGCCATGTCCACGCTGCTCTACCGGAGGTCTGACCCCATTGCATTACGTCTCGATTTTGTAATCTGATGCTTCAATTTTGAGTAAATCTGGATGCTTCTCTAGTTTGGGTAATTTTGTGCTCTGATCCGCATGGCTAGTTTTAATCAATTGCTTGTTTAGGCTCGTAGTGCCACGGCATTTAGGAATGATCCAGGTATATCACGCGCTATCTGGAAGGAGGACTTGTGAGAATAGGAGTGCT
This sequence comes from Stipa capillata, assembly GCA_019208055.1. Taxonomy (NCBI): domain Eukaryota; kingdom Viridiplantae; phylum Streptophyta; class Magnoliopsida; order Poales; family Poaceae; genus Stipa; species Stipa capillata. Next base: position 64,476 of record JAGXJF010003623.1, read on the forward strand.
TTGCTTCTTGCCTTTTCGATTTGCCTACTTGCTACACGTTCGGTTGGTTTCCCTGAAAAGAACATGTTCTGTTGGTGCATGAAGATAATCTGGATGATACAGTATATATGAACTGACCATGTCATACTGACGTTTACATGCATTTGGGTTTAACATGAGAACTGCCTAATGGCATTGGTATCTACGGGAAAACTAACTCAATTTGGCATAATGAGGTTGAACTGCTTCCACTGCCTTTGCTAATTTGGCCTTCCCAGTTTACTATATTTGAGTAAATTATGCTTGCTTTCTCTATGCAGTGGTAGACGCCAAGATGCAATGGAAAAGCTGAAAGCAACCCAGCAAGTTGCTCCTTCTGCTGCTTTCAGAGGTGCTTTTATAGGTCCTTGTTTTTGTTAAGGGTAGTATTGTATATCAGGGAGTGCAGAATGTGGAATGTTTGTCGTGTAAACTTCTAGAGCAAAGAGCTCTCAAATCTTACATCTATCTTGTGATTTTAGCTGATGGAAACAAGGAAAGAAAGATACTCAGTGAAGCTAACAGTGAAGTTCGGCATTTATAGCACTGGTGCCGACCCTAAGGCACGCTTGAGCGCCTGGAATGCCCGCTCAGTGTCATCGCTCCACCGGAACGCCTCTTCCTTCAACATGGGGAGAGGAGCCGCAATGACACCAAAGTTTGCTAGCCCTAAGGCGCGCTTGAGTGCCTGGAATGCCCGCTTAGTGTCACCGCTCCACCCGAACACCTCTTCCTTCAACAACATGGTGAGAGGAGCTGTAATGACACCAAAATCTTTAATGAACTTGAGGTAGTAGCCTGCAAGGCCGAGGAGGTTGTGCAGACCTTGAACGGAACACGGTGCTGGCTAGTCAGCCAAGGCACACACCTTGTCCTTGTCCATGGTGACACCTTTGGGCGAGATCACATGGCCAAGGTAGGCCACAGACGCTGCACCGAACGTACACTTGGAGCGCTTGAGGAAGAGTGTTTGTGGTGTAGGACCTGAAACACAACACGGAGGTGGCTCAGGTGCTCTAACCAGGACAATCTATAATTAAAGATATCATCAATGAACACAAGGGCAAAGTGGCGTAGGAACAGTCGAAGGGTATCATTCATCAAGGCTTGGAACATCACCGGGGCATTAGTCAGGCCAAACAGCATGACAAGGAACCCGTAGTTGCTGCTATGAGTACAGAAGGCTGTCTTGGCGACGTCGTCAGGGTGCATGTGCACCAGATGGTAGCCGGAGCGGAGGTCGAGCTTAGTGAAAAAGCGTGCGCCTCGAAGCTCATCGGATAGCTCATTGACCAAGAATTGGGAACTTGTCCTTGATCGTGTGCTCATTCAAGGCGCTGTAGTCGACGTGGAATCACCACGAGCCATCTTGCTTCTTGACAAGGAGCATAGGTGATGAAAACTCAGAGTCACTCGACCTGATCAGACTGTGATGTAGCATCGTTGCGCACTACTGCTCTAGCTCATCCTTCTGAAGCTGGAGGTAGTGATACAGTCGTACGGCCATCGGAGGTGTGCTGGCTTGAGACAGATGCTATGTTCCTGTGTGCGCACCAGAGGCAATGTAGTCGGTTCGTCGAAGAGGTCGTTGAACTATATCAACATATCATCCATGAGGGCCGTGTCGTCAGCATGGAACGTGCTATAGCCGCTGGTCGAGGAGTGGCTATCCCAGTCCAAGTGATTCGCTGCTCGTCTTGCTTGGAGGACATCCGAAGGTTCTCAAGATCCTAGAGGATAGCCCCAAGCTTGCGGAGCCACTCGACACCGAGGATGATGTTGAAACTGCCCAAAGGAATCATGAAGCAATCAGCCTGGAAGGAGCGATCGTCGATGCACAAGGGCACTGTACGACAGAGGCTGGCCCTAGTCACTTTGTCGCCATTGGCAACCATGACTCGGAGCCCAGGGCGGCCCTCCGGAATCAGATTAACGCGAGAGAGAATGTCATTGAAGAAGTTATGAGTCAATCCCGTATCCATGAGCGCAATGAATTTCTCGGCCCCAATGAACACATCCAACTGCATCGAGTTGGAGGCACTGGTACTCTAGAGGCTTGTGATAGCTTGCACAGACACACACGTTCTCGGCTACGGGGTCCTCGGGGACCGTAGTACCATTGTCATAGTCATTGATGACTTCGCAGTGGAATAGGCAGGCGCACTTGTGGCTGCGAACGAATTGCTCATCTTAGTTGAAGTAGAGATTGTGCTGGCGATGGTCTGGCATCTCAGCTGTGGACAGGTGCTGAAACATCCTCGTCGACGATGGAAGGGTGTTGCGGTCCTGGACAGCGTAGGTGATGTGGCAGCTGGACCCCCTTGCCCTGGTTTACTGACTGACAATGGTGTAGATGGCTGTGTGAATGAACCCGACCAGTCGGCAGTGGAGTAGGTTGCACGAGCTGGTAGCGGTGCTCATAGGAGAGCATGAGGCTGATGGCGTTGTCGAGGTCCTTCGGATGCGCCAACTCCCTGTCGGTGCAAATGGGATCTAGCAGGCCCACGTGAACAACTTGACTTGGCCTTCATCATCCAGTGTGGGCACCCGTTGCAGGTGATGATTCAACTGTTCTTGGTAATCCGCCACTGTAGTGGTGAAGGGAAGACGGGCTAGTGTCCCGAGCTTGTTGTTGCGCTTGGGAGGACCGAACTTGTGATGGCACAATTCAGTAAAGTGAGACCATGTCAGACGCCCTTTGGTCTTCTTGTACTTGCGGTACCACAGATGGGCATCACCTGTGAGATGGAACAATGTAAGCCTCGCACCGCTCAAGCCATGAGAGCGGGTCCTCCGTGCCATCAAATTGTGGGAATTCTAGCTTGGTATATTTGGGAATTGTAAGGGCTGCACTAAGGTCGAGGCTAGGGTGTCTGTTTAGTGGCGGGTATAATGGTGGTGGCTGGTAGTAGACAACGTGATTGTATGGCTGTGTATAGGGAGGGGCAATATATGGCATGGTAGTGGTGATGGGAGGTGTAGCCGCCATGATGGGATTGGTGGCCCGTGGGTATAGATTAGATGATTGGTGGTGGGTAAGGTGGTGGATGGCGAAGTATGCAGGGGGAGGCGTGGTGGCAATTGGTATGAGCGGCGGTGTGGTCATGGATGGTGCAGTGTGGGTGGAGGAGGAAGCTGTCAAGTCGTTGCCTGAGACCAGTGAGCCCAACAGGCCTGGCGCTTGGGTCAATGGGAACGTGGGGAGGTGGTCGCATCTCCAAGGTTGATAAGCGGGTGACGATCTCGCAAAGCAGCAGCTGCTGCACTCGCCAATCTTCCACGGTGATCTGTGCAGGTGTTGTCGCGTCCCTTGAGTTGGGAGCGATTGTCATCCGAACCAGCCATGGAATTTGATACAAAGCTGTTACATCACTTGGATCGAAGGTTGATGCTGTGCCCAGGAGGTGCTTTTGGGCCAATGAACCGCCGGCTGGCTGGCGCCATGCCATCGGCTGTTGTGAGGAAGGTAACAAGGGTAGAAGAGACAGCAGGAGATTATGAACTAGAACTTTATTGATAGCTTGCTAAACCAGCCGTGGCTGCCTCATTAAATAGAGGGAAGCCTTACACGTGACCTGACTAGGAATTCAACTAGAATTCAGACTCTTGCCTAATACGTACTCAATAGATATTCAAATACAAACTGACTCTTTCCATTAGGGATCAATCCTAACTGGATACAAACTGACGCTTTCCATTAGGGAATCAATTCTAACTGGAACACAACTCAAAGGGCAACATGTCCTTGCCCTGCCGCAGCCTAGCCTGCCACAGGCTAGGCCTTGTGCCATGTGAAGGGGATACCCAACATGACACTAGTAATGCTATCATTGATTATCTGATGGTCCTTTGATTATCTTCTGTCAAAAAGAAAGCATCAACGGACATGAGGAAAGGGAGGGAAACTTATACATGGCTAAGGAAATCTACGTGAAAAAAGAGTTTGAGAGAGGGAGGGTGGGATTCTAAGTCAGTCAATGCTCTTGAATGGCATTTCTGATGCAATACTGATAACTAAAATGTGCAGTTGCAGCATGGGAAGCGCTAATGGGACTAAGCATGGAAGCAGACCAGGTTTGGTACTACAAACACATTTGAGTCTTGCATGGCCCTAAATAAAATTAGAGTCATGGTTATTTGGACACAGGATATCTCCTCCGCAATGTCCCCAAATGATTCGGTTGATCTGTCAATCAAAGATGAAGATATCAAATGGTCTGGCCACGACCATCTGAAATTTCGGGTTGATGCTATCAAAGGACTTATTGCTCTTCTAAATGGAGAGACAGAATCAGCTTATTTTTCCTTTTGATGTCCTGAATATCTCTGCTAGATGTTAGGGAACGGATTTTATCCAAAGTGATTTACAGTTGCTCGTTATCAGCCCAGCTGCTCTTTGGTGGGTGCAAGGACTGCTGTGCTGGAGCAGGCAATAACCAAACAGGTATAACCGCCTGCGGAACATATACTCATTTTCCCCTGTGGTTAGTTCAGACATGGACCTTATTGATGGTCATTACAGAAAATGCTGTCCTTTCGTATGGTGAATATCTACACTGTGCTGGGGATTTTCCTTTGGCAACACAAATGTATGAAAAGGTTCTTGAGGCAGTCCGCACGGAAGATATGTCTGGAAATTTCTTAGCAGCTGGAAACATGGTTCCTGAGGAGGTTTCTCTAGGTGTCACTTGCTCATACGGCCAGCTTTTATCTCATTCTGGGTAAGATTCTGAGTCTTCTCTACTGTCATTCTTTGGTTGGTCTTTTTTTCTTTCTTTCCTGAAACACATTCTTTGGTTGGTTTTATTATCAAAATAAAAAATTTAAGTACCATCCTGGTATTTGATTGAAGAACTTCGAAGCATTTTTCTTTAGCACGGCTACTTATTAACCTCTTTTCCCTTTTATGGAGGTTCCAACTGCGTGCATTCACCTTTTCCTTTTACAGGAAGTTTGTTGAGGCAGAGGACTATCTCACAAGAGCACTACAGAAGGCTGAAGAACAATTTGGTCTGACACGCTAAGCTTGTTAATGAATATCAGAAAATAAAGCATTAAAGCAATTGGTCATCGAGTAACTATCATGTAACCTTTTATTCCATGCAGGTTCAAATCACCCAAAGGTTGGTCTTGTATTGACCTGTGTAGCTAGAATGTACAAACTGAAAGCAAAATCAGAAGGTTCTAGTTCAATAATGGTTCAGGAGGTCAGTAAATCTTTGACTTATTTCAGCTTTATGCATGGACCATATGGAAATTTTGATGTTCACTTCCTTGGTCTTAAATCTGGACGAGTTAACGATGAGGCAATTCTCGTTCTTTCTCATTGTAGCAGTTCTCATTTATTTATTTATTTGTTTGTTTGTTCGTTACTGCTATGTGGAGTTTGTGAGTAGTCTTTATTCAATGCAGGTGACTCATACTTTAAGCTGTATGCTTATTTAACCAGCTGTTTGATTGCAGGGGCTGTACAGGAAGGCCCTAGAAATATTGAAAGCACCAGCCATCAATTCTGAGGGTAAAACAATAATCTGCTATGGTATGGTTCTTTTCAATCCCTTGAGCAATATATTGTTTACTACTTATGTTTTGCAGGTACCAGAAGGCAGATGGATTGGAGAGAGATCATCTCCCTTGCTAGAGGTTATACTTTGAACATTTATAATCTTTTTTTGAACATTTATAATTTTTTTTTGGAATATTCTACCGGAAAGGCATTTATATAAGATTCGTCTATGCAACTCTGAAAAAGCAAGTCACTTGATGCAAACATCATAGATGTCATATTGTTCCTAATCATAATCAATTCAATTTTAATGTTATCCTTAATTGGTTCATTCTAGCTTATGCTTTACTGTTTTTTCATTACATCCTGTTTGAATGAGACCATGGGTGGATCTGGTGAAACCTTGAAAAATGTAACCTGACAATATGAATTGGTAACTGAAGGATGGGGAAAGAAGATTTTCTAATCCTTTTGGCTCTTGGGAAAAATACCCTAGATTTGCGAGACAGGGCCTAATGCATTTTCCCTCATTAGTTAGTGTTAGAATGAGCCACGAATTTGCTGAGTCCTGACAAATCTGACTATTACAACAACGTAAACAGTAACCAATGAGAGTAGTAAGCATTACTGCTAGCAGTTGGTGCCGATTTTGATATTGCTTATATTAAGGCTCTTACAGTGACTCGTGCTCCCATTCTTGCGTTGAGCTAATACTGAATTTGTTACTACTTGTCCAATTTGCAGGTGAGTATGCAGAACTGTTGCTTATTCAGTCAAATAGAAAGGCAGAAGGTGAACGAATGAAGGAGTGGGCAGAAGATGCTTGGAAGAATCGTAGACTAACATTAGCTCAAGCGTTGGAGTTTTCTGAACGTTTAAAACCTTTGGTGGTTGATACCCGGATCGGCAGGGTCATATAGCTTCCCTCTCAATCTGAGGAAAGGTACTATGCAATAGTCTGTAAACACATCTCTAATGTAACATATTAAAGATTGCTTCCATGGATTACGTACGCTTTGCATGCGTTTCTGATTTTCTTTTGGGAAGGACCCTTGCGAATCAAATATATCGATGCTCTAACATGGTATAGATAATAATGCATAGAGCATAGTAACATATGGTACTATACTATCAAAACAAATAAAGTTACAATTCTGTCAAAGTTAAATTTGGCCCATCGACTACCAAGAAAATCATGGAACAGTGGAAGTTAATAATTTCACTGGAACTGAACTTTGATGCTAATTCCTTAGTGATAGAGACTGTAATGCAGACGTGTCTTAGACAAGTTTCATAGTTCAAAAGGCTCGTCTGCGGTTACGTGACAATAGTCACCGGAAGAGTTAGAACTAATCGTGACAACCTATCAAGCATTAGATAATTGGAAGATTTAGCTGTTTTAACTAGTCCATTTGTCAAATCAGTAAGCTATGGCAAAATTATTAGCTCTGGATGGTTGCATATATCAAACTGCTAGTTAGCTCTTCCTTGACTAGAAAAATCTGCAGGATAGATATTTTCCGTTGGAGTGCATATTTTTGACAATGTTGAGGATCAAGGATGGACAAAAGGTGAGAAGCCGAATCCATCATCTAACTTAGTCAATTATTGATCTATTGGAACATGAAATACACCCGCTTTGTAATGGTGAAGTGTTGTGGTGTGGCCTCTTGTTTTGAGATTTGGTCACGTCAACATACGTAAGAATTGCAATATATATGATACTTGAAAAGCAATGTTTACCTTTGCACAAAATAACGACGACGTAATCTCATTCCAATTTTGGGAGCCAGATAGGCCTACTTGAGATTCATATATGGGACCTCGATCTTGTACTTCACAACAAAAAGATTTGACCTGCTCTAGAACAGGTAGCCAACCATGTAACCCCTTTGTGTTAGAAACAAAATCTAACGAATATCGAAAGATTGATGTTGGAGTGTTTGGCACAACAAATTGGCGGTCTTCATAACTTTTTTTCTATCAGGTGTGGGATGAACACAAAACCAAATAGCATGAGTATCTTGAGGGCACGTCTAGCATCTCCTCTAGAGTACTTCAAGATTAACGATCATTCGGTAATACTTTTAAAAACTGAAATTGTAGCTGCAAACATCTTTATTAAGTTTTGAATCGACTTGTGTTGAGAACTATCTGGTGTCTCTAGGTCTATCTGGATAGCCTATCTGATTTTAGCCCTTTCTGTATCAAGCTCTCCGAGTTGAATTCATGTGCAATTTCAGCTGGCTTGTATACTAGCAACTCGTCGTGGTATCGGAGAGATAAAATAACAATATGTATTACTCTCTTTGTCTAGAAATATAAGGTGTACACGCTTCTCAAAATTTATCTTTGACTAAGAATTTCTTCAGTAATATATGAATTACATGATATAAAATCAAATCATTGGAAATCGTTTTTTAATACGAATCTAATGGTATCAATTTTGTATCATGTAATTCACATATTATTAAACAAATTTTTGATCAAAGATAAATTTTAGGAAGCATGTGGCCTTACATTTCTGGATGGAGTGAGTATAAAGTTTGCATGTTGAAAGAGACTATGCACATCATGTATCTCCTTTGATGATGCAACAAGAGCTGAATGTACTCATCCAGAATTAGATCCTTCCATCCATTCTACTTCCTTCGCAGATAGTTCGCCTCATTATAGCCCTGGCCCCTGATATTTGCACATTCGAATTGTTATCTCATAGGACATCACAAATCAAGTCCTTGAGTCAATGCGGTAACGTCTTTAACATAAGTTAGCTTGAGGAAGTGCACCTTCGTAAGTCCTTTTTTCAGACAAATTGACTTCCCAACAATTACACAAAACTTGCCATTAGTAATTTCTTCTTTGATTGCTGTACACATTTTCAAGAAAATATGTTAACAATTTCCTTGTGAACATTTGTGAGGTACACTTGGCATATATTTTGTAATACAAGTTTTTTGACCTCTTTGTTTTCAGAAGACAAAATCTTGATCACTTTAAGAAAATTACCTTGGTTTTTAGATTCTGCAGATTCATCGTCTCCTCTAAAGGGACACGCTTGGGAGTGTTAGCCACCTGATGCAACGCAACAATGAATCATTGTTAGTTAGAGCAATTGGTAGGCATCACGTAATCTAAAATTTTAATTGTCGAAACAAAAGATGAAATGAAAATCTTGTTCACCCGGCGCGGTGACATCAATTAAAGTTGTAAGCCTTAGTCCTGCATCTGCAATCATTTTCTCATTATGCTTTGCAATCACCTTCTCAATATGCGGCATACTATCTTTAGGATTGTCATAACACTGAACTGCGTAACTGTGAATTGAGTAGGGATCTGGCCCACGTGAGTTAGAAAAGCACATTCTTCTTTACGGTGAACATTTTTCCAGCTTTGAAATCTATTGACAATAAGTGTATCTGATCCGCACTTCCCAGTTGACATTTTGAAAGTAGAAAAATAAGAAAGGCTATAGCCACGATGGATGCGATATGAATAATCCACCAACTTTTTTTGAATCGTTTACATTGGCATCAATGGCGATGAGTTTTGGATTTACTAAATGTTTCATGATGCTGGTTGACATAGGCCATCATATGTATAAACACGTCAAGTTTCATCTTGCTTGTCACGGGGGCGTTCCCAAATTTGAAGACTTATCTTCCAAGCTCTTGGTCATATTGCGTTCTTAAAATTCTTGCTTGCTCTCTAACTTCTGTCGGCGCCGGATTAGATCTATTTTGTCTGGTAGCTTGCATGTTGGTTGCATTAGATTTATCAACGGCTAGAAGATTGGAACAATTGTCTTGAAAAGGGAATTACTTGTTTTATTCCTCTTCATGACTACACAAGCAAAACTGAGGAGGAAAAAAACAATTGATTCTTATTTGAAGATTGTTGTTTGAAGCTCCCGACTTTGTGTCGTTTTAATATGACCAATGTGCAAGCTAGCTGAAAGATTAGCTCTGATCCTAATCCAATTTATGTGCACACACTATTGACTAGAATACTCTAGCACCAGTAGAAATTACATAACAAGCTAGATTTGTAACAATGGTGGAGGTATTCAAATTTGGGGACCTCCTCATGACAAGCAAGATGAAGCTCGGCGTTTTTATTTACCTCAAGGCCAATATCAACCGATCACAAAGAATCCCCATTTATGTGTAAGCTAGCAGAGAGAATAGCTCGGTCTGATCCCAATACAATTGATGTGCACTCACTCTGGATTAGAATGTTCCAGCAGTAATAGGAGTTACATAACAAGCCAGATTTGTAACAATGGTGGACGTCTTCAAATTTGGGAACCTCCTCATGACAAGCAAGGTGAAGCTCGCGTTTTATTTACCTCAGGACCCGTATCAACCAATTAGATTCCCCATTTATTAGAACAACAACTCATCATCTTCAATTCCAAAGTGATTGGTTAATAATATTTCTAGTTGGAGTAGTAACTTCACAAAAATCATGCTTATTGCCTTCAAAAAACAAATTGGGAAGTGTGACTGATATCACGGTCATGGGATTTGAAAGCTGGAAAAAGCTTAACGATGGAAAAGAATATGCTCTTCTAATTCAGACCCCAACTCAAGTCATAACTATGTAGTTTGGTTTTATGACAATCTTAAAAATGGTGTGTTGCATATTGACAAGGTGATTGTAATGCTGAACTAACGCTTAAGACTTCAATTGATGCCATTAGGTAAGCATGAATTCATTTTCATCTTTTATTTCAAAAATTAGAATTTTAGGTTACGTGTTATCTACCAATTATTGATTGTTCGTTGTTCGTTGTTTACACAAGGTGCTTCACATTTCAAACATGTCTCTACAGAGGATATGATGAATCTCCATAATAGAAGAATCGAGTGATCTTTTTGAAATGGTTAAGGTTTTGGCTTGTCATAACAAGGAGGTGAAAAAAGTTGTATCGCAAAATGCTCAAAGAAATGTAAAATACACCTCAAGAGATGTTTACATGAAGCTTGTTAGCATATTTGCTCGAGTAGTGCTGACAACAATTAAAAAAACCGTTTATAGTGTCAAGCTTTATACTTCTTGATGATTGAGGTGCTTTAAAAAAGGGCAGATGAAAATAGTTCTTTGATTTGTCAGCGAAGGACTTATAAAGAAATTCATGTTAAAGACACCACTGCATTCAAGGACTCAATTTGTGATGTCCTAGCTAGCATGTGATGTCTTAAATTTGCAAGGTACCAGAAGCCAAGGCTACAATTTGACAAACCATATGTGGTCGGAGTGGAATGGATCTAATGATATTCTCTAGACGTGCTCTTATGCATTCATTGCAGGGCTCGTCAACTATAAGTGGCTCTCGTTGCATCCTCAATGGAGGTACACAATGTGCACATCTTCTTTCGACATGCAAATTTTGTAGTAAATTTTGTTAGTGTTTCGCTCAAACACAATGATGAGTTACTAGCAAATGAGGAAGCTTAAAGTGCACGTGAGGTTGAACTCGGAGAGCTTGATACGCTATGGAGTACTTAGTACTAAATCCAAAGCTTGATACTTGAATAGGGGAAAAATAATTATAAAGACCCGGAGACACCGGACAGGATTCTCACGACCGACGAGTCAATCCGAAGCTTAGTAAGAATGCATCCTGCTACAGTTTAAGATGTAAAGCAAATGATTGTTTGGTCTCAACATATTCTCGACGAGATGTTGGAGGTGCCCCTTGGGATTATCATCTTCGATGATTTTGTGTTCACTCTACAAACATGTATTTTTTGTTTTTCAATGATCATCCATGTGTAGTCTCGGATGAATCTTCGGATATTTCAAGTCTATTGAGGAAATAGTGATTCTATGGGGACCGGCCTACGAAATCGTTGGCACTTACGTGGTATATAAAAGTCAATTTAAGGATGGGTCAACAAGGCCAAAGCAAGTCAAGCAAGTTAAATGATATTAGAAAGTGTATGAGAGATTGATCCATCATGGATCATACACCATCCCACCTTCTTAGTCCACAATGGACTTGTGGACTAAATTTTACCCATTTATTTATATCGCACTTATCTCTCAAAGACACCTATGGTCATTTGTTATGGGGCTCTTGCCTATATAAGCCCTCCTCGAGGGACTTATAAAATTCCATCCTATAAATGAGAAACCTCATGGAGGGAGACCTATAGCTCCAAGTCGCGGATGAGGAGCTCTAAGGGCAGCCTTGCCAAATCGCGGATGACCCAGCTAGCCAAGTCACGAATGGGTTTCCTCTCTCGACATAGGACTAGACTGTGTTCCACGAGGCGGCCAACTTATTTAAAAAACATCGAAGTGTCTTACATTGTTGAGTGTACGATGACCTTCTAATTACTATTGCATCCTAATCATCGAGCTACCAACACCCTTTCTCTTATGTTGTTACCGTAGCAACAATAGTTGTGCCATCTGTGAGGAACCTAGCCAACATGTGAAGCTATGGCCTCACCTAAGCAAAATATCACCAAATCAGAGGCATCGCTCGCCCGGAGCAAAGACATTGAGACGTAGAAGGAATCATCCAAACTAGTCTTTTCGCAACCGCGCTATTGGTCGTCCTAGAGGGCGAGAAACTCTTTGAAAACATCCTCCCGAAGCTCGCTAAGGCATAAGAATCCTTGATGACACTTCGAGAAGGCTCAACGAGCTCATTATCAACTTGAGGATGCTTATGAACATCGACCTCCCTGGCTCGGTGTCCTCCAGATATTGCTCAGGATCCCTCAAGCAAACACGGCAGAAGAATATTCAAATTTTGCTATCCAAAATCCTTTGTGACGTTGAGATGATGAAAATTTTCAAAGAAACTGCCGCTCAAGTGAGCCGAGGAGCCGAGCGACCAGCCAGCGCTACTATTTAATTGAGTGCCACCATGAGAGTTTTTTTTGAAATATTATTTTTTTACCCAAAATTTTTAGAAATAATACAACGTTCAAATTTTTTACAAAAATGTCCTCAATCGCCACGGGTGGTGGCGGTAGGGCCCTAATTGCCACAGCCCATGGCGATTTCCAGCTATCGCCAGCCCAGTTGACGATTCACTATAGAATCGGTACGTACCATGGCGATTTGTCAGTAATCGCCACTACCGGTGGCGATTTCTCCTAATCGCCACGACCAGTGGCGATTTCTCCTGACAAATTGCCAGACGCCTGCCATCGACCTCCGCACCCCCTTCTGCTATTTAAACGGGTGAGCAGACGCTCCCACCAGGTAGCTAATCTTCCCTGAGTTCTTCCGAAAAATTGTTGGTATCTCGGAGTAGATTGTTTTGATTTAGGAGGAGAAGAAGAAGTAGTTCGCGGATGGATAGCGACGATAGAGGTAAGTCTTGTAATATTTTTCCTCCTTATATGCGTTGAAACATTGAGGTCTACAATTTTTGTTTTGTGCAATAATAATTATTCGTGTAAATTACTAGATGCCAGTGATGCTGTTTGGAACCCGAGAATGGACTACAAACTTCTTACTCGTGCAGGCCCTGTTTGGGTGTAGTGTAAATTTTTACATTTGTAAATAGTTTACACCTGTAATTTACTTGTCACAATAAAAACCTTTGTATACAAGGGTAATTAATTACCCTTGTAAATGGTGTTTGGGTAAAGGCTTGTAAATATAAGTACTGAGCTGAACAAGAGCAAAAATAGGACACAAAAAGAAGAGAATTCAGAATAGCACTGACTTCTTCCACGACGTGTCCTTCTTCCTCACTTCCTCTCTTCTTCTCACTGTACCAGTCGGAGTAGTCTTGCTTAGTTCTGCCAGCTGACCTCGTTGAAGACTCAACACTGAATAGCATAGTACTACTATGGAGTAACAGAGTACGTTGGAGCTACTCTAAACAAGACCTGATAAGCCCACTGCCCACAAGAGAATTCAGAACATCACTGATTGCATCATCCAACATCGATTCGAGTTCAAATAGCTCAGACATCATCAGATAAATGTGGCAAAAACAAATCTAAAAGAATTCAGCTCGGGGCAGGATATAGCAAGATGTACATGTCAGCTAATAAGTTCTTATGCCAAATAGGACATGCTCAAAGAATTCAGAGAAATGCAACGTAGCTGGAGATAAGCTGGAGATAAACATATCCGTAGGACTGCATCTTCTCCAGGAACAAACAAAATTTCAGAACCTGACATTATCCTATAGCTAGGACTACAGCTGGAGAACGCATACAAAGAGCTTCATATCTAGTTATTAGACATAAAGACCACTCGTAAGCAGCACGAACAGAGATCCAAAGCCCTCTGGAACACAAAACACAAAAATCAGTGCCAACCAAAACAGAAAAATGTTTACTCTACAGACAGCAAGACAGGTGAAGTAGCAAAAAGGTTTACTCAATCATGCATACTCAAATGATGCTAATAGAGCTGTACCAAACAGATGGAAAAATCGGCATTTGCAGTTAGTGCTTTGCAACATTTTAACATCCAGGGAATAATGGACCAGCACAGTCTAGCATAGCAGATCCTGAAAAGATATCTTAACCATTGCCCAAAATTACCAACCATCACCAAGAACAACTAGCTACGTAGTTGCATTGCTACAAATTTAGCACTGTTCTATCCAGCATAGTGGGATGCAGGGATTCTAATAGGATTATCGTCTTTCTTCTAGAGCTGGGTGAAATCCTACAAATCCTCACAAAATTAAGCACTAGTCTCCCCACGAGCCTGCTAGGATCAGCGCAGAATCAAGCAACTATCCACTAACATCATGGAATCCCCAAAAAGAAAAGGCAAAGACTGAATTAGAACCTCGCCTCGATTCAAGAATTAGCAAGAAGATATGCACCTGCCTGCCGGATCACCGCACCCGCGTGAGATCCCGATCTATGATCACGGTACGATGGGTGGATTCGTTACGAGGAGACGCCAAAAGGGGCTTAGCTAGCTAGCACCAGAATAGGAGCAAATGATGAGGCAGGAAAAGGTGGAAAAAATCATCTGGAAAAGAAGAAATTATTAGTTCGCTGGACTAGTAATACGAATGGAACTCACCTGCACCACCTCTTACTCGACCGCAGGCGGCGGCGGCAGCAGTAACCACCCCGGTGTGGCATTTCACCGCCGGGAGCAGAGCGGGTTCAATGCAGGTGAGTGGGAGAGGAGTTGGACGCTCGGGTTCCTGCCCACCGTTTTTCGCAGCAACTTCCTCTCGCCACTTTGCCCGCCGCTCTAGCTCCCTCACGTCGCCGAAGCTAGGGCTCCAGTCGTTGCTGCCGCCTCCGCCGCTAGCTCCTTCCCCCACTTGTCCTCAGCATCCACGGGCACCGCCTGTGCTGCGACGCGCCGCACCGCCCACAGCGACGGGAAGCGCCGAGTCCTCCCCGCCGGGACAAGGAGCCGTCGGGTCCTTCTCCAACTCCCGCTCGGATCTGGCGGAGCTACAACGAGGAGCTGTGTTGGAGTTTCGTGGAGGCGAGCGTCGCGAGGACAAACCCGACTTCTATCGGATTTTTTTTGTGGCCTGCTTCGGTCCGTAATATTTTTCAGGTGTAAGTGGCTCAATACCGGCCAATACTGGGGAGTCAGAAAATAAAAATGGCCATCCAAACACTGTATTGAACTTTGCTCAGAAAAAAGTAGAATCCATAAATTACACCGGTTTTGGGCCAACAAACAGCCGTCCAAACGGGCCCTTAAGAAAGGTCTAACTTGATGAGAAAAAAACCGGGGTCTCGTGGGATTTATTTCCCGTGTTATGTGCCGTCACCGGTGGTGACACTGAACACCCCAGCTTTGGGAAGAAAGATTTTCCCCCCTTTTACCCCCCTTGAAGCAGCTTAAAACAGCTTCCCGCCGCAGCTTCTCGTGCCAGAGACGCAGCTGAGCGCGACGAGCACCTCCACCACCGCGGCCTCCGCCTTCTCCTTGTCCGCCCACCGCAGCGTCTGCAGGGCCCACGCCTGCGCGCGGCCCTCGAACCTCCTTTGCCTGTCCATGCTCCGCTCCGCGTGCCACCGCGCCGTCTCCCGCGCCATCGGCGCCAGCCACTCCAGGATGCGCCCCGCCGCGCACCTCCACCCTTCGGCCAGCCCCGCGTCCGCGCCCGGGCCCTGCTCCCTCCACCACCCGCGCAGCTTCGCCCGCACCGCCGCCCGCAGCTTGGACGGCAGCATTGCGTACAGCTCCGCACGCTCCGCGCGCGCCTCCGCCTCCAGCAGCAGCCGCTCCGCGGTGGCTATCACGTTCGCGTACAGCAAGTCCAGCCCCGCGCCTCCCACCGTGCTCGGCGGCGGCTCCAGGAGCTTCCGCCAGTCGGTGCTCGAGGTCTGGTACGATTTTTGCCACTTCGAGGGAATGATCGGGCACGAGTTGCTGCTAATTTCGATATGCAGCGGCATGTCTCGACGTTGCATTGGTCCTGACGACGACTTGGCCTGCACTGCCGACCTGGGTTGGAGCAGACTCTTGGAGATGCGGGCGTGGGTGGCGTCGGCGGGAGGGAGCGGTGGGGGCAGGCCGGGGACGTAGCTGCCGAAGACGGCGCAGACGCGGACGAACACGGCGCAGGCGGCGCGGGCCATGACGCCCACGGCCTTCTCGTAGCTCTGGCTCCAGAGGGAGTCCTCCTTGAGGCGCCTCACCCTGGCGCGCTGAGCCTTGAGATCCTGCAGGAACGGGCCGGAGCCGGGCGCGTCGGCTGCGGGCGCAGGGATGGGCCCGCTGAGGCGGCACCACCCGCGGAGGACGAGCCTCCTTTCGGCGGCCTCCAGCTCGTCGAGCGCCTCCATCTCGGCGCAGAGCTTGGCCGTGGCGGACACGAGCCGCTCCATCTTCTTGGCCTCCACCTTGAGCCCCCTGGCCAGGAGCGGCTCCAGCCGCGCGTCGGACGCGCCAGCCTTCAGGCTCGCATACGGCCCTTCAAAGTTGAGGCCGCACCGCAGTCCAAGCCGCGCGACTGCTGACGCCGCGTCGTCCAGCAGCGCCACCGCCTCGGCGCACGCTAGCCGGAGGAGGAAGGCCTGATCGGACGAGTTGAGGTACGCCACGCCGGCCGACCGCATGGCGTCGGACCGTAGCTTGGCGATCTCCTTCTCCGACAGCGACCGGTGCAGCGACAGGAGCTTCGACATGATGGCCGCCGCGTCGAACGCCAGGATGCCGAGCGCCGTCGCCTGCCGCCCGGCCGGCAGCCGGAGGTGATCGTCTTCCACCCTCGGCATCTTCGATACCACCATGGAGACAGAGACAGACACGCCACTGCGCTAGCTAGCTTGGCTTTGCCAAGGTAATATGGACATGGCACGGCGACGTGGCCGCGGCGCGGTGGGTGCTCCTCTAATGGCAGTAAGTGCAACGTAGCACGTGAGAGAAGCGAGGCGGGCTTGGATGGTGTAATAAGCAGGCGGCTCATGGAGTATGATAAGAGGAGAGACGGTGGGAATGCTGAGCTGGGAGTCGGCGCTAACCAGATTCTCGCAGCGTCTGGGAGTTGGATTCCATCATTTTAGAACTGGCCTAGTGGCTACGTGCAGAGTAGTTTAGAATCAGGTTATGTCCGAGTTGAATAGCTGAATAAATAGCAACTTTTTCCTTCTTAATTGATTGGGCAGCACTCCTGCCTTCTTTGCTCAAAAGAAGTTGAGGGTCCAATTTGCAGCTCCAAGTCTACAGTCTACTACTCTCCCACTTCACTATCTCCCGGCTTTTGTCCATCTTTTCTTTTTTCATATGCGAGCTTAATTTACACACCATTCTTCAGAGTTCAGACTTGCTATTCGTCTCAAAAGTTTTCAACTCTCACGTGTTAAGAAGAACTATTCAGTTTCATCAGGCTTTGCATCATGCTCTGCTAGTCCTCCTTGTCTCCACTCTAAAGTCTGAATAAGATCTTCCATTTGTCAGCATGCAAGAACAATAATTCTGGAGGTGAGTTCTAGTTTATTAGTTAGTCTCTATGTGAAAAATGCAGTAGCATTTTTGAATGATTAAATAATTATATCTTGCGGGTCATTGGATGTTGGAAACTGAATCGATGTATGGATGATTGAGTTGTTCGCAAGGATGACCAGAGATAAAGCGTGTTGACTCTAACTGCTGCAGTTGGCATTAATAGGATCAACAGAAAACCTAGTTAGTTTGACGTGAAAAATAAAATAGCGAACCAACTTGTTCAACTTCATTGTGGAATATCAACTCCATAGCAGAATTCCCTAAAGAAACGTCACGGCAGGGGATGCAATCTTCTTCCTTTTGGCGAGATACACGCGCATAGTGAACTTGGCACTGATCTCTCCATCCCGCGTGGGCGCCACCAGCCAGGCAGTTGGAACGAGCCAAACCGCGGTCAGAATCGACGGAGACGGCTCACGTTCTTCTCACGAGTTTTGCTTGGGTACATTTTATTAAGAAAAGTTTATGATTTTCGATATGAATCAGCGATGGAGCTTAAAACTTACTCCTTTAATCGAAAGGGCTATATGATTAATTTCACGAGGTGGAAATGCTCAGCTTCTGTTGCTGGGACAAGTGGGGCTGCCGAGACCTGTGACCACTTCAAGGCCGTGAATGTCTCGACACCTTCCCAACAGCTGAGGCAGATGTGCTCGCCTGCGACGACGCTGTGCTTTTCCTCTGCTCCCGCTTTCATCGGCGACCGTGGGCGCAGGCTGCACGGACGCAGCTCCCGCCACCAATGCAACACCGGTCATCAACATCGCTATTGCATACTATACACATCGTTCTTATATATACATAGATGTAGGGCAAGTATCAAACCACAGTTCCATGCAATCAGCGCCGTTTGACTAGCTTGATCTTCAAGATTTCTTCCTGATTTTAGGCTGGAATGGCGGAGGTGCAGAGCCCTCGATTTCATCGGTGTTCGTGTGGTTCGAGCATGAGCAGTTGCGGACCTCACACAACGGGCGAAGAGGATAGGTCTTCTTGTGGATTACGTAGATGGACGAATGTTAGGGCCTTTGGTGTTATTTAGAGTCTAATTATCCATCTAATCTTGACTAGAGTTCCGCAACCAGGAAAGGGCGAAAATATCCTTTTCTAAATTTTTATAAGAGATGTACGGAAGCAAAACTCTCTTCTCATTTCTGCAGCATGCTTCCATGCAGATGCAGGAGAGCGACACCGTCTGAGCGACGGTACACAATGTTGCCCTGGTGTGCGATCATGCGTATGGTTATTTCGGTCAGATTTCTGGGTGCATATGTTTGGCCCAAGCTTTCTCCCAACGTTAAGAGACGCGATTAGATTTTCTAACATAAATCTTTTCTCTTGTGTTCTTGAGATGTAGCAAGTTTTTTCACGGAGGTAACATGGAAATAATACCCACTGCCATAAACTTGTTAGGTAATGCCCACAAGGAGTTTGAGTTTCTTCTTAATGAGTTATATTTCATGAGCCTGTTTGACTACAGAACAGTTATCAACTATTTTGTTATCACGAGTCTACTCAATTACAGAACAGTTATCAACCATTTTGTTATCTCACCATTGTCTCAACGCCGTAGCATGCCCACACCCACACCACACTCGGTTCGGTCAGCACGCACAAACTGCACCGCACTGACTCGGACTCGGACACAACCATGCCATGTGCGCGCTCGGGCAAGGCGAGTGCGCGCCCTTGTGGTCTCTTTTCTCATGCCAAAAGAAGGTATGACACGCTTTATCTTATAAATTAGTATCCTTCCACTTTCAATAATGATATGGTAATAAAAAATTAATCAATGTCTTTCTATTCAATTTGGATCTTTAAAATAGAGATTTTTTCTAGTACCCTAGTATTCCCTGAACAGATATAGGAGTACCAAATAAATCTAACCATTCATTCACAGGGTTAACTTAGACTTTTTGGCTTGCTGGTAACTAGACTTCATCTCCTCCCGACCGAGCATCCTCACCGCTCCTCTCCCCACCACGCACCGCTGCCGCCTCTCCTCCTCCTCCACCTCGCGTCTCTCGCCGCCCTGAGCAACGTCATGGTGTCGCCACTCCAAGCAACACTGTGGCACCGCCGCCTCTCCTCGTGGCGCCCTCCTCTTCCACGCGGGCCGCCTCCTCTTCTACCGCGGGGCTGGAGGCGCGGGCGGCCGGACACGCGGCGGCGGAGGGGCGGTGGCCGGCGAAGGCGCAGGCGGCCGGATGTGCGGGCCGGCGGAGGACGCCGACGACGGGAAGCATGATGGAGGTAGCTGGCGAGGGGTTTAAACAGAGCTTGAAAAAAATGCGAAATGAATGGAATTGGGGATTAGGGTTCACTACTACAAAAAAACGTCATCCTGGACCCTACCATCACTGACGGGTAAGAAATATCTGTCAATGATGAAAACCATCAGTGACGAGTTTTGATGAAAACATCATCACAGATGGGCAAAATAAATACCCGTCAGTGATGTCGAGCATATCACTGACGGGTAATAAAAAGACCCGTCCGTGATGTGAATTCCACCAACTCGAAAATTTCAGAATTCAAAATTTTGTCATCACGGACGGGTTATTGGAACTCATCAGTGACGGGTTGAAAAGAGACCCGTCCGTGATGTGAACCCCACCAATTCAAAAATTTCAGAACCTAAAATTTTATCATCACGGACGGGTTGTTTTCTTACCCGTCACTGATGATTTCCATTCATCACTGACGGGTTAAAAAGAGACCCTTCCGTGATGTGAACCCCACCAACTCGAAAATTTCAAAACCCAAAATTTTATCATCACGGATGTGTTGTTTTCTCACCCGTCACTGATGAGTTTCACTCATCACTGACGGGTTGAAAAGAGACCCATCCGTGATGTGAATCCCGCCAACTCTAAAATTTCAAAACCCGAAATTTTGTCATCACAAACGGGTCGTTTCCTCGGCCGTCACTGATGACTCATCAGTGACGGGTTAAAAGGAGACCCGTCCGTGATGTGAATCCCGCCAACTCCGAAATTTTAAAACCTGAAATTTTAGAACCCCGCCGTGGATATATAATTCACCTCAATGCAGTGCACTCCACTCCACTCAAATCTCAAATCCAGATCCATATTTTTCTCCATCTCCCTTCCACCCTCCTCTCCTTCCTCAAGCACCCTCCTCAAGCATCCCCACCGTCGGATCCTCCTCCCCATTGCCGGCCCCTCCTCCTCTCCAACTCCATGGAGTCACGGTGAGTACCCCATCTTCCTTCTCCTTTTTCAGCCTCCTCTCCTCCTTCCATCCTTCTCTTCATCTCATCCTTCCCGTCCAAATCCACCATAAGAGTAGCATGTCCTCTTCACGTCACCATCCCTGTAGGAACATGGTGGAGGCTACACAGGAGTTTCACTTCGATTTGAGGTAAGGAAGGTGATGATGACATGGCACCGGGTATCATCAAGGAGGACGAATCCGGCTCTCTGGCTACAGGGCGGGCCGGGCCGACTACTCGGAGTTCGACTTCTACACGGGGGCGCCTCATCAACGTGGAGTACAAGACATGGACTAGTACCTGCCCGGCATACCCGGAATCTGTTGTAACTAGTTAGGAAATCAATCTGTTAACCGATCCGGACTCCTGTAACCTTATCCCGGTCGCCTATATAAGGCCTGGTAGGGGACCTCCGATTGGCAGGCTTTTAGTCATAGACAATCTCCATTATTTCATAGCTCAAGCCACCTCGAGATCGATTCTCCGGGGCTTGCGGCACTCGGGATTCAAGCTATACTAGCCACCAAACACAGGACGTAGGGTATTACCTCTCCGCGAGGGCCTGAACCTGTCTAAATCCTGACTCCCGTGTGCACCCATCCGGATTTGCTATGCTCACACCGCCCCATATTCAGTATTGCCGGAATAATACTCTGACAGAAGGTCCTCCCGAGTCAATTTTTGTGTCTTTTTTCTACTAGTGCCTAAATTTTTTATTTTTAAAATTTTTTCTCGTATTTTTTTAGCAGTTCTACTCCCTCACGGTTCGAAATCCATAAAAATTACTGCATTTGGAGCTCGGGAAGAAGTTCAACGGAGGGTTCGGTAGCGGCGATTATTCGTTCAGGGCAAAAGTGAGTCTTAGAGGCCGAATTTGGAGTGAAATTTTTTATTTTTAAATTTTTTCTCGTATTTTTTCTAGCAGCTCTACTCCCTCACGGTTCAGAATCCGTAAAGATTACTGCATTTGGAGCTCGGGAAGAAGTTCAACAGAGGATCGGAAGATCCAATGTTTTAGTGAAACCCTACCCGGTAGTGCCCGGGTAGGGCTTTTTTTGCGTCTCTGAAAACGTCATCACTGACGGGTTAAATATTTAACCCATCAGTGATGACCTTTATCAGTGACGGGTAAATTATCCGTCACTGATAATACGAGTCATTACTGACCTTTAGTTACTGACAGGCCAAAAACTTGTCACTGATGTTGGTTTTTCACCCGTCAGTATTGACATGTTCTGTAGTAGTGGTTAGGGTTTGAGTAATATTCATCTAAGAAAACAGAAAGTTATTTTCATAATTCTAGTTTTATCCCAAATATCATGGTACTCCCTATTTTTTTTAAGTCTTTGGAGATGGTACTTCTTAAGTCTAGTATTGGAGTACCAGACAAGATGAGCCATTAGATTGGAATAAATGAATGGTCCATATTTATTCTGGGTACCGTAAAAGAGTTCTTAAAATAAATTATTAATATGTGTAGAATCACGAGATAAGATGCAGCGCAAGTGTGCATTGATCATTCGAGTGATACTTACACAAGTACAACAATGCACGAAGGCAGCTAACTAACTCCTATTCTCTAGCCACTACACTCGTACAGCAGTGGCGCAAGCGTAAGTATACAACGCATAAAGGTTGAGCTGATAGAGTGAGCACGTAGAGTAACGAGTTAGCCGTTCCAACACCTCGCCGCATGTGCGTCGCCGTCGCAGATGCGCAGGTTGGAACGAAACTCATCAAATGACGCCTCTGGCAACCCCGTGGTCATAATATCGGCAAACTGTTGCAACATTGGGACGTGTAGGACACAAAGTTGTCGAAGAGCAACCTTTTCACGGACGAAGTGGATGTCCAATTCAATATGTTTTGTGCACCGATGATGAATTGGATTGTGCGCGAGGTAAATGGCCGATACGTTGTCACAATACACCACCGTAGCTTTGTCGATGCCAGCGCCGAGCTCATCGAGTAGTTGTCCCAGCCAAGAGCACTCGGCAACGACATTGGCCACCACGCGGTACTCCGCCTCTGCACTTGAACGCGATACAGTGGGCTGGCGCTTCGACAACCACGAGATGAGAGAGTCATCGAGGAACACACAGTAACCGGACGTTGACCGACGGACGTCCAGGCACCCTGCCTAGTCCGCGTCCGAGTAGGCCACCAGATCAGATGAAACCGAAGCAGAGATTTGAAGGCCAACTGAGTTGTACCGTGGATGTAGCAAAGAATACACTTCACAAAGCCCCAATGAACATCACGCGGCTCGTGCATGTGCAAGAAAACTTGCTATCAAGGCACGTGAGGGTAAGGTATTGGAGCGCTCCCACGATGCTCCGATAGAAGGCCGTGTCGGAGGCAACTGTGCCCAATGTGACAGAAACCTTGAGTTGTGTATCCACGAGAGTCGAGACCGGCTTGCACTTGGCCATTCCACTGCATTCCAACATGTCTGCGGCATATTGTTCCTTGCAAAGAAGCACGATGGGTGAGCGACAAACTTGAACACCAAGAAAAAGGTGCAAATGACCTTAGTCCTTCATTGCAAACTCAAAGTGTAGCTGCCGGATGTTTGAGTCAGGAGCCCGGGGAAGACACCGTGAGAACAATGTCATCAGCGTAAAGGAGGAGATACGCCGTGATATCGCCTCGCCAGAGTACAAATAGTGAGGAGTTGGACTGTGTGGCAGGGAACCCAAGAGATGTGATGAACCCGATGAAGTGGTACCAGGCTTGTGGCGCTTGCTTAAACCCATAGAGCGACTTCAAGAGGAGGCAAACATAGTCAGGATTGTCGTTGTTGATGAAGCCGGCCGGTTGGCGAATGTATACGTGCTCGCGAAGCTCGCCGTGCAAAAATGCATTTTCGACGTCTAGCTGGTGGATCCATCGGCGAGGACGCGACAAGATGGAGTACGGTCCGTATGGATGCCGGCTTGACGACGAGGGAGAAGGTTTCCCCGAAGTTGATGCCCGACCATTGTGAAAATCCACGCACAACTCATGCGCCTTGCGACGCTCCAGCGTACCATCCAGGCGGAGCTTATTGCAAAAAAATCCACTTGTCGGATATGACATGAGCGCTGCATGGATAAGGAACCAACATCCATGTCTTGTTGGTCTGTAGTGCATCTGCATGGATAAGGAACCAACATCCATGTCTTGTTGGTCTGTAGTGCATCACACTCTTCGGTCATCGCAGCGAGCCAGAGGAGATCGTGCACGGCTGCACAAACAAATTATGGAGTATTGTACTAGTCAGAAGCATTCGTGATATTAGCAGTATAGCGAGGATTGGGTATATGGATGCCAGCGCGTGCACGCGTGATCATGGAATGGGTGGGTTGCGTGGGAGGCGCAGTAGCTGAGGACGCGGCAGGTGGAGTTGCGTGGCCGGCGTGGCATGTGCATCGGGTGTGGCATGGGGGGTATGCAGAGTGGCAGAGGCGGGCACGCAATGAGGGGGCGAGGCGAGCACGGCCGCAGGCAGAGAGTTTGGATCAGCTGGTGGAGTAGGCCTAGAGGCCGCGGGAGGCGTAACGATGTGTGGGGCCGGAGCGCGAGTGCCATTGCGGGACACGAGGTCAGTGTGGCGCGTGGACGCCACGAGGACGGGGATGATATCTAGGGTCAACACAGCGGCCGAACAGGTGCAGAGGCGAGGCCATCCGAAGGAGCCTGCATAAACAGATAAACATGTTCGTTGAAGACCACACGACGTGAGATCAAGATGCGTTGAGAGGATGGGTCAGGGCATCTACAATAGCGTGACATCAGCTGACTCTTCGTCATGCCACATAGTATAATTATTGATGTAGAGGAAATAGGAGGAGAGAGAACCAAACCGACTCTCCGTGAGGAGTCAGACTCTTAAATAGAATGGAACCTCTAGAGTTAATCAAATTGCCTTTGTCCACTATTGCATTTAATACTGACTTTTCGTGTAGAGTTAGTTTAAGAGACAACATCATTGTATGAGTTATTTGATAGTTGACTCTAGATGACGTGGAGAGGTGACAATAATTTACTCTACCATTGTAGATTTCCTCATAGGACTTATAGCCACGGTGATCAAGAGGATAGCCTAGGAAGACGCAGGCAACAGAGCGAGGAGCTAGCTTGTGCGATGTTGTTGCAATCGTGTTGGGGAAACACAAACATCCGAACACTCGAAGGAGGGAGTAGTCGGGAGCAGAGCCATGCAGAAGCTAGTAAGGTGTGATGTTGCCACGTGCATGACAAGGTCGCCTATTGAGCAAGTATGTCACGGTGGACAGGGCGTCGGGCCATAACCTAGCTGGCATAGAGGCATAAAAGAGGAGGTTGCGCACACTATCATTGAGTGTCCGAAGGATGCGCTCGGCACGGCCATTTTGCTCTGAGGTGTAAGGGCAGGTGAGGTAGAGGACGATGCCATGCGAGGCAAGAAAGGAGCGCATCACATTGTTATCGGATTCGCGCCCGGTATCGGTATGCAGCGAAACAATTGGGAGCGAAATTGAGTGTCTACGAATACATGGAAAGTGACAAGAATGGAAAGCACATCAGATTTCTGGCGAACTGGGAACGTCCAGACAAAATGGGAATAATCGTTGAGAAGCACCAAATAATATTGAAGACCAGAGTTACTCAAGAGTGGGGATGTCCATACATCACAATGCAAGATTTGAAAAGGAATAGTGGTAATATTATTGGAAGCATGAAACGAGAGATGAGCATGTTTGCCGAGCCGACAGGCATGGCAGGTGGGCAGCTCCGATTTATTACATTGAAAATTATTGGAATGTAAATGTGGGAAAGAGTGGCGCCGCCGAGATGGCTGAGGCACGCATGCCAAAGCTCGACGGATGCCGTGAGAAGCTGGTGGGGTGATGAGGATCCAGCAAGACCACGAACGCCATGGAGCAGGTACAGATCACCGCTCCTATCACTGCAGAGAAGAATCGCCTTGATGCAAAGATCCATAATGGAAAAACCAAAACGATCAAATTCCATAGTAATGGGATTATCACGGGTGAGTGTACGCACAGAAACAAGATTTTTAATGGGAGACGGAGAGATTAGCACATCCGGTAGATGAATAGAAGAACCAAAAGTAGGAAAAGAGGTGTGGCCGGCGTGCGTGATCAGGAAGGTGGCACCATTCCCGACGGTAATGCGAAAGGAAGAAGAAGAAGGTGTAGAGGACATGACGTTAACAGGTTTGGAGGCCATGTGAGAGGAAGCCCCGGTGTCGAAGAACCATTCGCCGTTGCCACTGTAGGGCGTTGGCATGGTGGAGTGCTGCAGCGCCGAGAGCAGAGCCAGGTCATAAGCCAGAGGTGGATGCACAGACGGCATCGGCGTGCCAAGGTAGGAGGCACCAGCACCGCTGAACACCGCATGCGCCTGAACAGTGGTTGCGTCGGGGTAAGGGCCGAGAAAACCTGTGCCAAGGGCACGCAAAGTGGGCATGGCCGGACCATGCTTGGACGACACCAGTCCAAGGGTTGAAGCCGGGAGCCCACGCTGGGGGCGGCATCGAGGCAGGGCGAGGTGCACCGCTGGTGTTGCCGGAGAATTGGTTGCGTCCATCCTGTTTCTTTTTCTTCTTCTTGTTGTTGGCGCCATTCGAAAAAGGAGCCGCAGATGATGCCGGTGCGGATGACGGAGCATGCGCACACAAGTTGGAAGAGAAAAGTGCCATGGCGACCTCATTGGCTGCCGTATGGGCGAGCCGATGTTCCTCTTGGATTGAGCGCCAAGGAATGTCGAGGGAGAGTTCTGCGCGGTGAGGACAGAGAGCTGAACTTGGAGTTCAAGCCACGCAGCATGTTGATGGTGAGGGCACGGTCGTCAATAGGCGAGCCGACATTACGGAGAATGTCGGCGAGGAGCTTTAGGCGGCGGCAGTACTCGGTCATGGAGAGATCACCTTGGAACATCTTGTGGAACTCCTCCTGAGCATACACGGCACGCTGCATGCGGCTGCCCATGTATAGATTGTGAATGGCGAGCCAACAGTTGTATACGGTGTCCGTCTGCTTGAGCACGAAGTCCCGGATGTCCTTAAAGACGGAGTTGTACAACCACCGTACGATCACCTGGTCGATTTGGGTCCATTCGGTGTCATGGAGCTTCAGTCGAGCATCGGTGGAGCCATCGATATAATCGATGAGGTCCTACTTGTGAAGTTTACATAAACAGAGTGCGCCATGTTGTGTAGTTGGAAGTCTCAAAGTCCGGGTTCTCCGAGACGTGGCCATGGATGATGGTGAGCTGGAGGAATTGCGCAGAGAGGGGAATTGGAGCGGCGTTGGCAAAGAGATTGGAGGTGTTGGAGGTGGGGCTGCTCATGGCGACCAAGAAGAAAGGGAGGTGCGGAAGCAAGGAAGATCAAGTCTCTTAAGACGAGGAAAAAACTGATACCATGTAGAATTACAAGATAAGACGTAACGCAAGTGTGTATTGATCATTGGGTGATATTTATACAAGTACAACAATGCACGAAGGCAGCTAAATAACTCCTGTTCTCTAGCCACTACACTCATTAGGCAGTGGCGCAAGCCTAGGTATACAATGCATAAAGCGGTGGAGCTGTTGAACTGATAGAGCGAGCACATAGAGGAACGAGTTAGCCGTTCCAACAATATGGACTAAGCCTCATATGGACTAATCGATGGGCTATGGAGCAGAAATGCATGATTCACGTACCTCAATCAGCACATCACATGCATGGGAGGATTAGTGTTGGACACAGACGGCCATGCTAACTAGGGTTAACCTTATGGCTCTGATACCAAACTTGTGGCGTACCTGGTTTTAAGGCTGGATAAATCCTTGTATTTACTGTACCGGTCCCATGATCAGTAGCCGGTACACACAAGTTAACCTGTATATTGAGTTCATACACGTACTTATTAGAAAATGACATATCACTACCTCAGAAAATATTTTTCCTGCACAATCTCCACTGACAGATAAAAAATACCCGTCAGCGGTACTGTTCATCACTAACGGGCGAACAGGAAACCGTCAGTGGTTATTCCAGTAGACAGTCCAAATTCAAAAGAAAAAATAATTACTGACGGGTAAAAAATATTGCCCGTCAGTAGTTGTGCATTTCTACTAACGGGAAGTACTACTGACGTGCATGTTACTAGAGCCCGTCAGTAGAGTGTAATACATCACTGACGGCACAAATTTCCGCCCGTCAGTGATGTTTTGGCCCTAACTCGGTCAGTACAGTGTAATACATTACTGACGAGCCCAAATGTCGGCCCGTCAGTGATGTGGCTTCGCTTTTTGGCCGACCTAACCCTAGTGGGCCGAGGCCCAACTCGCCTCAGTCGGTTCGGTGGGGGGTAGGGTTGATATACCCCCCACCGCCGCTGCATCCCCCTCATGCTCCCTTCCCGCTGCCCACTCCAGCTCACGCCGCCAGCGAGCCGCCGCCTCTCGCACATCTCCCACTCCCACAAGTTGCAGCCAAGCATCCAAGGCCCCATCCCGAGCCCTCCCCCCACGCGCCGCCCTCCCCGCCCCAAGCCCCCCCACCACGCGCTGCCGTGACAGACCCCGCCGCCGGCACTCCACTCCCCCTTCCATCCTCCTCCCCCGCCACAGCCACGGCCGTGCTCCCTCGTCCTCTTCGTCCCCCGCCAGTGCCCGCCCCCGGCCCCGCCGCTAGTGCCCGCCCCGTCCCCGGACCCGCCTTGGCCGCCAGCGCCCGCCGCCGTCCAGATCTGTCGCCCCGGCCACCATCGCCCGCCCTCCTCCTCCGCTGGCCCCGTCCCCGAGCTTGCGGGCCCCGTCCCCAAGCTCGCCATTCAGATCTCGCCAGCTCTGTCCTCGTCCTCGAGCTCGCCACTCGCCGGCGTCCCCGAGCTCCCCAGCTATTCCCTCACCGACGGGGTGGCTGCCGATGTTGAGGAACCCGAGCTCGCCCCGTCCACTCGTCGATCCCGAGCCCCCACCCCCCATCCGCTCATGCCGTCATGTTCCGGCTGCTCCTAGAGAAGGCCGAGGAGGAGTTCGGGTTCCGACAGAAGGGTGCCTCCCACAACGCCGAAGCGGCGCTCATCGACGCCCTGCCCTCCCTCGAGATCGTCGACGGCAACAGCAACCAGCATCCCGAGCAGGAGCATTGGCGGCGTGCGGATCTGGCATCCGAAGCGGCACCCACAGCGGCAGGTCACAGCGGCGGCGGGTGTGGGCTCGGGGGGCTCGGGCTCAGGCTGGGCCTGCTGGGTGCTGCCACTTTTTTTTGGGTTTTGGGTGTATCTCCACTGACGGGCGCTGCGCCCGTCAGTGGATTTTTTTCTTTCCACCGACAGGAGCTCAGTGACGGGCGCAAAATCCGTCAGTGGAGGCTGTTTTGCGCTCGTCAGTGGAGGGATTATACGGGGTAGTGTATAACCGATCTTCAAGATCGAGAAATTATACCTTTAGCCCAACGGCTAAAAATCTTACAGCGGAAATCAAACGGTGGAGTAGCCCATCAATATGCCGTTCCCGACAGGCAACTGACTGAGGATTTCACCCTAGCTTTCGCGGGTACCGTCGTTGCTTTCGACCGGTCGACCTTCTGTCTGGCCAAATCAACAAGTCAGGTGAGCACATTGAATGTACTCGCAAGCTCTCCACCAGGGAGGTTATCACAGATATATGCATGCACGGGAATATCAAGAATCGGGCTCTAGCCTATGTCTCATACTGTGCGGAAAAGTAAGTTTGCATTTGAAATATGTAAATAGATTGAAAAGCAGATGTTGAAACCTGTCTCGGCTTACCGAGACGAGGCAGCTGATCATATCATTCTTTATTCCACCCGCTACAACGGGGAATGGTACCTATATTTTTCCGCTACAATAGAAAATTCTGTAATCACCCGCTACAACGGGGAGTCTTTGCTCACTCGCTACGACGGGGATATAGGCGATTGCCCGCTACAACGGGAAATCTCTTCTTCTCTCCTCCCGCTTCCACAGGGAACTTGCGTGTCACCCTGCGAACACGGCGGATCGCGTCCTTAAACCCATAACCCACTTTTGACTTTGAAAGTCAAATCTACTTTAGTGTGGCCCGACCAAGTTCATCCATGACCGTAGACACGGCTATTCGAATAGTTTAAACCCTCTACAGAGGTGGTACGGCTTTACCCACACGATGTAGGTCACCCTGGGTACACTTTGCAACGTATACTGATAGGGCTATTACAATGAGACTCTTCACCGGAGTAAACCTAGCCGTGAACCCGTCAGAAGGACATGTCCCAAATCTAGCTTGAGTCAGTATCATCGCTACAAGGAGGTTGGTGTTCTAACTTTGTGGCGGACAAGCCATCGTTTTCCCACGGGAACTTTTCTCTACAGAGGCTACAACCTCATCTGCACGCTTCACACTGCCTACGGGTTCATGCTAGTCTCAAACCGGGTACTAGGTCAAGTCCTTCCCGTAAAGGACATGTGGACATACGGTAAGACTTGGCCAAACGGCACTTAAGCTCGGTCCTTAGGTGATCCAAGAGGGACTCCGCTCCTCACCCGTAAATGGGCAGCGAGAACCACGCCGGGCATTAGCTCGCATTTTGACAAGCTTCCTGCTTTCGCCCTTCATTTCTGACCCGGATCAAAATCTTCTCCATTTTTGTTTGGTTTCACAAAACCACTTTGCGGTAAAATATCCCAACCCATGGATATACTACCTTCATACACCTCCGGACACGATGGTCCGTTTTCAAATTGTCACCAGATGAAATATAGGGTATTTCATTCCCTTTTTGAAAACCTACTTTTTCTACTGCGGGGCTAAGCATACATACATACTCTACCCTAGATTTCCGGTAACTTTTCCAGAATACGTAGTCCTTAGGGTGACAAAGTGTTCAGGGTCGGACTAGGGTTTGCTAAGATTAGGTTATAACTACCGTACATAAAATAACAGGTCGTAAAACATAGCATGCATGTTTCGTAAACAAAGTATCATTTCGTAAACTTGCAATTCAACATGATCAAAGATGGAGAGCTTGCCTGGCATTATTGGCCTTTGTCCGAAACTCGGTCTTGATACGGCATTGCGATGGCTTCCTTTGATGAGGTATCACAGCGTCGCAACTACACGTCGGAAAAACACCAAATAATGACGGTGCGAATGAAAACCCAATAACATCGAGTAGAAAACCAAAGCATCACAATTATAACTTCATGGTGGGTTAGGGTAGCCTTTATTTTGAGATGTTTGTAGGAGATTAACTCGAGTGCGTCTAGGTTATTTTATAGAAGATATCGATTAAGGAGCAAGTTGCCGAGCTAGGGTTTCTTTAGCTGCAAGAATGCTATGCTATCATTCATCAGAGTTTTACTTTGTTGAAATAGAAGGGAAGGGCTATTACGATGGATGCTTTAGGACATGAACAACAAGGGTTAGATATAAAGGGCTATATGTGACTGAGTGTGTTATTAGGGTGTTAGACTAATTATGGACTTTTCTGGTGTAGGACCTGGATTTTAATTGTTCTGTGGACTCATACAGGGTTTCTTATTACCGTCATTATGAAAACATTTTGGATCCAATATGTGACGTACGATTCAGTGACATACGGAAAAGATTTGTTTGGCTGGGAACCTAGTTAAGAGAGTTATGCATATACCATGCTTATTTAGTTCTTGATAGAAATTGAGATTTAAATGGTTTCAAGAGCTTTAACCTTTGCACTGTAGGGAAAGAGAGAAAATCAAAAGGAGTTAAGGAGAGAGAGATGCCCTGGGCATGCTCGATTTGTAAAAAGGCCGCACGGCAGCTCAGCGGTAGGGAAAAGAAAATCACAGGGACTGAGGGAGAGATGTGGGTAGCTCGGGCGAGCTCGTCGCCGGCGGGTGGCGGCGCGGGGATGGGGTCGAGCTCGAGGGCTTTGCAGACGGGCGCATCGCCGGGAAGCTCGGGCAGGTGGCCACCGGTCCGAGGTGGGGCGGCGATAGCTCCTTGCCATGGCTGTCGGTGGCTTGCCGCGGCAGGAGCAAAGCGGCAACGGCAGCAGAAACGAGCTGCCGCGGCAGGAGCGACGGCGGCAGCGGTGGTTGCCGCGAGCTGCCGTGGCAGGAGCTAGGCGGCAACTGCGTTGAGCGTGGCAGTGGTGTGAGTGGCGCGGGCTTGCCGCGGCAGGGGCTAGGTGACTGCGGCAGCAACCGAGGGCTACCGCATCAGCGTAGGGTGGAGTGCGGTAGCAGAGCCCGAGGTGGTGGCAGCTCCGCCAAGCTGGGATTTGCTAAGGGGGGACTAGCTCGGCTTGGGGCGGCACGCAATGGCTCAGAAAAGAAGGTAGAGCTGCTCGGCAAGGGTTGGAGCTGGGGCTGGAGAGAGGAGGAGCTACAGCAAGGGGACATAAGGAAATCGGGGCAAGGAGACTTCGCAGCTTGATGTGGCGTGGGATTGGAGAAGACAGAGCTTGGGGGGTTGAAGCAGGCTCAGGAACTTGAGAAGAGAGGGACTGCGCTGCTTGAGTTGCAGACCAGGGGAGCTCGGAAAGAAATGGTGAAGAGTGAAGAGGCAGGGGGGCAAGGAGGAGCTCGGGTGCTTGGGGGCTACGGTAGCTCAAGGTTTGGGAGCTTGGGGCAAGCAATGGGGAAGGGCTAGGAAGCTTGGAAGTGCTGGTGGGTTGAATAAGCACTCGCTGTACTGAAGCTGGGGCTGCTGTGGTTCGGCCACTAGGGTAAGGAACTCTAGGAAGGAGTATGCTCGGCACAAGTAGGTGAGGGGAGGGAAAAACTGGAGAGCTGTAAATGGCTAGAGCTGTTAGGTAGCTTGCTGAATGGAGAGGATGGTGGCGTGGAGAAAAGGATTGGGGGTAGGGGCTGAGCTCAGGTAGAAAGGGAGTAGTGGGAGTTCGGTCAACTGTTGTTGCTGTAGCAAGCGTTAGGCACCTAACGCATTAAAGGAGAAGAAGGTGGCACCGGTAGCAGAAATTGAGGAGTGAAGAAAGGGGCTTGGCTGCCGTGTGCTGTTGATGGGAGGAGGCGGCCTGGTGCAGAGTTGAGGTGGCGTGGGGCTTGGTTGAGGAAGAGCAGAGGAGTGTCCGGCTAGTTTGGGGCGTTGACAAGGAATAAATGGAGGAAGTAGGCCGACTGCCGTGGAGGTACACTGGTTTTGAAGTCTTGCAGTAGCTCACCAAGGAATGACTAGAGGGAGGAAAAGATTGCATGGTGAGTGCTGTTGGGGCACAATTTTTATTTTGTACTGTTTTTCTGTTGAGGAGGGTGAGACGGCACGACTTAGCTATGGAATAGGGCAGGGAAAGTAGGGGTCTGGCTGCAGCGGAGGGGGAGCACTAGCCTGTGCTGATGGGGAGAGACAAGAAGAAAAGGTAGAAGAGGACCCTGGGGAAAAAAGTAATAGCAGTAGGAGGGGTGAATGCCGATGCTGTAGGAGCTCAGAAGGGTTGGGCACCGACACTATTGCATGGGGAAAGGTGGCACTGAAATGAGCACGTACTGGTGGCAGGGAAACAATACAAGCATGTGCTTAGCACAGGGAGATAAATGGTGCGCTACTCATGCCGGGAGTGATTTCACTTGGCTTGGTCTGGCTGGAAAGAGATTAGAGTCCCCGTATGTGCACCTACACACGCAGTGTTTATACATGTAATCGTGTGTGCAGGTGTATGCAGGTTCTCCAATAATTTAGAGAGCTGATTACGCGGCAGGCATGGCAGGTGCGAAGGATTAATCCCACATACATGCCTTTATGCGCACGCATATGTGACCTTGCCGACGATAACATACGAGGAGATTTGTTCCAGGACACGTGCCATAAGAGCAAGGCACAAGGAACTAAATCCCGAGGGTGAGGAGGAAGAAAATGGCCGGAGGACGGCAGAGAGACGGATTAGGGGTAAACTTCCTAGGAGAGAGAAAAGGTGGTAGGGGCCTACGGGGATATATATATCCATGCATGCACACTTGGGTGGTGTACGCATATCCATGGAGGCGTCCAAATGATAGACGAGCATATACACCTATGTATATAGGTATATGCAGGTGGAAAAATTCACAGGGGCACAGGTGTATACACACAAGAAGTTCAGCAGGGGAGATATAGGGGAAAATTGCCTCACGTCAAGGGGACGCCAGGGTTTTACCGAGAAGATTAAACCAAGATTTGAGAGTGTCTGTGCCCGCATACACTTGAAGATTTTAGCATATATGAGGTTGCGTTGGGGACATGAGAAATGAAATTCGTAGTAGGTTAAGATTTGCATAGGTGCGTGTACATATATGCAGTATATATGTGCACATACTCGCAATAGAACATGGCGGAGTAGATGGCAGAAAATCACGGCATTCGAAAGAGGTTTATGCCGTATATATATGTTTCAATTTCACAAAAGTACCGTATGGGCACTTAGCGACAGATGTTGGTTTAGGTCGCATCGGCCAGATGGAAGGGGGAAAGGATGCCAAGGTGGGTTCATGGCGAGAATGCAGGACGAGTGACTACGCATGGAGGCAAGGTATAAAGCAAGTTTGAAATCCTTGCCGGATAGAGCTTTGACACAGTGGGGATTAAGGAAATAGGAGCAGGGGTGGAGGATTTTGGGCTTGCCTTGCTTTAGGGTTTAACAGAAGCACAATTGAAATAAAAGTTTTAATCTGGTGTATTTTAATCAGCATTATTAGTGAAAAAGTTTTTGTTAGCCCTAATTTTCAGGTTTCGGAAAATCAGGGTGTGACAGCCTCCTATGTTGGTCATCACACTCGTCGCTCGAGATAGAGTGAGGAGAAGGGAAGGCATCACTCAAGGACATGGTGTCATTGGCATTGGTGATCCGGCCCACTTACTACCAGGAGTGTATACTAACAGCCGCATGAGAGGAATATAAGGTCTTCTTAGTTTCATGCATACATAACCAAGCCAAAATCGTTAGTAAAGTTTGCCACAATTTCATAAATGCAGTTCTGGTTGGTTTCTGAGAATTTGCAAAGCCAAAATTTATCAAACCGAGTAAGGCCATGATGTTTTAAAACATTGCCTGCTTTCTAAAATGATTAGGTGCATAAAATTTATTGTGGTATCATAGTAAACGGGTGAGTTCAAGGCTGCAATATTAATAACTATAGGGCGCTGCTAATTTGCGATTAACCATCGCCAATGGTCCTTCCGACAGTTGCCTCGTTTGCTGTATACAAAGGCTCCAAAAGCACGTGCACGGGAGAGAGAGGGGAGGCAAGCATCCCAACCGCCTACCAGCATTGCCCATGTTCCCTACCCTCCCCTCCTTCCACCTCCTCCCGGCGCAGTCGCCATTACCAGCAAGCAGCGGCGTGGTGGCACTGCTGCTAGAGCCAAGGAAGATGGATACAAAAGAGAAACTTTAGACAACTTTTAACTAAAACTCAAAGGTTCCAACAAAAAATTAGATCACTTTTAACTCTATTTTTTAACTTAATGAAGAGTAACTTCCAACTAGAAAATCAGAGTTTCCAACAAAAATTTAGGCAGCTTTCAACTTATTATTCTTGAACTTTCAACTAAATTCAGACAACTTTTCAATAAAAATTCAAAGTTTTCAACTAAAACTTACATAGCTTTCAACTAATCTTTTAAAAACTTTCAACTAAATTTGTGATAGCATTCTACCATGTTAATCACATATTTGAACCCTCCTCCCCCCCCCCTCTAAAAAGAGCACCCAAAAAATCTTAGATTGACACCACACCTACCTTCTCCCGTGATAGCGGACGTCTATCGCGGAGTCACGATGGTGTGCATGGCGGTTGCACCGCGTCATCTTCCCAACAGCGGAGAAGAAAAGGAAAAAGGGATGAGACGGCAGCCGCCACAGCCAACTGCCATCAGAAGCGCGGGGGAGCAGGGGGATGGCGGTTGGTGACAGCCCCATCAGGAGAGCACGAGAGGCTAGACAGTGGCTCCCTTGTGCAGCACACTCTGTGCTTTATGGAGGAGAGAGATATGTGCTTCATAGAGGAGAAATATGAGCCTGGGAGAAAGACTTGGGAAGGGATAAGGTGTGGGGTGCAAAAATGAAAAGGTAGGTGGCCTCATGTTAATCAATGTTGTAGTGGGAAAATTGATCGCTCAAAACGGCCTCTTGCAAGAGAGTGTTTTCTCTATACAACTCATTTTGGTCTTATGTCTAAGACCTGGAGGACTTTTTTTAGACTCTAGATAAAATCCTTAAGGCACCATGGGCGTCATCAATCTTTTATCATGGAATTGCAGAGGGACTAGTAGCTCCCTCCACAGTTTTAAGATGAGCCACCTTTGTAGGCTAATCTCCTCTACTAATGTCTAGGTAATTTTTGTTTCAGAAATCTGCACTAATTTTTTTTCTAATGATGATCTAATGATAATTTTCCTGTTCATAATAGCTATATCCAATCTTCTAATGGCATCTCTCGTGGTCTCTGGCTTTTGTGGACCGAAGATATAGACTTGCTACTCCTAGGCTTTAGCCATAATTACATCCTAGCTAAGGTAGTTTACCGTACTTTGGATGTCTCCTTTAACCTTATATATACACATACATACATACATATATATATATACACACATACAGAAGCAGCCACTTCCTCCCATATGCTAGGGTTATTTACATGAATAGGGTCTCCGTATAGTGGCTGCTTTTGTATGAACCTAATGCTCTAGTGCTATGTATGGGTGATCTTAATTAGATGCTATCTTCCAATGAAAAGCTCAGCATTACCCTTACTAATGTTTCTAGAATTCACAGTTTCAATGCTATCATTAGAAGTTGTGGTTTCATCGATCTTGGCTATAATGGTCAGGCTTACACTTAAGACTAATAAAGACACTCCCCTAATCCCACCTTCTAAAGATTGGATAGATCCTTAGCGAATCATGCATGGTGTGGTAAGTTCCCTAACACTACTGTCTACCATCTTTCTTTAATTTATGGGGACCATGCTCCTATCTTAATGATGCCTTTTTCCTCTAATCTTCATAAAAGGAAAGAATTCAAGTTCAAAAACTGGTGGCGTTATGAAAATGATTCCCAAAAAACCTAGAAAAATACTTGGTCTTCTTCTGCTCACATGCCTTTTACTCATAGACTTCGAAATTTAGGCCGCAACCTGATGCATTGGTCTAGGAGCCGCAAAACTTCCCTTAATAACCAACTGCATGCCTCTCTCGTCACAAAATCATAGCAAAGAAGAAAATTTAAGGTTGCAGCACCATGTTATCTCCAACAAAATTAATGAATGTTATATAGAAAAATACAAAAATAATTAATAGTTAAAGGTGATAGAAACACTTGCTTCTTTCATAATTCTGTTATCAAGAGAAGAAGAAGAAACATAATTACCTTTATCACTGACAATCAAGGCCGTATATAGGAGTACAAAAAAATTGCTAATTGCTTTATTGACTATTTTTCAAGTCTTTTTGCCTCTGGCTTGCAGGGAAATTAACAACATGATCAACAGCCACAATATATCTTAGTAGATGACAACCTTTGCCTCCATCCAACAAAAGAAGAAATCACCCACATCATTAAATCTATGAAGCTTGATGCTGCCCCAGGACCAGATGGATTAAATGCAAGATTTTTCCAAATGGCATGGGGTTGCACTGGAGATGATGTCTACAAAATGGTAAGTGACTTCTACCAAACCACAAGAATTTCACGGGATCTTAAACACACTAATATTGTTCTTATCCCAAAAAATAATCTCTGCCTCATTCCTTTAGATTATAGGCCCATAAACCTTTGCAATGTTATGTGTAAAACCATTGCCAAATCCTTAGCTCTTAGAATGCTTCCTCACGTGCCTAGTTGCATTAATCCCTCTCAATATGCTTTTGTTAAAGGTAAACGCGCTATAGATAATATCATTATATGCCATGAGATTATTCACTCCTTTAACCATAAGAAATGGAATCAACAATCTTTCATCCTCAAAATTGAACTTGCCAAAGCCTTTGACATAATTGAATGGCCTTTTATTTCTCAAGCCATGCATCAGTTAGGGTTTGATTCTAGTTTCATATCCCTCGTTCTAGCCTACATATCCAACCCTACCTTCTCTGCCATCATTAATGGTCAATCCTTTGGTCGTATTCGGTTTAGCAGGACCTGAGGTATCCGACACGGTTTTCCCCTCTCGCCCTACTTGTTTATTATTGCCATGAATGAAATCTCGTATAGACATAACATAGCCATGCAGGAAGACCACATTTAGGGAATAAAGCTAGCCCCTCGGCCCCAGCTCTGCACTCACTCCTTTCTACAGATGACCTCATCATTTGTGGCATTGCAACGGCTCACGAGGCCTTGGCATCAAAGACATACTTATGCAATTCTGCGCTCAATAAGGTTAGACTCCAAATTGGAAGAAATATAGCATATACTTTAGCATCAATACTTATCATGACATTAAGACTGAAATTTTCCAAGTACAACCTATGAACCACAATGCTATTCATTTTAGGCCACCCCTTGTTCACTAGCAATCAACCCAAATCCAAGATTTATAACTTCCTTATGGACAAATTCAAAGCTAAACTTGGAAATTGGAAAGCTAATAGCCTCTCCATGCTGGTAGACTCAACCTTATTAAATCTGTTTTTTTCTTCCATACCTGTCTATTACATGTAAAATATTATCCTTCCTAAATGCTTCCTCAGCAAGGTCACGGCCATATTAGACACTTCTGGTGGCAAGGTATTCAAAAGGATGAAAACAAAACGCCACTTCATCTCAGGGCTTGGGATAAAATTTGCATACCTCGCACTAAAGGTGGATTAGGGATTAGAGATTTGCAGGCAATTAATGAAACGCTCATCACCTCCTTAGCTTGGAGGCTTGTCACTAAACCAGATTCCTTAATGGCCCTAAAACTTGGACTTGGAACTCAGCCCTGCAGGTCAGAATCATCTCATTAACTCTACTCAATGACAATTATTCAATAGTGATGAACCAACCTTGGTGCTCTATCTAGACCACAATTTATGATTACCTTCTGCCTCAACGAAACCAGTTTCAAATGCCTTCTCTAGTTAATCAATTGTGGCTTCGACAACCAAAAAGATGGAACACGATCTACTTAATCGACTCTTTGGTCCATATGCTACTCTAATCATTATGCAGATTCCTATAGAACAAGCAGACGGACAAGACATTTTGTGCTGGGGGCCTTCAAAATCAAGTATATGTTCCACTCAAAGTGCTTATAGAGTTATACAACAGGCAAAAATTGATAACACTTTCAACATGATGAACCTGAACCAAACTAATCTGAACATTTTACACATATGTGGAAAAATAAAATATAATCTTCCTCGCATCCAAACCTTCTTCCGGAGACTCCTCCCTAATTCTTTGGTTTTAGCTGCTAGAGTTCACCATGCTATTCCAAAATTTTCTCCCAATTGTGATAGATGTGGTAACCCTGAAACTGAAGAGCATCTCTTTTTATGTCCCTACTCTAGAGCTATTTGGTTTCATTCTTCTCGTGGGCTTAAAACTGATAGTTGTGCTAATGCTAATACCACTTGTGCTGATTTCCTCAATCTTATTCGTACTCAAATCTCAGACTCCTCTGCTATTGACTACTCACTCTTTCTCCTCTGGCATATCTGGAAGGCAAGAAATACTTAAGATTCAAGGTGAAAAACACTGTCATTCGCTCTGTCCTTCATACTTCTGCTGCTGAATATTATTCCCATGCTAATACCATCATAGCAGACAGCATCCCCCCTTCCCAATCTCAGAATTTGCAGGTACCAGTACAATTGAATGGAGCTGCTCCCTTCGCCAATGGCGAACAGGTTTATAATGCCATAAGCTACTCAGATGCCTCTTACAATCCCATTGGATCAACAGGAATTGGTGTTTACATGAAAATCAACTCTCATATCTTTCAACTACTCTTAAGATACAAGCTACCTTTATCTCCGCTCTCGCCCACGGTCTTCTCACAACTCATATTCTCGAGCTTTTGCAGATCACAAGATGCCTAATTATATCGGACAACATACCAGTCTTTCATGCCATTAACTCTCAAGCCATCCATATGCCATCCATAGAATGGCAACTCATGCCAACAATCCTTCCTAGTCAGAGAAGAAGTATTAATTGGTGAATCAATTAGTTCATCCATAAGCTCGAGCTATTGGAGAAATATAAGCAATATATTTACACTTCGATACTCCCGCTCACGTCTAGACTCCTCCAGACTTTAGAGGTGTATAATTGAAAAGTCCAAACTATTAGAAAAAATATATAATACATTTATACTACAACACTCATCTTCACGTCTATGGAATCGATATAAGCCGCAACTATTTTTATAACATTATCTCTCATATCTAGCCTCCTCCTAGCCTTAAACATGTGACAATGTAAATAATAATTATTTTTATTAATAATACATTGATCAAACTTTAAAATTAATTTTTTTTTACTGTGATATTATATTAAATTACATGCAAAAACCAGCTCCTTCGAAAGCCTGACCCGGTAAAAAAAGATGAAGAATACACAAAATCAACGGACAGACTTCTTAGGAAAGGAAGCAATCAATAATGTTTCAAATTCTAGAATATGTACAAACTCAACTCATGTCTCCTGTCCCATTTACTCTCTGCTATGTAATCAGCTTTATGGTATAACGATCAAAGATTTAATCTGCCAATCTAATCAATGAAATCGCCACTGAGGGGTCCTTTCATTAAAAGGAGACTTGTGCTCACGCCTTCACGGTTCACCCACGAGCAGCCTGACTCAGCTCCACGCAAGACTCCGCCTCCACGTGTCTCTTCCTCCCGCGTCCGAACCAAAAACCCCCAATCCACACGTGTTCTCAAGCACCTGCATCCACCGCCATGCGGGGCCTAAAATTTTGACCCCACAAGACAGTGAGGTAAAACGCACGAAACACACGGTGCTGACTGCGCGGGCAGTATACAAAGCCCCATGATATTTCCAAGCACCCGCGTGGGTGAGCACACGTGGTGGAGCCCACGACAGCGCAGCTTTAAATCCGCTGTCGAGCCGCTGTCTCCCGCGCGGGGCACCGCCAGGCCGCCACGTGCCCCCTCCCGCTCCCGGGGTAATCACACGCGGGTCCCACATCCCCAACTGCCAGTGCCCCGGTGGCACGTCGGCGCCTGATGCGTTCGTCCGCCTCGTCCTTCCCTTCCTTCCTCACGCCCCCCGCGGCGCGCAAGCGGACGGAGCACGACACGGCGCCGCACACCCGTCTGCCTCGCGCGTCCCTTATTATTGCTTGCCTTTCCCCCGTCGCGATCCGTTCGCCACGCGCTCCAATTCTGTTTTTAGGAAATTGCATAGCAGGTACATAAACTTGACATCCACGCATAGTTAGATACAATAACTTGCAAAACGTGCATGATGGTACAAGAAGTTGGCTTTTACGGCCGGACGGGTACAAAAGAGGCCAGCGTCGCCCCGGCGGAGGGCGACACATCACCGTCGCCTCCACCGAGGGCGACTCTTCGCCGTCGCCTCCAGCCAGGGCGACTCGGGCCACGGCGGGGCCCGCGCTGGCTCGGCTTTTTTTCTTTTGTTTGGCAAAACCTGTTTGGTTCCACAAACGCCGTAGCCCTTGGCGTTTGTCTGGACAGCCAGAACGCCAGACAAGCTGGCGTTTGCGTCCCAGCAACCGAGTTTAGCCTAGTCGGAGACCCAACCTAGTCGGAGGCTCCGAGTTTAGTCTAGTCAGAGGCCCAATCTAGTCGGAGGCCTAACGCCGGAGGCCGTGGCGTTCGGGCGCTGATCAACCAAATTGTGGCTTGGCAAAAGCAGCCACAATTTGGTTGATCAGCGCCCGAACGCCACGGCCTCCGGCGTTAGGCCTCCGACTAGATTGGGCCTCCGACTAGGCTAAACTTGGTTGGTGGGACGCAAACGCCAGCTTGTCTGGCGTTCTGGCTGTCCAGACAAACGCCAAGGGCTACGGCGTTTGCCCGAGTCGCCCTGGCCGGAGGCGACGGCGAAGAGTCGCCCTCGGTGGAGGCGACGGTGACGTGTCGCCCTCCGCCGGGGCGACGCTGGCCTCTTCGGTACCCGCCCGACCGTAAAAGCCAACTTCTTGTACCGTCGTGCACGTTTTGCAAGTTCTTATACCTAACTGCAGGCGGATGCCAAGTTTATGTCCCTGCCATGCAATTTCCTCTTCTTTTTTTCTCCCGGCGCGCGCGCGGTTGCTCTTTTATTTTGCTCGCGACTCACGCCTCCCGTTTCGGCCTCACGGTTGCGTTGCCTTCCCTTGCCTTGGTGTCGTGCTGGTTCCCGAGGGCGACGGCGACGGCGACGCGGTTGGGCTTGAGGAGAGGAGTGGCGAGACAAAAAATCTAGCCCCGCGCGCGCGGCCGCGGCTGCTGTTGCATCACGCCTCGGCCTTGCGTCAAGGAGAGGGCAGCCGAGCTATCTTTCGCGGTGCGGGCGCTTGCGCGGCTTGCGCGCATGGCCGAGATTTGCTGCGAGGAGGCCAAGTCGATGCCGGCCCCCGCCGCCACCACGGTGCTCGCCAGACGGCGCCGCAGGGTGGACATGGCCGTGGCGGGCGGGTTCCCCTTCGCGGGCAATCTCGAGCCGCTGCCGCCGCCGTCTGTCCAGGACGGCTGCGCGCGCACCCGCAAGCGGAAGAGGCTGGCGTGCGCGGCGTCGGGTCCATCCAGGTGGTGGCCGAGGTACGGCGTCACCTCCGTCTGTGGCCGCCGCCGCGAGATGGAGGATGCCGTGTCCATCAGGCCGGACTTCCTGCCCGGCTCCTACTCCGGCAAGCACCATTTCTTCGGCGTCTTTGACGGCCATGGCTGCTCCCATGTTGCAAGGTTGTGTCAGGACAGGATGCATGAACTGGTCGTGGACGCATACAAGAAAGCGGCTTCCGGCGAGGAGTCCACGTCGGCGCCATGGAAGGAGGTGATGGAAAAGGGGTTCGCGCGGATGGACGATGAGGCAACGAGCTGGTCAGGGAGCCGCAGCGGCGATGACCCCGCCTGCCGATGCGAGCTGCAGACGCCGGCGCGGTGTGACCACGTGGGCTCAACCGCCGTCGTCGCGGTCGTAGGCTCCACCCACGTCGTTGTCGCCAACGCTGGCGACTCCCGCGCTGTCCTCTCCCGCGCCGGAGTCCCCGTTCACCTCTCCGTCGACCACAAGGTATGCATCTATTTAATCCTCCGGAACGCCACCTTCCTCGCTTGGTTCTTCGCGTACTAAGCTTGCCCGTTTGTTTCAGCCGGATCGGCCCGACGAGCTAGAACGCATCCAGGCGGCGGGCGGCCGCGTCATCTTCTGGGACGGCGCCAGGGTTCTCGGCGTCCTCGCCATGTCTCGAGCCATTGGTGAGCACTGCGCGATTTAGTTCAAAATACGAACTTCCTTCCTCGAGAATGTCTTTCGCCATTCGTGCTGCGGTTCTTATTGCGGTGGTCGCGCAGGGGACGGCTACCTGAAGCCTTTCGTGACGGCGGAGCCGGAGGTGACGGTGATGGAGCGCACCGACGACGAGGAGTTCCTGATCCTGGCCAGCGACGGGCTGTGGGACGTGGTGACCAACGAGATGGCGTGCGAGGTCGTCAAGGCGTGCTTCCGGA
This sequence comes from Stipa capillata, assembly GCA_019208055.1. NCBI lineage: Eukaryota > Viridiplantae > Streptophyta > Magnoliopsida > Poales > Poaceae > Stipa > Stipa capillata. Next base: position 107,738 of record JAGXJF010003623.1, read on the forward strand.
GCAACGGCCCGCCGTCGCCGGTGGGCGTTCGTGCGAACGGCGTGCTCCCGTCGCCTGCCGCAGGGCGCAGCGACGACGCCGTTGTGAAGGGAGTCGACAGGGCCGAATCCGACAAAGCGTGCTCCGACGCGGCCTTGCTGCTCACCAAGCTCGCGCTTGCGCGGCGGAGCTCCGACAACGTCAGCGTCGTCGTTGTGGATCTTCGTCGGGGGCTGTGATTCTTGGAGCAAAATTACATGCTCCATCATTGATTATATTTTTTTCGCTTTGGCTAGTAGCACTGTGCATAATTAATTAAACCCTTCAATATTTTTCTGGGTGTCTACTCAGAATAAATTGTGGTTATCTATCTGGTGACATTATTCCTCGCATGATTCGTGGATCAGCACAAACAACAACTTAATTAGGTCGATCTAGGACTAGCAGAACATCTCAAAACTTCATGGATGGCACTTCTGAGAAAACCGTCATGGCTAATTACTGGACCTTGGGTTGGGCGCCTTGTGGCTTGAGTTATGGACATGGTAGTTTAATTCCATATCCCATGTCAGGAGAACAAGAGCAACTGGCGACATGGAAGGAATAGTGCTGATTGATTCATAGGACTGGAGCGAGGTGATATTTCGCACATGATACATCTCCATTGTAGACTGATGCGACCAACGGAAGATGGTTTGGTCTGCAGTCCACATGCGTCAATCCTTCCGCCCTGTATGCATTTCTGACGGAAGAACCCTGCCATGTATTATATCGGGAACATATAAGACGCGAACACGCCCGTTGGAATCCAAGACGTCTAGCTGCTTTCGTTACGCAAAGGTACAAAGACAACTACAGAAGGGCAGGTGCTCCATATGACTGACATGCAAGAGCTTTCTCTACTCACAAACCACAATTAATCCCACCACGTACAGAAGGGCAGGTGCTCCATATGACTGACATGCAAGAGCTTTCTCTACTCACAAACCACAATTAATCCCACCACGTACGTATGGAGATTGCTCATTCTTTCTTGCCGATGCCGTGAGACATGTTGTAGATCCCGCGACCCTGCGCGTGCGTGTACACGAAAACGGCACAAACGTCAGCCCAATGCCTAACGAAAATATGGCAAGAAAAACACGCCGAAACATAAGGCTTCAGGTCTGGTCATGAGGCAGAGGTGTTGTCCGACTTACGACGAGGAACATGCTCGAGGAAGCCAGGGCAAGAGGGATCGCGACGGAGGTGACCACGTCGTAGCGCCCCTTCAGGTACGTCGGCCGGTGGACGCTCTGGAAGTACCTCTGCTTCTGCACGATCTTCTCCCTCGGCCGGAACGGCGGCTCCGGCTCTGACGACGGCGGCGGCGGCATGTGCTCGATCTCAGAAGTTACAGCAAAATCTGCGCGCACCCAGGACAGGAGAACACACCGACTGATAATGGAATACGAGATGAGGACGAACGACTCTGATCTTCTTTTTGTAAGCAGCTGCAGTTAGCAACGGAAGCAAAGGATATGCTGAACGTGAGCATCTTTAATAGGTGTTGAAGTCGTCAGCTAGAAACTCCCAGAATGCACTGAACAGCAAAACTCCCGATCATTTCCGTCTCAGACGTACGTCGAACCCCACCACGAGTTTCCAGGCCGTTCGATTCGATTAGACTAGATCTCACGTCTCCAGAATCCCAGAACGTTCTACGATGGTAAAGCTCGGAGAAACAGAACTACAGATGTAGTAGCCTGTAGCCAGATGCCGAGTAGGGTGAGAAGCAGATATCGTGTGCAAATGCATAAAATTTCAAAAATAAGAGAAATATACCATGTGAGAGGGACACGTACGAGTTTAGAATAATCTAGAAAAAAGAGAAAAAAAACTCAGCTATATGTATGCGTTGCATTGTGGATCGATCCGAATTTTCAACTTCGAACCGATTAGCAATATACCGTGCTAGTGGGATACAGAGCAGACAAATCGGCCGTGTACAAATCGGCCGTGTAGCAATGTGTTCGTTGTGTTCAGTGGTGCGATATATGACTGAACTGGGTTATTCGTCCCTCTAGCACTGAAGGCCCACGGGCTTTGCGGCTTTATCCCTGTTGGAACCTTGGCCCAAACAAAGATTGGATGAGTCAGTATCCTTCGCAAGTATAACTTCTCAACATATGGTATGAACGAAATTTCAAATTCAGATTCAATTACAAAGATTCAAACATTTAGGATTAAATATTGGCATGGCCACAGCGTAGCCCTTTGTCAGTCCACTCTCCCATTAGCAGTGCTCCTCCCAAGTGCATTGGAGGTCACTAATCTAGGCCATGGGTCTTCTTGATCACCCATTCACCCCGTCCACGTAAGTATGCTCCACGGTAACACCAGGTGCCCCATATATAGCTTCCTCCTCTGTATCCCGCCGTGTTGATGCGCAGTACAGGACTAACATATTCAGCTTGATTGCTTGGACGTGTTGCCAACTTGCAGACCAACGGGATTAGGCCCGCTTGGAAGTTGGGCTTCTTTGCCCAAGCAGGATACGTGCGATTCATACATGCTCCCAAATCCTGTCGCTGTTAAGTTGGTAGACAGGCATGAATATATGTGGCATTTGGATTTTGGAGCCGTATGTTTTTGCACACACTTCATGGAGGCACAAAGAAGGCAACTAGATCTTGATGTGAAGGAACAAGTGCAACCTAATAGGAATGTGGAGTCGATGACTTCGTGGAATCTGCTCTTCCTTAGCACAACCTAATTGCAGTTAGTTGGAACAGCCCAGTGCCAATACAATAACGTTATCCAACTTATCAGATGCAGCTCTCCAAGTAAAAGACAAATCCGACTGCTGACTCAACACAAGTAGCAGCAGATGATGATCTGGTACGAACCTCCGTTCAAACACAATAATCCTATTTTTACTTATAAGTTTTATAAAAAATTTACTGACACGATGACGTGGAGTGAGTAATGAGAGGAAAAAAACCGATGCTCTTGAATCATGCCTCCTACTTCTATTACATGTATGTTGTTGTTATGTACGTCACCGAGTATAACTTTTGTAGAACTTTTTTCTAAGTATAGCATTGCTCGTTCAAAAAACAATGATCTGGTATGAACTGTTGTCTGATCAGCATCTTTAGTATTTCATAGGATCACGTAAACAAATCAATACTGTACTAGTTTAGGCTGGTCAACCCTTCAATCATGCTTCGATGTTTCCACCTCAGCCACACGAGCTGCGATCGTTCGTTTGTTTAATCATGTCCGGTATGCAACAACTCAACAACTGTTCGAGGAGTCGCCACCTGAATTGATAGACATATCTTGCCCTGGGCAAGAGCGGCTAGAGTGACGCAAGATCAATCCGAGTTTTCCTGCTACCACTCGGATTTCCAACGGATTACGCCACCGGAGACTTCGATTAAAAACTCCACCTGATGCCCAATCATGCCCTGAAGGAGCTTTCTTTACTTTTGTAGCAGGTAAGCTGTATGCTTCCAGGGCTGAACTGAGATAAGATTATTCTCGCAAGCACTCGGCATATCGCTGTCCGCTTGGAAAACTCTCCTTCTAAGACTAGACATCCTTGCGTTCAAGTCTCCTCCCTGCTGGAATTCCATTGCCCAAACCAAATTCTATCCAGTGTTCCAGTTACCCTTAATTCCCATGTATTTATGTGTCTGACATGACACACTTTAGTCCATAGTTAAGCTCAAACTGTCAGGGAACAATAATAGTAGCATAATCCTAGGCAAGTACAGTACTTCATTTGGTCTCTATCCACTCCGAGGGTTGTTCTTGCCTCCCTTTTTAAGCTCATGTCCTGCTCCTTTGCCATCCTAGCAAAGAGACATAACCTCTCTCAACTGTCCTAACTAGCTACTTCTCTTTATCCTCCTCAGCTAGAGCTCTCTGAAGCGAAAGCTCCTGCGATTCCTTCCTGAAAACTTAGCAGAGCTCGACCAAATTCAACTCATGGAAGGTTTCATCCCGTTCATCTACAGGGCCATAGTGCAGTACAGGAAGGAAGGGCAGGTCTCCCTCGGTGACCTCTTCTTTGACGAGCCGTCATCACCGACGACGTCCTACCTCCGTCTCCCAGGGGACTCCGGCAGGTACCAGCTGTACTCTCAGACGTCAGCCAACTCCGGTGATGTCGGAGCGGCGCGGCGCTCTCCGACGCACCGCCGCCGCCCCCACGAGTATGGATCGTGATGATGGAGGTGCAGAGCTAGGTGACAAAAACAAGATACGAAGGAAAGCAAGTGAAGACTTGCTTAGGTAGTGTACGTTCAGATGCTGAGCAACTTTTTCTATATATATATATATATATAAAGATGCTGAGCAACTGCGAATATCAGCCAAGCTAAGTTGTAGTTCATGTGTTCATGATTTTCTTTCTTTTCTTTTGCTAGTTTGTAATGATCTGTGAGTGTCAAGTGTCGATAGTGATGCATGGGGGCAGGTCCTCCGAAGGAGGCTTGTGAAAAAGTGTATAGTACGTGCCATCGAGTGTATATGGCAGTAAGAAATGTGTACATGTACAAAGGCTTGTATACACACATGAATACATGATTGGGTTCAAAAGAAGTGGCTGGTGTCTAAGATCGCATCCTCGCTCTTTGGTGAAGAATCAGAATAAGAACAACTTGGTTGAAAAGATTCGTATTGAATCGTGAGAACCAAGGACATTCAAACACTAGAAAGGGTCATAAGTACCTTTAATTACACATTGTTCATTAAAAATCGTCTATATCAGAAAATCATTATAGACAGTTTTACGAAAATGCATATCATAGACATATTTTTAAGAGAGTGGATTTTGTACATGTACATGTGGGTACATGAGTTAAGGATTTAGGTCAATTCTCATATTTGTGCATCTCAAAAAATTCTGTTGCATTTTTTTGTCTTTTTTGTGTAGGGCACTCTTGATTATATTTTTGTATGAAATTTTGTGGGTTTGTACATTATAACATGATAAACATCTATGAATTTTTGGAGAATTTTTTGAGATGCACAAATATGAGAATTGACCTAAATCCTTAACTCATGTACCCACATGTACATGTACATTTGCTTTTCTCTATTTTTAAATCGTTTGTGATAAATAGTGATAGATCATCACTGACGATTTTCTAACAAAACGGTATGTATATTGGACTAGCCCAGCAAACTATCCTGTAATAATCCATCCCCCTAACTCTAACTCCCACCCGATCGAGCCGATGCGCCTTAAGTCCCAATCGCCACTCCTCTCTCTTGATCTTTCTCCTTCTCGACCCCTCCTCCTTCTAGTGCAAGCCGCTGCCCCGCTGCTGGTGATCTCCTCCTTCGCCGCCCCGTTGAGCCCCACCGCCGGTGACCTCCCCCTCCGCCGCTCTGCTGAGCCCCACTGCCTGTGATCTCTTCCTCTCCTCCTCCTCCAGACCAGCAGGCAAAGATGGCGTGGTTGCACGGCCTCCAGGAACGCATCGACTCGCTACCATCTTCCTTCTCCGTCTTCCTCCCCACTGGCGCCCCAGTCCAGGGGGACCGCCGCCGCCACCACCTTCACCGCCCCTGCCACCCGCGACACGGCCAAATGAGTTCGCCTCCGCCGCCGCTGCTTCCTCCTCCCTAGATCTAGATCCAGAGCATCAATAGCGTGACAAGTTCCTTAGCCCGCCGCCATCACCTCCAAACTCGGATCCCACCCCTTCCAGCAATTTTATTTAAGTTTCGTTATAGGTCAAATTTACATGTTTTTAATTGGAGTGGTTTTTAATTAATCTAAATGCAGAAATATTACAGTGACGAAATGCATTTTATTCATAATGACCATCAATACTTATAACCAGATGTTTATAGCATTGGGTCATTACAATCAAAGTCTGAAGTGTGTTTTTTAAATTTCTAAAAATTAGCACAGTGTCCCGCGTAATTACGCGGAAAATATTTTTAATTATCTTTATATTTTTTTACCTATACATGTGATATTATACCAATCGGATGTGATTTATTTAATTATTTTTATTGTTTTACTTGTACGAATGATATTAGATCAGTATTGATTGTGTAGAAAACGTTTTGATTATCTTTATTTTTTTACCTGTATGTGTGATATTAGATCAGTACTAATTACGCATCAAATATTTTTAATTATCTTTAATTTTTACCCGTACGCGTGATATTAGATCAGTACAGAAATAAAAGTTTAAATTGCAAGTCAACCTGTACTGAACTGTCTATTAGGTACATTTATGAGCTGGCCTGCTAGTCATTATATCGAGCCGTCTATTTATGTACAGTTATGATGATCTATCGGATGTGATCTGTTTAGGTACAATTATGAAGATCTATCGGCTGTGATCCGTTTAGGTGCAGTTATGAAGATCTATCGGTTGTGATCTGTTTAGCTACAGTTATGAAGATCTATCGGTTGTGGTCTAGTAATAATAAAATGGTCCACCAAATTAACGATTGGATGTTTTGCTTTTTTGTAAGAATTTCTAACTTTTCTCTATTTTTTCTATTGTATTATGCTTTTAATATATAACAATAATAATAATAATAATAATAATAATAGATAGATAGATAGATAGATAGATAATAGATAATAGGTGTACATGCCTCCACGTACACAAAATCTGCACTCCTTACCCTCCATTGTTTTGTTGTTGTTTAGTTGTCATAAAGAACACTGGTAACGCGGGCTCTGTAGTTGCCATCTCTGTGCCGTTCAATGCTGTAATTGCCGTGACAGTCCAGAAAACGTGTCCCTTTGATGCCGTCTTCTCTTTTGCCGTCTTATCTGGCAATGAAGCCTGTAAACTGAATGGGTCGAAAGCTCTCATACAGATCTTCTACTTTGCATCTGGCATAGTTGTAGCCAGTATGGCGCAAACTGTCGGTGAAATTCAGAAACAACCCCACGATCTGGAATTGCTTGACTTCTTTCTTTTCGTGGACAACACATCACAAAAATATGGAACAGATCCAGACCATCTCTATTAGAAATTGCGGTACAGATTGGAATGGCGTCTCTGTTGGAATCAAGTCCTTGTCCTTTGATCCTTTACACGAGAGCTGCTGATTTCAGTGTGCCAAAAATTCCTAAAATTCTCATAGAACATTTGTGACCACCGCTAAATAGTAGTAATACTCCGAATATGATATACAAGTATACAGCTAATTTAGAACGTTGTGAGGTCACCAACATCGAGTCATTCCATAAATGTGAAGATAGTTAGATGGAGGGAGATACTCTTCTCATGAACAACGAACACAAAAATGATGAGGCGATTTACACGTCAGCATCTGGAGCAAAGCTTCCATTCAGTAATTTCTAGGAATTCACACTCCATGCAGTTTACAAGGTTCCGAATATTTCCATTTTTTGGCTGTGTGGTTTGTTACATATCTGGAGAATCATCCTATAAAAGCTACAGAGAGAGGAAAACAGAAAAGGAGAAACTATAAACAGAACTTACACCAGATCAGAAAGAAGCCAGGAGCCAAAACATGATAAGAGCTGATGTAGCACTTAGTGACCAAGACAGAAAAGCAAATGCTGTGGCGAGTTCAAATCTGCCACAAGGGAGTTGGTAATACCTTCTGCAGAAGGAAATGTCCCTTTCAAAAAGAACTATGACACCACCAGCTGAGCAAGATGCAGCAAACGAGAGAATTGCAGTAACCTGCATTGCATAAATTTCATTAGTGTTGCTGGAAACACTGAATAAGGGTGGATGCCATCCAAATGAAAACAGGGCAACTCATTTGAATAAGACTTATTTCATGCACAGATCCGATTTTCTTCTATGTCAAATTAGTATGACCATTCAGCTGACACTAGGATGCACTATATGGAAAATAGAGAGACCATGAATAACTTCAGCAATAAGTACAGAAAACTGAACTCCCTAAACGTACAATCCCTTAAAATCTTAGTGTACAACAATGAACTCTCCTAGAAAGAGCAATAATCAACAAGAGTTGCCCATCTTCTGTCGCTTAAAATGTCACCCATGTAATATGTGTGCTTGCTGCCGTGTATATATCTTGAAAGGGAGAGAGCGAGGGAGGAATGGAACTAGAAGATTATCATTAACATAGTAAAACTAGTAGTATAACAGTCTCTATTGCTGTAGCATTGCAGCAAAATAAAATAAGCCTGGAAGGATTGTTTGATTTGGTTTTGCCATATGCTCAGTTTCAGAGCTTGTCAAAAACATCATAATCATATACCAAATGTTATTCTATCACATACAATGAAGTCGAGCACATTCCAAAAAAATCCTGAGAAAGCAAGAAATCAAAGCAACACGCTGCGTGACAAGAGTTTCAAAAGGACTTATATCATTACCCAGTCTCCAACGACAAATAAGCTCACTAAAACGGCATTATTGAGATCCCTTTTGACTTTAAGGGCATATCCATCAAGACATGCAAGTCCCAAACTCCACAGTGCTTGTAGTCCCATTGACGCAATCAAGTAGCTGAAATTTGAAAGACACAATGAGCTCATTACACGACAGAAAGGGATCCTGGAGCAGAAAGTCTACAAGCTAAAAAGGAATGTTGTATTATATGCTACTAATAGAGGCAAATAAGCCATGATTGCATTAAATTTGTAATTGAATTTAGGAATTACTGTGATGCGGCACATGTAAAAAACTTGCACAACTAACAGGCAACATCATGTCAAACAAAAGGTGGATCTTTGGACAGTATTCACCTGCAAGTACCAAGTGGCACTAAAACCGCCATTCCGATGTTGTTAGAAGTGTTAACTTACATATTTCCTCCGACGCATGCATAACTGGATAGTGTAATAATGAACTTCATATCCTCTAGATTCTCTATCTAACAATCCCAGTTCTCTAGTTGCCAACGGAAGGCTGGCATTTCTGCAGTTTTACGCACAAGATTAACAACGCCCCTTGTAAATTATCCATCTCTCACTCCACTGAAAAAAAAGGCCAATCATGAATCACTTGCTATATTTCATGAATTCATGACTAAACGATTCAGGGCAAAACGGTACTCCTCAAAGCGTCCAACCCAAATACTCCACCCGAGGCTCCATCCACTACTCGCATTGCTCCAGCCACTACGCAGATCAACTAGCTCCCCACCCAGGATCCATAAGAGCAAACCCCCCAACCAACACAACACGAGGCTAGGTGACGGCGAAGATTACCAGAAGGCGGTGTAGCCGGCGAAGCCGACCGCGGACGCCATGGTGCCGATGGACGCGGCGGCGAGGGCGGCCTGCCCCACCCGCAGCCACAGCCCGCCCCACGTCCCGGGCCTCCCAGCCAGCTCCCTCATCTCCCTTCCGTCCCCCACGGATCACCTCCCACCGCCGCCGCCGCCGCCGCCGCCCCCGTTCCTCAGCGGTCGCCCCGATCGGCCATGCGCGCGCGGGTGGACTACTACCAAATCCGATCGGGCTGGTCGGTTTAGGTGCGCCGTGCGCGGATGGAAATCGCAGTTCAACTACTGGCTTTTAGGTAAGAGTTGAGGAGGAAAGGGGATTAAGAAAAGAGATATTGGGGAATGAAATGAAATATTGGATGGGCGGTGTGGCCGGCGCGGTGGCGCCACGAGGGCAGGGTTGGTGCGACGCTGACGCGCGCGGGCCAGCCGCGGATCCGCGACGAAAAAGAGAGCGCGGTTGCTTGCGTTGGTGGTTTATGATCTAGAATCTGATGGCTGGGGGTGACGTGAGCTGACAATGTGGGGGCGAGCAATCTCTTAGATCGAGTTTTCTTACGGTCCGTACTGTCATCTTTGGGAGAAAAAAATTCCTGGCGTAGACTTACAAATATGTAATAAAAAAAGATATTTTTTCTTATTCCTCTCTATATTTTAAAGATAATAATAAAAATATATGGTACAATGATAGAGAAGATGAACTTTCTTTATATTTAATGTTGGTGTCTCTAATGTCCTTAATTTTAGGGCATAAGTTTTTTTTAGCCTTCTCTTAGCTAAAGGAAGGCATACTTCTCTCGCATCATTGTTTTTCCTCCATGTCAATAAAAGTCTTGCGTGGTATGAGTAAAAAAAAACTGACGTCACACTATTAAAGATACCATGTGGATGAGATTTAACATATTATATCAATAATAACGCATGATTATTATTTCTTTAGATGCAAGTGTGCAATCATAAATAAAAGAGGCATTTTTTTTGTTTGCCGGAAGGATTGAAGTATTTCCTGTAAAATTCACGTGAATTAAAGAGACCCTTACCGTTGATCGAAAGTCGAACAGGATGGATCATAGGGTAACCTCCGGTTCGAAGTTCGGTACTGGATACTTTCGATCTCCATTCCAGAAAAATAAATGTCCAGTCAAATTCTAAGCCTGAGTCGTCGACTCACAGACGATAAAAATGAGATTCAGGCAACCCACCAGTAAATATTGGATTGAGGAAAATAGGAGACTGCTTATGTCGTATTGAGACTTGAGGTAAGGACTCCTGACAACGAGGAAGATTTCTTCCGAAACTGGGTTCTAGCGAAGGTGAAAACGTAGAAGGTCTAATGACTTCGTGTGTGTTTGCAGCCGTGTTGTGGTCACTTTGGTTGATCAGAAACGAGATGGCCATCGAGGGGGAGAACACCCAGCCGAAGCATTTTGAAAAATAATATTCATTGTACATTAATGGCAACTTCTAATCAAGGATGACTAAGTGAAAGCCTAGAAACCCCAGAGAGCAACATTCAGAAGTAATCACTGGAGCTACATCAAGTACTGAGTACTAGTAACTGATTAATTATGCCATCGGTAGCTTAGTGTGATGGTTGGCTTCATATAATAAGCTAGCTTACTCTTAAGCCTGGTGTTGGTTTCTCCAACGCTGCAAATGGAACCGCTAAGCTGGTATCTCAAAAAACCCTGTCTCAAGCCTACATGAGCCTCTTCGATTTACGGCTACATCTCACGCTGTCAAGCCTTGTGCCCTATGACCAGTTATCTGGAGGGTGAAGGTATCAAGCCATGTGGTCGAACGCGGCATCTCTGACCAGCTCATAGTTTCGTACGGTGCAAGTCCCCGGTATGCGAGGTTCCCAGAGGGAGGTGGCTGGCAGTAGAATCTTCTTCCATCTCGACCGCGAACACTTTTCAACAAAGTTGAGATAATCCTTTGCCTTGTCGTCATGCAGTTGGAAAACCACGCCGCCGAGAACATCATTCAATTGCTTTTCTTCAGAAAATGGAAATACCTGAATAGGTCGAGCAGAGGGCACGTGCCAATATACGCTTTGCACAGGTGTACGAAGACGCTTAGCATCACGATCGAGTTCAAACTGAGATGGACGAGCTCAATCCCGTAGAACTGGAGCATGGCGGGAAAGAAGCTTGATGGAGGGAAGCGAAAGCCATAATGAAAAAAATCCGCAAAGGCTACCAACCAATTGGTATCTGGGCTGGGGATGTCCTACCCATTTGCCGACATACAGGAGATCATAGAGCGAGGAGGGATCACTTCAAGATCCTCCAGCTCGTCCAGATACTCTACGGATACCTCCGACGTCACTCACTTCGGCATTATTTGCTTGGGACCACGCTCGGAAGTGGTGTCTCCTTTCACAGTGGCCTTCTTCTTGCCCATGACTCAGCTGGCTGATAGGCTAAGAAATGTGGGCGAGAGGAGAAAGACGAAGCTAGCTGAGGTTGGCAGAAGACGAAGCACTCAAGAGACTAGGAGATTTGACAAGCGTAAAAACTACCAAGTGCCTCGGGTCTCTTATACGGCATTGCCCCGCAGGTCTTCGACTAGCTCCATGGCGGTTCCGAGTTCCACGTGAACCACGATTTTTGCGGTTACGTCCTATCGCATTTAATGTGCACAGTAACTTTCCACGCATGTGAGGAGATGGGCATGGGAATCAAGGACTAACAGTGCCTGATCCCGACGAACATGCCGCAGTTCTCCCAAGTCAGCGAGGGCAGTCGCAAAAAAAGAGACAAAGATTCTTTCACCACCACGCGAAATCTCCGTAGCGACGATTCAAATTTTGGAAAACATGTCGGAAGGACGCATGTCTCGGATCCTCAGGTCAGGATGATATCTGTCGAAACTACCCAGAAATCCCTCTCGGAAGCGAGGCCCACTCGGGAGCTCCCACAGCCACTCGAGCGCACTCGGCATCTTGAGCAAGGAACTTGGAGAATATCAGGATCCCAAGTGGATGAACATCCTACTCGGAAACCTAGGTAACTACTCCGAAAAATGCCTGGTCGAGATGTGTCCCCCGATTAGGTTGATTTTCCTTGAGAACCGTCGAGGCTTTATTTCATGTACTAATGAGGGGCTTGATGATGATTAGTACAATTCTACTAAATACGACAATAGTATCTGTATACAATACATTGGGATTCCCTGTATACTCGGAGCAACTACCTTATTTGTGAGGGACTCCAAGAGATAAGGAAACTATCCACAGGTGGCTGGATACCCCTTAAACAAGAAAGTCAATCCCTATGTTTAAGGATGACAGAGTCCCACTCGGAGACGAATCCATACCTGGTACGGGATACCCGCTATCAAAAGGAATCAGGAGGCCCTGTGGAGAGGAGAAAAATGAGCCAAACGGATTAGCTATTGGATAGACAGGCCAAAAAAACTCAAGCCCTAGAAGATCCACGCAAGGAGACTTCCAAGCCAAGTAGAAGGGAGGCTGCATCATCGACATCCACTTCCGACTAGTTATAAATCTCATCTAAATTAGCTATTTTCCCCTTGTACTCTGTGTCGAGATCAATATAAACACAAATGACGTAGGGTTATTATCCTCTGGGAGGCCCGAACCTGTCTAAAATCTCAGTTTTCCGGTGTACGGGTACGATTAGATAAGAGCCCCAGGGTGTCCTCTACCCCTATACTCTTTCATTACGAATATCGTAAGATTGACGGTTTATCGATCGTCGACAGATATAAAGTCATAATCATAAGTAAGTACTTTTGAGTACAAATCTAATGATATTAATTTTATGTCACACATTAACCACATACTAATAGAGTAACTGTTGATCAAAACTTTGTTTTAACTAATCAAAATACGTCTTACATTACGGGACGGAGGGAGTATATCTTTGTCTCTCTTCTCTACTTTTTGTAATATAAGGGAGAGTTTCCGTTGGAATAATAAGCAATTTGCGTCATGAATAAATCCAAAAAACATGAAACACAACACGAAAATATTCCTAGCAAAACCTACTAGGTAGTAGCATGTCTAAAGACAATACATTAACACATACTAGGCAATATAGTAGCATATCAAGTGGACAGTACACTAGCATATTTCTCAGGCATTATATTAGCATATCTCTCAGGAGGTACAAAAGCATATCAACTAGGCAGATCATTAGCATGTCAATAGGCAGTACATGCTAACATAAACAGAAGTTTGCAGGAGACATACGTGGCATTGGCAGGGAAGACACCAACAATAGAGCTGTTGTTGGTGAGATCGTTGCCCGTTATGATAAAGATGATGTAGTCATTCGCTTCATGTAGATGAAGTAGTCTGCCTCGCAACTTGATGTAAATGAAGTATATCACCTCGCGGCTTGATGTAGACAAACATGAGTAGTTGCGTGGAAGCGCTCCCCAAAAACCTTGGTGCCCTGTCTCGGTGTATAATCTCGAAGGACGGAGTTTTGGAGACCTGCTCTCCCTAACGCCTGTGCACACAGACACCAGGGGGAAGCTTTGGATGCAACAGCAAAACAGTGG